>CM069907.1:90336704-90426704 GCA_036172215.1 Camellia granthamiana
AATCGAGGCATACCCTTAACGACCCATCCTTCTTTTTAGCAAACAACACGGATGCTCCCCATGGTGAAGTACTTGTCCTAATGAATCCTTTCTCGAGCAACTCCTGTAGTTGTGTCTTTAATTATCGTAGTTCTGTGGGTGCCATGCGATATAGGGCCATGGATATTGCCGTAGTTCCAGGTTGCAGCTCAATACTAAAGTCTACCTCTCGGGTTGGTGGCAATCTCGATAAATCCGTAGGAAATATATTCGCATACTACGCATGGAAGTTCTAATTTTTCTTGGCTCTCCTCATCTAAAATCAAACTTGTTATCCTACCTGCAAGTTGATCGCGCCACTGCGTCCTACATTTCGTTGAAGTCATGGAGTCTTGTCTATCCCCCTTAAACATGCTTCGTTGGATGGGTAAGTCATCTCCTTCTTTTGGTAACTATCGATAATTGCTAAGGTACGAGTAATGAATCTATTTTTAAGATGAGGTCGGAGTAGGGTATTTTCATGAAGTTGAGTTTCCTTTCCACAAGCTCCAAATCCTCTTGGATTCTACCTCCTTTCATTCTGAAGTCAATGTTGTGCCGATTATTTCCATAAAGATGGTAAGACTCCTCCAAAATTTGATTCTTGATAGGGTTCAGGATTTTAGCCACGGTTACTAGGCCATTCTTAAGGTTTCAATTTCCTAGTACCGCATTTCTATTGTTGCTTTCAAGCTCATGTTATTACTTGTCTCAAAGTATGATCCACCATTTGTTTTTCTTTGAATGGGGTGAGGTGTAAGTCAAATTCTAACTACAGAGGCAATTCCTTATGGGAAGCAACTAATCGTAAGTTAGAGTTTACTTATCCTAGGGTGTTCACACAACACAAATTCATGTATACATAATAATAATTACAAGATTCTTAAAATTGGATTGAAGTGGAGACGAAGAATACGAAGCAGTTATGGTGATAACATCAAGATTAACTGAAGTATGGATGAATGGTATGATGTTATGGTTTCGAACTTCAATGTGATCAAGGTTATAGATGTAGTGACTAAACTATAAATTTAACTTGAAGCTGCGTTGGCCATCCGTGTTTCAAACTGAATATCCAAGATTCATCACCAAGTAAAGAAAATGAAATTATTTACAAGAAGTCTTGGGCTAAATAAAATAATCAAGGGTCAAAGGAGGTCAAATTTACAAATAGTAGTATATAAAATAGGACTAGATGGACAAGACTTAATCTTGGAAAAGGATGACATTGAATAAAGGTTACGAATACAAGATGAGGGTACGACAATCGATAAAAGACACGTAGAACTAATAGTACCCCATACTGTGCGATGTGAGGCTGCACTCAAAGTTAAAACCATTTCAAAACCCTGAAGTAGGTCCTCATGAGTTGATGTTGGTGTGCCCGAAATTCGAATAAATTCCCTAAGATAGGTCAAGAAAGATTCTATTTTTTATGTCTTTTAGTTGATAGAATAGGTAGCGTAATAATATAACATAGTGGGGGCAAGGTAGTCTCTAACCCCAAGTTAAAACATGTGGGTAAGGGTGGAACCTAGGCTCTGATACCATATTGTGATGCCCCGAATCTACACTATTGGTTGCAATCAAGGGAGAGTCACCAATGAGTCCTATGGTCAATAACCAACTAAGATCCCAGATAGCTGGAAGAGTCAAATTAGCCTCTCTTCTAAGTCCAGCTTTCTTAGGCAGCACGCTACCCTTTTGACAGATCTTAAAAGGTATGCACACTAGGTCTCATAAGCAACGATAAGGTTTATATATATATATATAAGAATATAAGTACATAATAACCACAAATATCCATAAATTCAAAAGCTTGTTTCATTACATTACATCCCAAAAGAAAATTTAAATCTTCATATGATCCTTACAAAATATCAAAAAGGAAATTTCTAACTTTTCTAAGATAGCCAAAAGTCTTTGAAGGTTTCAGGTGCATTGTCTCCAGTTATAAGCTCCTCTTTGGCTCCTGGCATGATACACCGTGAGCTTTCAATGCCCAGTAAACACACACACGCCCCGTCCCTTTTTCCCCAATCCAATACACAATCACAAATATGACAGCAAGTAATAAAGCATGATACTCAACTAAATAAATAAAGGGTTACAAGGTTAGATGTTAGTAAACTAGAAATCCCCCAAAGAGATTTCGTCCTCCCAACCACAAGAATCGGACGCAGATTATTCGGTATGCCCCCTTTTTTGCTGCTTTGTTGCAGAATTAACTTCGGATGCCTACCAATGGTTATATACCACATAGCGCCAACCGCAGGGCCTCAAAAGAGACGGTAATAATGGGCCTTGCCCAAATCCCTCCTCACACCAAATACCTAGGGTCCGAATACAACTGCTCTGTTCAAGGGTTTCGAAAACCACTTGCGCAAGACTTTAACTTCCAAATAGGGAACGCATCCCAACAATCCATACATAACACATTATCATCTCTTCGTTATTCAAGTGATCGAAAACCCAATACCAGCCTAATTAAGTTTTTCGTTAAGTTAAATGTTTTAAATCAAGGTTAGACCAACTTAACAATACAATAATATCCACGTAAGCATGCATAATTAAAATGAAGAAGATAAGGAACATAACCATAACACATGAAATATCATGCCAAGACAAGATCATAAGCTAATAAGCATATTCATGAACACAAGAGCACAAATCACCCATGCATAACAAATTTCCAGATTCAATACCATTTAAAGATTAATATAAAAAGGGCTATTTTAGATTTTTTACTGGACTCGGCCTTCCTATGGTTCGTAGAGAATTTAATCTAGTTTTTAGAACATATTTGGGAAATGGGATAGCTTTTCTAAATTTTCAGTTATTTAAGAAACACTCCAGCACTGTCCAGATTCGTCGACCATTATGAAAATTTGATTTTCTTACAAACCGCTCGCTATTTTTCAATGAAACCAACTTTAGTTGAAAGCTAAATCCGTAAGAAAGATTTTGACATGAAATGGAGGGTCCAGAATAATTTTCTACATTTTTCTGGAAATTTTGAAAGTTGGCTGTGAAAACAGATTCTTAAGGCACAATACCCAAAACAAGAAGATTTGTGAGAAAGGGATCCACTAAGGGAAATTTTTCATTTATTTTGTGATGAAAACATGCTAAATAATATATATTAAACTCAGAAAATTGGCTTGGAGGTGTGCCTTTGGAAAGTTTGAGAGATTGGTATGAAAAAGATAGTTTTGTACCAAAATGAAGGGAACTACAAGAGAGGTAGAATCATGGCTTAACTCTTATCATTTTTAACACAAGGAAATCATTAATAACACATCTGAAAACAATGGGTAGAACCCTTAAGAACATGTATTCGAAAAAGAAAAATAAAAGAGAGAGTTGTGTTGTGGCTTACTTGCTAGTCTTGAACAAGATTGCTCTCCTCTTCCTTCGTCTCCCTCTCAAGACTTCTCTCTTGATCTCCTTTCTCTCCTCTAAGCCGAATGTACGTGAGTGTGTGTTGTTTGTGTATGCCATGCTAGGGGGGTGGTTGTATTTATAGGCAATTTTGGTGTAAAAAGACATAAAGGCTCACTAGTTGGAATTGGATGGAAATGTTTTGATTCACTTGGAGTCTAATGGAATAAGCAGTGATTAGGGAACTGAGTCATGTGATTAGGTAATATTTAGTTGGCCTCTAGTTGGAATGGAACTAGTGTTGGGAACACAACCCAAGATTTGAGGGTACTAGGTACTAGAGCTTCTAGAAAGTTATAGTTACATGTCTTGAAAATAGGTCCCTCACATTCTCCTAGGTTGGCTGACCATGGGGAAGGGAAATGGGGAATTTTTTTTATTCAATATATAGGTGCTATGGACACATTTCCCAATGTATATATATATGATCTCAAATTGATTTGATGGTACCTATAGCATAAAAAGTACATTTACTATTTTTGGGGTAATTCTTCAAATTAATAAAAGAAGTGAGGGTTTGGAGTTAAACTCATGTATTGGAACCTTATTTATGTAGAATTAAATTAAATTAGACTAAGGAACCTAATTCGGCTAGGATATTCCTGTTTCGATAAAAATTAAAAAAAAAAGGCTAACCAACAAGATTCGAAATAATTTAAGAAACAGAGGGGCTTTTGAGGAAATAATTCAAACATAAGGGTTTTTAAGGAGAATACATTTTTTCAGGGGCTTCACACCCTCGCTCACGAGGCCACTTTATTGCTTTATTAGCTAGTTGTAGCTGATTAATACAAGTGTTGTAATTAATTAGTTTAATCTGTTTTGTAATATTTTAATTAGCTTAGCATAGCTAGTTATTCAATTGTGTTGTAATAATTAGTTAACTAGAATAGTCAATTAGTTTCGTTTTCTAATAGTTAGCTTAGCTTAGCGTAGCTAGTTAGCTTATTGGGACCCTCCTTCGAGAGGGCGCAATTTTGTAATAAGTGTGCGTGTGTGTGCATGTCTTCCAACCCCGCGCCTTTCTCCCTTTTATTTTACCGCTTTTGATGGTTAGTTTAGGGTCATGTTTTCGATTAGTATACCTTATGCTTGCATGTTTGCATCATTCAATTGTCTTGCATGCATCGAGGCTCGGCGCATCATTCAAACTGCATTGTGTTTCAATACTTCTTTGAATACGTGTTTCCAAGCATGTTATCAAAATCGAATCAAATCATATGCCATATTAGTAGCCGAACCTATTAATTTCATATTGTATGTGTTGCATTAAGCATCTTAACATAGTTAGGATCATGCATTATTTCTAACTAGCTTTTGTTTTGGCTTGGAGTACTCGGTGAGTTTTATGCTTTAGCATGCTTGCATGAGTGCGATTGCCATGTTGCCATGTTTAGCATGCTTGCCATGAGGCTATGCGCTTATATGCTAAACTGCATGAATGCCTGTGGATGAAGGCTTCGTTGCTTGAAGTGGAACAATTCAACAAATGAATGTTTTAAGCCCACTTTGCGAAGTGGCAAATCATGTTTTAATGCCCATCATGTTTGGTGGCAAATCCGCGCTTTAGCCACTTCAGGGTGGAAAATTCAAACTATTTTAACAAACAAACATAAGTTGAATTCGTTCCAAATCTCGCGACTTAGTCTATACTTGCTTGTGTGTGTCACATGGTAAAGTTAGCTAAATAACCGGAATAAGAACACTTGTTTATAAAAACAACATATCATGTTTCGTAGAGGCCGATCTTTGATCGGGCGAGCGGAGGTGCTCATTTCATGACCTTCCTCTCTCGTACCCAAGTTCCCTAGCCGAGGCAACTTTGGTGTTGACGGACATGTGGCCTTTGGCACGAGTCAGGGTTTCCTAAATTTGTCAAAAACAAAATATTTAGGTGGCGACTCTGTAATCTGGCAAAGCAGTCCAGTTTTGGCATTATTTGATTTAAAAATTTGATTTTCCAAAATGATTTGCCGGATTGAACTCTTTGGTATTTATCAGTCTTACATTGCACTTTGTGAGATTAGATTCAGAACTGTGACAAGAGTCTGAACTGTAGGACCAATTCGAGCTCTCCGAAAAGGGGTGCGCGAAGAAGTCGAGTCCACAGTGTCTGGTGACTCCGCTGGGGATTTAGAGAACTTGACTCGAACTCATGATATGTTATTTTATCTACGTGTATGTGTTTCTTTGCATTGCATTTGCATAGGTGCACTTAAGTCACAGAGTTTTCCATCTGCTACTCCTGGCCGGTTGTGGGCTCTGCCACGATGGGAACACAAACCTCGGATCTGGACTACCGCTGTACCGTTTGATCCTACTTTCACTTCTCGGTGTTAGGAGCGAGAGGTATGTGAGGTGGTCTTGCTGAGGCACCCTTTTTGACCAATCAACCTAGTTGCATATTGGAAGCCTTAGAGACTATTCCAAACTAGGACAAGTTGCTCACCCGAATGTAGGATTGTTTGAAACTGCATGCGTGCATAGCAAACCCTTGTTCCTGACAAAACTAGGACAAGGAAACCCTATCCCATCATAGGGGTGTTTTGGCTCTCACTTGCTTGATATATGCTGTTAGGGTATGTCTCTGCAGGAATGCATGTATCAGTTGCAAATCTGAGTATCTGTCTGAGGGTATCAGTTTTTAGGTAGAAAATTTGGGGGCAGAAATCAGTGTTTGAATACAGATTGTCTAGCTTATGATTTCAACTATGTGTTGTCCTTGTCTAAGCTGAGGTGCTGTGCGTTTGCTAATTGTTGTTTCCTTTTCGCTTTATTTTTCTTTTTGCAAGGTAGTATTTCATAATTGCTTCCGACGAGGTAGATACCCAAAATTTTTGGAGGACAGCCAGTGTTTGCTTCACTACCCCCGGTTACGAGACGGAGGACAGTCAGGCATAGATCACCGGCTCAACAATCGCCAATTCAGTGGTCACAATCTACGTCACCTGTGCATAGTTGGGCCCAGTTTCCTGCTTCCACCTCAGAAAGAAAGTATACATCGATTCTGATAGATCAGCACCCCTCAGACAGTATGGTGGATATGATGTGTCAACTTCAACAAACCATCGAGGCCATGCAGCGGGATGCTGCTCGCCAAACGGAAGTTACCGCACGCCAAACAGAGATCGCAACCCAGCAGGCTAAACTCATTGCCAAGCTTTAACAGCAACAACGACCATAACAAGCAGCAGCTTCTGCTTCGCACCCACCCCCACCTAAGGTTCCAATACCCGGGGATACAACTAATGTCCAAGAGAATGCAGACATTCCAGCAGCGCCAATCCCACCTCAGACTTCCAAACCACCGGCCTACCCAACAAATGCACCATTTGAGTTTGAGGTTGATCCTACTGCTTTGAAAGTAAGCAAGCTTGAGACGCTGTTCAAACGAGCTTAGGGAGTCAACTCGATCCCAGATATAGAGGACGGCTACATAAATTCGGTAGTGACATTGCCAGATAGATTTAAATGCCACACATAGACTGCTTCGACGGCTCGGGTGATCCCACAGTCCACTTGCAGCTATTTTCAGATATTCTGCGGTCGATAGGCTTGACTAGACTGCAAAAATTATCCCTTTTCGGCCGGACCTTGTCGGCTATCATGGCCATCTAGTATGCTAAACTAGAGGATTCTGTGAAGAGGAGCTGGGAAGAGATAGCTGAGGCCTTCATTGCCTAATATTCTTATAACACTCAAATCGAGGTCACAACTCGTGATCTCGAGGTAACTCAGCAAGAGCTGAAGGAGGCCTTCTCCGACTTTGTCACTCGGTGGAGGGCCAAGGCCTCCATGATGACAATTCGGCCAGAAGAAAAAGACCAGATAAGGATGGTCATTCGTAATCTGCAAACGAAGCTGCTGCAGAAGATGATTGCCTTACCCCTACCTACATTTGCCGACCTTCATGAGATAGGGGTACAGATAGAGGATGTGATGAAACAAGGTCTGATTAACCATGAAAAAGAGCAGCCCAAGAGGGCGTTTACATGCAATTTACATGCGGCTACGAGTAACAATGCAGCTGCAAAAACTTCTGATGTTGGTATGGTCACCACAACACCAAAAATAGCCACCCCTTTTACTGGTACATCCGAAACCACTCACAACCTGCAAAGTACCCACCCCGAGGCCAGAAGGTTTTTACTCCACTTTTTATGTCTCTATCTGCAGCCTTGAGGGTCTTGATCAGAAAAGGTCATTTGAAGCCCCTAGAACCATGCCCATTGCCAAATCCCCTCCCTCCTACACACAACCCGACCAAGTATTGCGCCTTCCACTAGCAGCATGGTCATGACACCGACCTATGCTTTAGACTCCGTCATGAGATTCAGGATCTCATTGACAACAAAGTGATAGCGCTTCCTGAGAAACCAAATGTCACCACAAATCCTCTCCCACCACATAACCAACCCCCACCACCTAGGCAAGTAAACCTTATCCAAACAATGGACGTCCCATACGACCCCAGCATATGTATCACTCCCTCCCACCTGCCTAAGCCAACGCTGTTCATCCTAGAAAGCACAGACTTGTACATGATGATCACGTCCATATCCCAACCCGAACCCATGGTGGTGGCTATGGTGGAAGAAGGCATGCCTAAGGGCTCTGCGAGCATAATTAAGGAAGCATACAACCCCTGTCGCTACATCGTGCCAACAAGTCAGGCCAGGCTAGGCCAGGGATGGAATTGTCGAAGGGAATGGAGGTTAATGCAGTCTGGGAGGATGGGCTGAGCCAGGGGCTGGATGACTTAGCTGAGCTTGAGAAGGACATCAATAATCTGTAGCTCTTTGATGAACAGGATCTAGAGAATGTACAGATCGGCTAGTTTGACATGAATGGATCAACGGATAATACAAGGTGGCTTAGTGATGAGCCAGATGTTGATGAGGGGTCTCAACCAAAGGAGGAATAGTCATAAATAGGAATGTCTGCAACGGCCGAAATGGTCGACAACAAGGGGAAGTTGCCGAAGAGCACCGGTACTAAGAATTTTTCTCGGGAATTGAATAGTGCTTGTACAGCTGATACAGAACAGGAGGCCACATTGAAGTGGTTCGATAAGGAAAGAATTGAGAATGATCAGAAGGCTAGAAAAACCAAAGGTCTTGTGGGGACAGAATGTGTTGTGAACACGCGAACAATTACGGCGGAACCAGACAGTTGTTTGTCGGTTGCTGAAGGAATGTGATGGGAAGACGATGATTTGCGTCTTGTCCATCCGGATGAGGACTGGGGACATAATCTGCCAGATGATGCTTCGTATACCGAAGAAGTGGATCACATGACTCGGAGTGGGCGGTACTTTAAGCTCCCACACCTGGACCAACTAGAAGCATCAGGGAAAGATAAGGAAGTAGAGAAACAGAAAGATAAACTACTAGAAGAGGAAGCTGTGCTGAAGCAACTGAAAAAGATTCAAGAAGACATCTCCATTTGGGGATTGCTTATGGCCTCACGAGTGCATAGACAAGCCGTCCTATCAGCAATAGATAAGGCTAAGCTCTCAATTGACACAACCCCCGAACAGCTAGTGGGATTGGTTTTCCCAGGTGGCGCTTCACCAACTTTGACTTTCACAGATAAAGAATTGCTGCCTGAGGGCTCTGAGCATAACAAGCCGCTATACATCTCTATGGAGTGTAAAGAGAAATGGATACCAGTTGTCTTGGTTGATACAGGATCTTCAATTAATGTGTTTCCGTCGCGCACGGCCTATGCTATCATTTGAAGCTGGAAGATTTTGCACCAACAGGCCAGGTGATTTGGGCTTATGAAAATACAAGTCAGGAAGTGATGAGGAGAGTTTAGGCTAGAACTCAGGTTGGCCCGGCACAACAGGACATTGAATTTCACGTTCTGGATATTCCAGCCACCTTTAATTTACTCCTTGGATGGCCGTGGCTGCACCAAGTAATAGCTGTCTCTTCCACTCTGCATCAGATGCTGAATTACCCCTATGGGAAGGGGGTAGCTATTGTTTTCGGGAACTCTTCCATACATCCTCTGCTGGTATTGGAAATTGTACACGGCGATGAGGATGTCTTTTTATCTGGATTCACTTTGGCCGAAACCCGGGTAGTGCAAGATATTCTGGCTGTTGATGAGGGACTATATGTTAGTGTGCAATCAGTCTACCTCATGAATAAGTTGCAACATGCACCCGGAATGGGATTGGGAAGGAGTGGCCGAAAGGGCATCACTGCATTGGCTGAAGTGCAAGATGGGAAGCACTATGAGTTGGTGCATAGACGTATTCAAGGAACCCTGAAAGGCCACTTTGTTCGGGAGGGGGAAGATTTTCCATTCTGCGGCTTTTCGGAGCCATGGCAGAATTCTTAGAAGTGGTGTTTGCCTGGCTTCAAGATCTTTTTCGACCTATAGTTACAAGAGGATGAAGTTGTAGAAGAGCAGACTGACCTACCAGCTGAGGCTGAATAGTGCAAAGAGGATGAGTCTGACGGCACAGAACTCATGATAGGAGTAGTGCTGGCTTGTCTCTTCTCGGATCCTTAGATCACACCAGAGAGCTTGGGGGGTGACTTCTCTATTTCCATGATTGGAGATCAAACAGCTGTGGGCCCTTCTTCTGGCATTCTGGATGCATCTATCGCACCCTCCCTCATTTGGCAGTTCGATGAGGGCTTTTTGTCCAGCAGTTTTGAATCAGGTAGTGAACCAGAATCTGATTCCACAGAGTCTATGGAGTCAGAATCAGATTTAAGTTCTTCTAAGTCTGAGTCTAGTATTCCTGGGGATGATAACCCGGATGTCGTTGTTTTGTCCAGGTCATCTTTTTCCTTTTCTTTTGAGTCTGTTGTAATCGAGGAATTGGACGAACTGGGAGTTGTGAATGAGAATGGTACCACTGCTGTTTTTTAGTACTTTTCTGTGCCACTTGTGTATTGCATTAATCAAGACTTTCAAAATTTTAATAAAAACGACACGAAAGAAATTTCTCTTGTTTTAAAACATTTGATTGATCGAGAGGATGAGAGGTTTGTAAAAACCTTGGTTGATGAAATCACTTCAATTAATGTTGGTACTAAGAAGGATCCGCATCTGGTCTAGATCGGGTCCCGTTGTCTTTGGAGGTATGCGAGCGATTAGTTGCTTTATTAAAAGATTTCAAAGATGTTTTTGCGTGGTCCTATGAAGATATGCCTGGAATCGATCCTGAGATTATACAACACCGAATCCCTCTTGATCCTGAGGCCCGACCTGTTAAGCAGAAGCTTCGGAGAATACGCCTAGATTGGGCTCTGAAAATCAAGGAAGAGGTCACCAAGCAGATAGATGCAGGGTTCTTGCTAGTGTTTGAGTATCCTACTTGGTTGGCCAACATTGTTCCAGTACCAAAGAAAGATGGCAGAATTTGGGTGTGTGTAGATTTCAGGAATCTGAACAAAGCCAGTCCGAAGGATGACTTTCCTTTACTGCACATCGACAAATTGGTGGACTTCACCACAGGGTAGGCGTTGCTTTCCTTTATGGATGTGTTTTCTGGATATAACCAGATCTTGATGGCACCAGAGGATAGGTAGAAGACTACTTTCACCATGCCGTGGGGAACCTACTGCTATAGGGTGATGCTATTCGGTCTGAAAAATGCTGGGACTGCTTATCAACGGGTTGCAACTACTATCTTGCATGATATGATCCACAAAGAGGTTGAGGTGTATGTGGATGACATGATTGTAAAGTCCAAGGAAAGAGAATGCCACTACACCGCCTTGAAGAAATTTTTCCAACGAATTAGAGAATATCGGTTGCGACTGAATCCTCAGAAATGTACTTTTGGTGTTACAGCAGGGAAAATGCTGGGGTTCTTGATTACACAAAGAGGCATCGAAATCGATCCTTCCAAAATCAAGGCCATCCTAGAAATGCCACCACCGAGGACTGAAAAGGAGGTGTGCTGCTTTCTGGGAAAAATGCAATTCATAAGATGGTTTATTACAAAATTATCCTTGACTTGTGAACAACTATTTGATCTCCTGAAGAAAGGAAAGAAATTCCAATGGGATGATCGATGCCAGGTTGCTTTTGAGGAGATCAAGCAGTATTTACAGAACCCACCCATGTTGTCACCGCCAGAGCTGGAAAAACCGTTGATTTTGTATTTGTCAGTAACCGACATGATATGGGCTGCATGCTTGCACAGGAATCTGAAGATAGAATGGAGAAGGCAATCTATTACCTGAGCAAGAAGATGCTGGAATCTAAGACCCGTTACACTCCGCTGGAGAAGGCTTGTTTGGCCTTGGTATGGGCTACGAGGAAGTTGAGGCACTACCTGATAGCTCTCTCCGTAATTTTGGTTTCGAGATTGGATCCCATCAAATATCTCTTCGAGAAACCATCAATTACGGGTAGGCTAGACCGTTTGTTGTTTCTTGTCTCCGAATTTGATTTGAAGTACATGACTCGTAAGTCTGTGAAAGTGAGAGTAGTAACGGAATTCCTAGCCGATCACCCAGTGGATGGAGACAAAGTAGTAGAGTATCTGTTCTCGGATAAGGCCATTCTGTAGGTCGAAGAAGAGATTTGGACCATGTACTTTGACGGAGCGTCTAATCAATACAGTTATGGGATAGGGATGTTGCTGATAGCACTCGATAATTCCCACATGCCTTTAGCTTTCAAACTCTGGTTCAAGGTATCGAACAATGAAGCAGAATACGAGGAATGTATTGCTGGCTTAGAAGTCGCCCTAGAACTAGGGGCAAAAAGGTTGGACATCATTGGGGACTCGAACCTGGTTGTGTCTCAAGTGAAAAGAGACTGGAAGGTTAAGGAATAACGGATGAAAATCTATCACCAAACCTTGGATGTTCTGATTCCTAGGTTTGAGAAGCTAACCTTCACGTATCTCTTAAGAGAGAGCAACAGGTTCGCTGACTCTTTATCAACTCTATTTTCCATGATAGACATCCCTGTCGGAGTCCGGATGCGTCCAATCATTATTGAATAGAGGTATGTGCCAGCTTATGAGTTAATCGCCACAATAGATGAAGTACAAGATCAGAACCTCTCGTATCATGACATCTGGAACTTCTTAGAAAATGAAGCATATCCACCAGGGGCAAATGCCAAAGATAAAAGGGCAATACGGAAAATGGCCGCTCAGTTTATCATCTGCGGGGGTAAATTATACAAACGGGGCTATCTGGGAATGCATAAGCTGTGTGTTGATGCAGAAGAATCGAAGCGCCTAATGAAGGCCATCCATGAAGGAGAGTGTGGATCGCACATGAGCGGGGCAATGCTAGCTCAGAAAATTCTCAGACAGGTTTACTACTGTTCAACCATGGAGGATGATTGTATCGGTTTTGTTTGGTGATGCTACAAATGCTAGATCCATGCAAATTACATGAACATCCTGCCGTCGAAGTTGTACAACATGACTTCACCGTGGCCATTTTCAGTTTGGGGAATTGATGTCATTGGGGCAGTTACTTTGAAGGGGTCAAATGGGCACGAGTACATCCTGGTGGCAATAGATTACTTTACAAAGTGGGTCGAGGCCCAATCCTGCGCAGTGCTGAAAGTGTCACATGTGGCCAAGTTCATCAAGAATAATATCATCTGTCGCTATGGGGTCCCGAATGAGATCATTTCAGACAGTAGTTCCCACTTCAAGAAAGAATTGAACAACTTGTTGGAAAAATACGTGGCTTTTCATAAGTCATCCACATATCGGCCGCAACTCAACGGAGTTGTTGAGGCCGCCAAGAAGAACATCAAGCACATTTTACAGAAGATGGTGGAAACCTACAGGGACTGTCCAGACAAGTTGCCATTTGCTCTCTGGGGCTATAGGACATCAATTCGAATATCTACTGGGGCAACTCCATATTCTCTGGTTTATGGGATGGAAGCTGTTCTGCCAATTGAAGTTGAAGTTCCGTCACTGCGAGTTATAGCTGCCAGATAACGGAAGCGGATTGGCAGCAGTGGAGGTTCGAGGAACTTATGTTGTTCAATGAGAGGAGGCTGAAAGCACTCTACCACATCCAAGGTTATCAGCGAAGGATTGCCAGGGCTTTCAACAAGAAAGTTTAGTCTAGGAATCTAAAAGAAGGGGATTTGGGGCTCAAAGACAACCGAGCTCCCATCCGTGACCCTAGGGGCAAGTTCAAACCCAAACGGATTGGTCTTTACATCATCAAATCTATTTGGTTGGGTGGAGCTGTCATTCTTATAGACTTAGATGGCCTCAAATTCTCCCAACCAATCAACATGGACAAGTTCAAGAAATATTACCCTTGAGAGGCTCGCTAGGCCGAAAACTCGAAATGACGACCTAGGCAAAAGTTAAAGCACAAAAAATTGAAATAAGAAAAACTGAGCTTGCAATGTTGAAAACCCAGAAAGGGCAGCATTCGCAAAAGTTAGAGCGCAAAAGGAGAGTGTTAATACCCGAGTGAACCCAAACCGAACTACGTAAGGCTTGATTCCCATCTTCGGGATACGTAGGCAGCTTCATTTTGAAGTCCAACCATAAACACTTCCAAGTCAACTGTGTCCACGAGATTGTTTTGGTCATCTTTGTCTTTTCCGCATCCAAGAGTTCAATTGTTATCTCCAGTGCGGTGTAGCATTATTCAGACAAGGGGCAACTTTCTAATTATTGGGAGTTGTACATCTCAAGGATAGATTCTGGGTGTGTTCAGTTGTGATCCTTATCGAAAATGGTTTTGAAAAGTTTTAATAAAAGTTGATTTTACTCAAATTAATGTTTTTACAACTTAGACCATTGTTGGACCAAAAGGAAAATTTTCAGTACCCATAACCTTCAATTTCATTGATTTCAATACAAAGTTCTCTACCTCTTGATACAAATCGAAGTTGCTTTTTATTACATTCAAAAGGAAAACTTGAAAGTACAGATTAAAGCAATAAACTTGGGGCATAGTTGAGTCAGGTGTGCCTGCATCCCCTCCCAGACCTTGTGGAGGCTTCAGACGCCAAAGTAGGCTCGGTTTGTGCCTCATCTTCAAGCCAAGCTATGCATTCGCCAGAAAGGGCGTAACTGAAATTGGGAGCGGGGGCTAGAAATTCTCTTGTTCTCCATGCAGTAGTATATCGAGCTAGCTGTGTGCCTTGGATTGGAAATGAAGCAGGGTACTCTATCCCCTTTTCTGGGCAAGTCTGGTCGTGTTCGAACTGGCGCTTGAATCGGAATGGAAAGTAGAAGATACAGTGTGTCAAGCCAATCAATTGAATGCCAAGTTGCCGAGACATGCTGTATCTCATCTCAGGTAGATCAAACCAGGGGCAATGCCATGTAATGTGCAATCGACTAGCTATTGGCGAAAGAAATAGCCGCGCACTGAATACACAGGGCAAGAGTCCACTACTTTCAGCTTATCCATGAGCCATACTTGGGAAGGGATGAAAAATAAGAGAGATTAAAGAATAGAGAGGTATACGTGGAGAGAAAAGTGAGAAAGGGTTTTGAGAGAAAAACAGAGCCTGAGGGCCGAGTGATGTGAGAAGCACATGTGAGATAGGGTGGGAAACATTATCTGCAAAAGTAGTGGACTTCCTGCGAATTTGGTTGTCTCCCAGTGATGGAAAGCATCCAAACCCATCAAAGTCTCGGCTAGTGTCAAGCCGATGCAGCTCTTGCCCTCTTTCAAGCCTTGGGTCACTTCGATCAAGCGAATGCTATACCCTCAGAAGCCAGGGGCAAGCAAAAAATGGTCCAACATACACAAGCAAGGGCATGCTGCCGAAAACTTTGCCAAAGACGGTCACCACGTTCATCAGCGTCAGAAAACTGATGAATCAAGTTGGGAATATCCAACTCCCCGTTGCGAACCAAAGATCGGGCATCATGTAAAGTGAGCCCATATATCCGTCCTAAAGCTTGGATATGGCCAAAACGTGATTGGGGCAAGATTTCCTCGTCACGCGAAGATTCCATCACAGCTTAGAATTCTTCGATTGTGGGACATATCTCTTGTTCTCCAAAGCTAAAAACATGTGTAACCAGGTTCCAACATCTAGCCACGACATGGAGGAATGGAAAACACAATGGAGTACAACTTAGCGGGAATAATGCATTTATCCCAAAACCCCAAAAATTCAGCTTTTCCGAGCCATCTAAATTTGCAATCCAATCGGAGAGTTTTTTAGTGAAGAATGGCTCCATTTGAAGCAGAAACAGAGCTGGAATGAAGAAACTACGAAGTCCTAACTTTTGTAGAAGATAAGGCACTGAGTGGAAGACAGGTGGCAACAATCTGGAGTTTTCATGCATTACTGGCAGACCGACCAATTAAGGTAGCCAACCGGCCACTTTTGTGGCCGACAATCACCACTAAGTGGCCGACAGCCACTGTTTGTTTCCAGCAGGATGCCTTTGGCCTTCCAGTGTGTTAAGAGTGCTAACCTGTGTTTTGTTCTACTCCGGATGGATTCTGTTGTTTTGTTTTAGTAGTTTTGTTGAGTCATTCTCAAGTTTGTTTCAATTTGTTTACCGAGTTGTTGCAATTTGCTTATCGAGTTGTATTTGTTTTGTTTATCGAGTTGTTGTTTTGTTTATCGAGTTGTTGCATTAGTTGTTCTTTGAATTGTCTTATGTTGTTTGTTATGTTTTGGTTGGTTCACTACCTGACTAAGCAATTGTCAAGACAATGTACAAATATTCAATTTTCATCAATCCCGTTTTTGTGTAAAATGGTGCAATGCGATGCTCAGAATATAAAATGCAACACGTTTTCATCAAAAAGTTGTTTTCATTCCAATCATGGTTTCTTTTACAAAGAGTACAAGTTTTAAAGAAAATAAAACTGCCTAAGGCTGTACAATGTGCTAACACTACTAGCAAAAAAAGAAACAAAGCAAAAAGCGTCTAAATTGGTGCCACCCATCTCAGGATCGAGGGGCCCTCTTTGTCCTCTTCCTCGGATAAGTGGACTTAGAGTTATCGCCATTGGCGCCACTGTCCGAATCTGAGTCGGAGCCTGAACTAGAGTTGCCTCCGCTCCCATCCTTAGAGCCCTCCTTAGCATCGTCACCACCCTCAGAACCCGAGCCGGTGCCGTCGCCTCCACCCTCGGATGACTTTGACTGGGGACTCGTTGGCTCCTCGTCCTCACTAGTCTCATCATCGTCATCGTGCATGACAGGCTCCTGACGTCTCCCTTGGCCGTGTGCTGGAATCTCTCTCCCTGCTGCTGGAGAAGGCTCTAATGGTCCTGTCTGTAGAGGTGTGACCTAAAAAGGCATTTGAATATATCAGCCATAGTATTTGTATCAGATGCAAGTATGGAGTGCAAAGTGAGTACATGCAAAAGTCAGATACAGTACGTGAATGCATTGTGTCAGATGTGATCTATACATGCAGTGTGGGGAAATGTTCAGTTGAGATGTCAGTTTCAGTATATTAGCAAAAATATGATAACCGAAATGCAAGAAAATTCAAAATTACCTGAATGCCGTGAGAGCTAAGTATCGTCTCTCTCCTCAAGATCATGCCTTCGAATGAGGCCAACACCTCGAGTAATCCCTCAACATATCCTATGGAGGGCTGCAAATGCAAGTTGAAGCGATCAATGAATGAATGAATGAGTATCGTGAAAATGAAGAAATGAAAGCTGTAAAGTATACCGGTGGTGAGTCAGGCATCCTGACATATTGGTGATCAGGCAAGGAGGGCTCAAGCGAACTCCGGAGTACCGCCAACTTGTCAGCTTGGTCGGAAGATCTGGCCATCCAACACTCTGCCTGGTAGGAGGCATCCCTCTAGCCCCACCACTCGGTGCCCGGGCCCTGCTTGTCAAAGGGGCATCTACTGCCTGGGCCCTGTTCGTTGAAGGGGCGTCTGCTGCTCGGACCCTGCTTGACGAAGCAATATCAGCTACCTTCCCCGTGTGAGCACGAAAACTTGTCAGAGAAGGCATGAGGTACGTCTGGAGATAAGTCGTATAGTCCCCCTCCCCGATGAACAAGTCTACATCTGCGCCCTGTATAAAGTCAGTGATCTCTTGAGGGGAGAGACTCCCTGTGGCTCGCATAGAAGGCGAAGGCAGTAAGGGAACTGACTGTAACGGTAGACCCAGTGTCTGGTGTATGAAGCTCTCATCTAGGAACCAGGCTCGGCCTACTGGTCCCTCAAGCACAAGCTGATATCGGGAAGTGCTCCAAGCTCCAACAAAATGAAATTTGGCACCCTCTGGCATCGTCACCCAGGGCTGCCATGTAACCTGCAGACAGCAAGTGCATAGATTGATTAGTTGCCATTAGATATGCAAAATGAATTGAAGCTGAAAGCAGAAAAAACTATGAGTTTTGAATTACCTCTACTGTCCTTAATGTGTCGAAGTACTAACGAAGGTATGAGAGGGTCTCCCGGGTCCTCGGCTGGCACTGACTGTCATATTGATGCGAGTATGGTACCTCAAGAGGCGTCTCAACCTCTGGCTCTGGGGCAAGCGCTGAGAAATAGGTGAATACCCATAGCTGTGAAAAGCAAGACATCGATAGTGAGAATACAGATAAACACAAATAATGCAGAAAGCAGAGTATGTGTGCAATCCATAAAATGCAGAATGCAAAGAATACAAGAATACAGAAAATGCAGAAAGCAAGGTGTGTGGCACAGTGTATAGAAAGTACAAGCACAAATTTAGAGATTAGACTATGTGTGTGCAGTGTACAGTGTGCAGTGTGCGGTATGTGCAGTGTACAGAAAGTGCAAAGTAGAAAGCATGGCAGAACATGTAAAGCTGAAAAGTAAAGCATACCTCCCAGGCTCTCAAATAGCTGCCAACTCTGTTCCCGCTTCTGTAAGAGGTCGAGCTCATGTAGCAGTATAGGGTGGCGAGGCCGGCGCCACCCCAATCATAATGCCGAACTTGAGATAGGTCCACTAAGGCGCTCAAAAGATACAGCCTGATTGTGTTTGCCCTATCGGCAAACAAGGTAGTGCCGAAGAGGAACATCAGGAAACCTCGGGCGTACTGCTCAGTCCCCTCTACAATCACTGGGTTTGTCCCTCTGAAGTGGTCACAGAACCAGGTATATCAGACCATACCTGATCGGAAGATAGGTGGGTGTGCTCCCAGCAGATAGGTCCAAGCGGCCTCGCACTCACCCATATCGGAATCGTAAGGGATCGGCCGGCCTCCCACCTCAAGGCCTGTCAACATGGCGAAATCATAAGGGGTCATTGTCGTGTCCCTGGTGGTAGAGAAATGGAAGGAGTTGGTTGTGTCCCACCATCTGTCTACCAATGCGCCTAAGAGGTTCCTGGTCGCCATGAGGTGCGACAGCCCCATACAAAACAAACCGAACCCCGCCTCATCGATAACCTGCCGGACACCGTCGGGAAGGTCCATATACCAATCCCTTGCTGCGGTGGACCCATATCCGTGGGTAAAACGAGAGTCTACCTGCGTTCAGAATGAGTAGAAATACAGTGTGTGAATGTGTTCAGAATGAGCAGATGAAATATAGTGCAAAAGTGCGAGCTATACAAGAAATGTAAAGTGCATCACAAAAAATGTAAGAATGCAGTATGTACCTCGGAGGCATCGTGGGACAGATGAGACTCTGGCTCTCGTAGCAAGAGATGTGCTGGTGCGTGTCATGCAAATCCATTGAAGTGACGGACTGTGCTGGGTGGTTGTGCATGTGCCTCAGGGCGGTACCTCTCTGGGTCGAAAGGCCGGATGGTATGTACTCAGGCTCTCCCTCCATCCCTGGAGAACCCCCATCATGTGGAACGTCGTCTGCCATCTGGAAAGAAGGTGAAAAAATAGGCGAAGATGAGCAAAATGGGCGAAAAGTGCCAAAAGGCAACAAAAGTCAACTCTCGGAGAGAGAAAATGGGAGAAAAAGTCAAAGCTAGGGAAAAGGTGCCAAACTGAAGACAAACTTGAGGCAAACAAACCCCAAGTGGTGAAAATGGTGAAAAAAAGCTTCGAAAATAAATTTTGATCGGTTCAAAACGAAGGAAACCAAAAGGTTTTAGCGAATCAACTTCGCGAGGGGCGTTGGAAAGTGCGTGTAAAGCATGGATCTAGGAGGAAAAAGTGTTTAGGGATGAAGAACAAGTGATTTCGGCACTGTGGGTGTGAGGAAATGTGACTTGGGGATGTGTTCTTAAAGATCTCCATGCAAAAAGACCGAAATGGCCCGAATCTACCACAACTGGCCGACTGGCTAGTTTTTGTGGCCGATCGGCCACTTAGGTGGCCGACAACAATGGCAAGTGGCCGACATGATTTCAGGGTGGCCGGCAGGTGTTCAGTATATTCCATGTGTGTTTTTGTGCTGTTTTGTGTCCTTGGCTCTCGAAAAAGTGCAAGAAAAGTCCACTTTTCAGCTTAAAGTGTCTCTGCGGAAGTTTCGAATCATGTCTTTGATGTGTGACTCATCGTCAGCCGGCATGAACGAGGTGTATCCTTCTGAAACACATTGTAACTCCTCCGAGAGGTAAATCAGAGGTTGTAACTGAATCGGTCTTGTTATGACGTACATTTCTTTATTCAGTGTTTTGCATTGGACATGCTACTGATGTTGCATTGAATATGCGTTGTTATTGTGCACAGAATATGTATGTTGCATTGCATTGCATTACCTATGTTCTCATATTTGCATAGAATATGTATGTCACATTGTATTGCATTATGCATGCCCTTACATTCGCATAGAAATTGTCCGTACCTGTTGCATTGAACATGCATTTGGTGTTTTGCATAGAACATGCTCCATTTCCTGCATGATGTGCATGAAGCATGCCTCTCTAAGCGTTATGTCATGGTTATTCGTCTTGCATAGAACATGTGTTCCTATTGTATTGTACTTGTCAATGTTTCTTTCTTGTGCATGCATGATATTGTATGTACGATTCATTCAAAGCTGGTGCAACCAGACGATATTGTATGTACGGTTCATCCAGAGGAATACCAGATAAGATCATTCATGTCCTTGGGACTCCTTTGTTGGTTAGAAACACTCGGGTACGCCCAATGTTTACACCCCTCCTTTGTTGGTTAGAAACACTCGGGTATGCCCGGTGTCTACACTACTCCTTTGTTGGTCAGAAACATTCAGGTACGCCCGGTGTTTACACCACTGCTTTGTTGGTTAGAAACACTCGGGTATGCCCGTTGTTTACATGACTCCTTTGTTGGTTAGAAACATTCCGGTACGTCCGGTGTTCATACCACTGTAGACCGCCCGAAACTCTGCTCCGCGCGCGAGGGCGCGAATCATTGTTCATAGCTACTACGGTTCGGACTCATGCCACGATTCTGAATCTAATCTCACAAAGTGCAATGTAAGACTGATAAATCACCAAAGAATCCAAATCCGGTAAATCGTTTTGAAAATCAATGTTAATCAAAAAGTGCCAAACATGGACTGCTTTGCCAGATTTCAGAGTCGCCATCTAAATATTTTATTTTGGGAAAATTTAGGAAACCTTGACTCGTGCCTAAGGTCACGTGTCTGTCATCACCAAAGTTACCTCGGCTTGGGAACTTAGGTACGAGAGGGGAAGGTCATGCAATGAGCACCCTCGCTCCCCCGATCAAAGGATCGGCCTTTACTAACATGATATGTTGTTTTTGAAAACACATGCGTTCTTATTCCGGTTTGTTAGCTAACCTTACTACGTGATGCGCACAACATATAAGTATAGACTAGATCGCTCAAGTTGGAACAAAACATCTCATGTTTGTTTGTTTTGAAAAATGGTTTGAAAATGTTACTCACAAGTATGCTAAGTCATGGATTTGCCACCCTCAAGTGGGCTTAGAAAACATAATTTGCCACTCTCAAGTGGGCTTAAAAACTCGCATTTTGATGAATTGTTTCAATTCAAGCAATTCAACCTTCACCCACAGGCATTCATGCAGTTATCCACTTAAGCCAATACCCTCATGGCAAGCATGCTATCATGGCAATACTTACACGCATGCAAGTATGCTAAAGCATAAAAGCTTACCTAGTACTCCGAGCTAAAAAAAAAAAGCTAGTTAGTAATCAATGCATGATCCTAGCTATGTTAACAATGCCTAATGTAACACATGCAAAAATGCAACTAAGATAGGCTCGACTATTCTAGGATGGCATGTGAATGCAACTTGATACATGTATTCAAGTTGGTATTGAAATACAATGTAGTTTGTATCATGTGCCGAGCCCAGTGCATGTAAAACAGATAAATGGATGCACGCATGCAAAGCATAAGGATGCTAATTGAAATGTGCCCTAAAACTGACCATCGAAAGCGGTTAAGTAAAAAGGAGTAAGAAATGGGGGGTTAGAAGACATGCATCACACACACGCACACTTATTACAAAATTCGCCCTCTCGACGGAGGGTCCGAATAATAAGCTAACTAGCTAATCTAAGCTAATTAAACTAATTATTACAAAACGAAACTAATTAACTAACAAGTTAACTAATTAGTTATTACAACACAAATTGATAGCTAAGTGCATTAACTACTTAAGTACAAAACCAAGGCATTAGCTAGCTAAGCAAAGTGGCCAAGTAAAGCAATAAAGAGATGTCCTCAGGGTGAGAAGTGCATGCATGCTCGGTCGCCTCGTGCGGAATCCATTGCGATGCCCCAACTTGTCTCTGTTTGCAATTGTTCTCAGGGCACTGCAAAAAGCTCCAGATAGCGTCTACTCCATCAAGGGAACCTCCAGGAGCATTGCCGACCACTTATCGGTGTTGCCAACCACCTGTAGACCACTTACATTTGCTGCAGACCAGAAAAAGTGGTCGGCCAGCTACTTTTTTTGGTCTACCGAGCAAAAAATTCTGCACAACTCCATTTTGCGGCAACAGAGAACAAGAAGAGACACAGCAGTGTATTTGCAAGGTATGTGTGCACCACCACCCTCCCTATCATTTCTTAAGCTCAAGGGAGTGCGGTACTCGACTCTCGGGCCACCAACCATGCATCGCAATGCACGATGGCCGAGAAGCCATGATTGCACAATTCAATGTCAATGAATGCACAAATAACACGTAAGGGCCTTAACCTCTATCATGCATGATCAATAAGGTCGGCGACCGAGAAATGAGGTACATTTCATCACTTCAAGTATGAAATGTCCCTCGTTTCTTGTGTTTGGACTAACTTTCAATTCAAACACAATGCAAAGCATATAACATACCAAACACAATGCAATGCAACATAAGCATGTCAAAACAAAGTACTTAAGCATTGAGGCACACAACACTAAGGCTATACAATGCAATGCACAATGGACTAAACCAATCCCAAATAGACTTCATGCATGCCAAGACAATGGCCAAAACACTCTTAAAAGATGGCATGAAAGGCTAGAAAATGCATGCTCATGCATTGGCCCAACAACTAAGCATAAGAGCACAACTCTCAAAGATGATTAACAAGTGAAAAACATGGAAGTGTGATAAGACTAAATGCTCTGAAATCATGTATGAAATGATGCCAAATCATTCAAACAATACAAGCATAGCATGCAAGAGGGCCTAAGGCACAAGGCTACTCAAGGAGACTACACAAGAGGCATGCAATACATGGCACAAATGATTGAACCAACCATGGACAGAGCTCAATTAGGTCAAAACAAAGACCAATACATGCTGAGATGGGAGCTCAAAAGCGTAGGCATGCATGCATACAAGTTAGGCGATAAGCGAGGCACAAAGGCATAACCCTTAAAAGCACTCAAAGAGTGAAAGAAGTGAGAACATGGCAATGCTATATGCTCTGAAATATCATGTTAAATGATGCCAAATCATGTACATGTCACAAATGAAGCATGCTAGGAGGCTCAAAGCTTGAAACTAGCATAGACACTTGCACTATAGCTATGCAATACATGAACCATATGGCCAAGACAACCCAAAATAGTCCTAGAGCATGTCAAAATGGGGCTAAAACATGCATGGAGTGCAGCCAAAACAAGCTAGCATGAAGGGCATGAAGCATGGAGTATGCAAGGCCAACAAGGAGGATTACACTACACCTACCAAAACCAAGCATGGGATGACTTTACCAACAAAAATCATAGTTGTATCATGGCAAAACAAGACCAAAAACACACTGATATGGTAGCCCAAAAGCCTAGGCAAGATGGTATGCATATTGGCTCATACTTAAGGTATAAAGCAGCAGCCCTCCAAAGCATTGAAAGAGTGACACATGTGAGTGTATGACCATGAAACATGCTCTGAAATCATGTATCAAATAATGCCAAATCATGCAAAAGGCTCAAATAAAGCATGCCAAGAGACTTGAAATACAAAGCTAGTCAAGGGCTTCACACTACAACCATACCAAGCAATGCTCAAATGACCTAAAGCACTCAAAAAATACCTAAGGCAGGTCAAAATGGTAGCAAAAACATGCTAGACTTGCAACAAAGATGGCGAGAAAGATAGGCTCCCGAATTAGCTCACAAACAAGGCATAAGGGCATAACTCTTAAACACAATGAAAGAGTGATAAACATGAGAGCATGGCAAAAGTTTATGGGCTGAAATTACCTACCAAATGATGCCATGCCATGCAAAAGGCTCAAATATGACATGCTAGGGGTCCCATAGTGCAAGGCTAGCAAAGCCAAATGCACCATAGGTATGCAAAACCAAACATGCATGACCAAAACCACTTAAATCAAACCTTAAGCATGTTAAATCAAAGCCAAAATATGCTGGAGTAGAGCATACGCATGCTAGATCAAAAGGCTAAAGCAACAGATATGCTAGGCTAATGAACCAAAATTGCACTAAAAGTGCAAGGAGAATGCAAAAGGTAACCAAACTAACCCAAATTAGAGTTATGACATGTCAAATGATGGCCAAAAACCTGCTGAAATGGAGCCAATACATGCTAGAAAGACATGCTACTTTGCAAGGCTACAAGTATAAGAAGCATGTAAGAGGTCTCCAAGACACCCCAAAACAGAGTCATGGAAGGTCTAAAAAGTCACAAAAAAGTGGTCAAAGAAAGCCTCAAGAAGACAGAAATACATGCTCTTTTAATGGGCCATCAACACATGCTAACAAGACAAGAGGAGGGGGGACCACCCCCTCCCATTTAAGACCTCAAAACACACTTTCCACCACTAAAATTTGTCTAGAATTCAGTGGTGAAGAGGCCAAACAAAGGTGATTAGAAAGGCCTAAAGTGATGGCCCAAAACAAGGCCAAACAAGGCACAAAATGGGGTAGATCACCCCCAACACCAACAAATCCTTAAACAAACATTTCAAACATTTGAAAATGGAGCTTTTTACAGTTGAGAGTTAAGCCAAAATAAGCATGCAAAGTTGGCCTAGTAAGCAACTACAACAAGGCTTTAAAAGGATTAAAGACTCACCCTTGAAGAATCAAAGCAAGACAGCAACTTCTGAGGCAAAAACCAAACCTTGAGCTTCAATCAAACCTCCAAGAACCTCAACCCAAGATTGAAGGTGTTTCACTATGTGTTTGTGTGCAAAAGTGCGATGAAATGGCACTTTTAAGCACAAAACCAATGTAAATATTGAGAGAAAGAGCAATATAGAGATAGAAGTGTATGTATAGCTCTCTTTACAAAATTCTAAACCTGAGACAAGAGGGAGGAGGCTCCCTCTTATAGAATTTCAAGGTTCAAGCTTGTTGAACAAGTTTGGAGTTCCAAGTAATATGGAGGATGCTTTCTGTGCCCAACAACTGGCACAACTGGCATGGAAAATATCTGCAGAAAGTGAAGGAAAGCTGCCGACCAGTTGAAGTGGTCGGCCAGCTACTTGCACTGGCCGGCCAGCTACTTTTTCTGGTCTACAAGAGGAAAAAGTGGTCTACAAGAATGAAAAGTGGTCGGCAAGTGGCTAGCAAGGCCAAAAAGTGGCTGACAAGTGTCCAAATTGAAGCCCTAGAAGTAAGCTTTCCAATGGCAGCAGCCTTGCATCAAACGTCCAACTATGCAATAAGTTATGCCTGTTTTGGTGAAGCCGCGCAGTTTCGATCCTACCCGGATTTATGCCAAATTTCTCCTCAACTAGTTTTCTGGTTGGCAAGGCCAACAAGTGGCTAGCAAGTGTCCAAATCAAAGCCCCAGAAGTAAGATTTCCAATGGTGTCATCCTTGCATCAAAATTCCAGTTGTGCAAAACGTTATGCCTGTTTTGGTGACGCCGCGCAGTTTCGATCCTGCCCAGATTTATGCCGAACTTTTCCTCAACCAGTTTTCTTCTCTCCTCTCTCATTTTCTTTAACTCCAAATCCCTAAATAAGGTGTTTTGAAATTTTTTTCAAAGATTTCATCTCTCTTTCATTCATTTCCACTTTGTCCTTGCTCGGTTTACAGAAAAGCGCAACATTGAAAAAAATGCGATTGTCGGAACATCGTAGAATCATTTTTAAAAAATATTTTGAAAGAGAGGGTTTTAAGGTCTAAAAACCATTCAAAATGGGGTGTAAGGTTGGGATTTGACTCTCTCCTCGCCAAAGAAACCGAACCTTTGCACTGCACAACTTTCAACACCAAGTAAACCACAAATAACGCCCAAGTCTTAAGGGCGGTCAAAAATGGGCTGTCTACAACCACCTGTCAGTTAGAAGCATTTCGAATGTATTTCAACACTTATACCTCCTTTGGTTAGAAACATTGGGTCGTAGGCCCGATGTTTATACCTTTTTTTGGTTAGAAGCATTGGGTTGTGTGCCCGATGTTTATACCACCCTGTTGGTTAGAAACCTTGGGTTGTGTGCCCGATGTTTATACCACCCTTTGGTGAGAAGCGTTTGGGATGTGTGTCCAACGCTTATACCAGCTCAGCTCGTTGGTTAGAAACATTGGGTTGTGTGCCCGATATTTATACCACCCTTCCGGTTAGAAGCGTTTGAAACGTGTGTTTGACGCTTATACCACTCTGTTTTGGTTAGAAACATTAGACCGTGCTCCGATGTTTATACCACCCTTCGGTGTTTCCACCGCTGTCTTTTCCCTCTCGTACGCGGCGCGTTAGGATGTTTTGGTTAAATGCATCTGGACGAATTCCAATGCTTATACCACTATTTGCTTTGATTGCATAATAGTTGGATGTGTTTCACCTGTTATTACTGTTTTCTGTAATTCGGAGCCTTAGGGTGTGTCCTTAGGTTTGCACTACTTCTCTCCTCGCGTGTGCCACACGTTGGGATCTTGTTTGCTGCCTCAGGTGCGCTCGACGGTTGTGGTTCTTTACCTTTCCTGCGTGATGCGTAGTTAAGCTTGCATAATTTTCTTACATCCTTTCTGCATGAAATGTGGTTTGGTTCATGTTAACTTGCTTATGTATGAGTTTGCTGTAGCGTTTCTTCGCATAACATTTGCATCTAGATGTTTCATTACAGCCCTCATTGCATAATCATAAGTTATGTTCTGCATCATGCATATCATTTGCATCTTGCCCCTGAACTACGCTGGTTTGATTCTTTGCAAAAGGATACGTAGGCAGCCTACGAGCTCAACCGTTCTTTGTTTTCATTGCCTAATTGTCTAAGTCTTCGGCCTTGTCAAAAATGGGTCGTCTCTGAGCTTTGACATTCACTCCCCGTCATTTCATGACTTCCGAGTTCTGTCAAAGAGGGGGCAACTATAGACACCCCATTTTTGACCGACCTCAAGACTTAGACATCATCATTTGTGTACTTGATGATTCAGCTCGTTTTGAGTGTCCGAAGTTCTCGGTGGAACGCCTTGTCTTTGAGCCTCTAAACCCTCTTTTGTTTTGTGCTTGTTTTTGGACCAAACCTTGGTGCCTCTTGCCTAGAGGGGGGAAGGCCATGTCGTCCACTTTTTGGCCTTGTCAGCCACTTAAAGTGGTTGGTCGGCTAGGGGAGGTGGCTGGCCGGCCACCTAGAGTGGCCGACGGCCATTTTTCTCCTTTTTAAGATAATTTCTTTGCCAGCTATGCCAGTTGTTGATCACTAAATGGCATCTCTATACACGTGTATGGAGGGATGAATGCAAGCCTTTGGCTTGCATTTCTATATAATAGGGGGGTCTCTCCCCCATTTGAGGGCTTAGAAAATTTTGTGTGCAAATTTCCTCTCTCTCTCTCTCTCTCTCTCTCCCTATTTTGTGCTTGAAAGTGAGAATTCTCTACACATTTGCACTAAGACCCTTGACCAAAACATCTTCATCTTGGAGCTGAGTTTCTTTGAGGCTTAGTTTGAGCTCTTAAGGCTGGTTTTGGCTCAGAATTGTGGTTGTTTATTGCTGTGCTTCAAAGGTATAAGACTTACCTCATTTAAGCTTTGTTTTAGTTGATTGCTTAGCCATCTTTTTACACTGTTTTGACCTGGTTTTTCAACCATAAAAAACACTATTTTTTAAGGTTACAAATGGTGGTTTAAGTCTTGTTAAGTTAGGGGGGTTGTCTCCTTTTTTGCTTTTTGGCTTGTGAAGCCTTTTGTGCCATCTTTTAAAGCTTTTTGAAACAACTTTTTGGCCCTTTAAACCACTAAAATCTAGGGAAATTTTAGTGGTAAAAACTTGGTTTTGAGGTCCAAAATAGGAGGGGGGTGGCCTCCCCTCCTTGTGTCTTGTTTGCAAGTGTAGATAGCCTAACATGTGAGCATGTTTTTCTACCTTTTTGTGACTTGATCTCAGCATGGTTTAGGCTCTAATTTGGCATTATTAAGCTATGTTTTGGGTGGCCTTGGTCATATGAGCCTTGTCTTGCATAGTTGTAGTGTAAATGGCTTCACTAGCTTAGTGCTTTAAGGCCTTTAACATGGTTTGCTTCAGTGGCTTGCATGTTGTAGCATCATTTTACATGTGATTTCAGTGTATATAGTTCTGTGACACTCTCACTTATTTCACTCTTTCATTGCTTTTGAGAGTTATGTCTTGAGTCTTGTTTGTAGCCTAACATATGAGCATATTTTTCTAGCTTTTCATGCGTCAATTTCAGCATGTTTTAGACACTATTTTGGCATGTTTTAGCTCTATCCAGAGCTAGTTTTGTCATTTGAGCTTTGTGCTTCATGCTCATAGCTTTGTGATCTTCACTAGTTTGATGCTTTTAGGCTCTTGGCATGTCTTGCTTGTATTGCTTGCATGATTTAGTGACTTTTTGCATGTCATTTCAGCACTCAAAAGTCTGCAACCTTCCTCTATTCTTCACTTTTCAATTTGTTTTGAAAGTGGCCTTGAGCCCATTGTTGGCTTGAGTATGAAATTTCGGCTCTCATGCCTAATGGTTTTAATCCTCTCTTAAGGGTTTCTACTAACCAACAACATGAGGTCTCTTTCATGCTAAAGGCACTTGTGGCTTAGACCCTCTTTCCAATTAGAGGACTCTCACTTTGGACTTAATCGGTTAAAGGACTAAACGGTAATGTAAAATGTGTAAACAAAATGTACCAAGTAAAACTTGAGCAAGATAAGCATCTTTGTGTTAAGTTGCATGTGTTTGGATCAGACGTTAATCCAAACACAAGAAATGTGGGATGTTTCATACTCAAAGTGATGAAACGTGTCATGTTTCTTGGTCACCACTACCCTTGATCATGCATGATAGGGTGGTGGTCCTTCAAGTCTTATTTGTGCATTCATGAAGCTTGTACAAGTTTGACTTTTTGGCCATCATGCATGAAAATGCTTCATTGGTAGCTTGAGAGCCAAGTGCCGTACTCCTTTGTGCTTGACAAATGATAAAGAGGGTGGGCAGTACACACATTCTTTGAAAAATCCATTGATTTGCCTCTGTTGCTCTCTGTTGCAGCAAAAACAGAAGTATGGAAAAAAGGGTGGCTGACCGGCCACTTGAGGTAGCCAACCGGCCATCTAAACTAGCCGACCGGCCACTAATCAATTTTTGTGCAAAAATGTTCCTATATTGGGACAGAAGCAGTCTGGAAGTTCGTGCAATGTTCAGAGATCAAATGAGTGCAAACAGAGGCAGTCGATGGCAAGGTGATGGATTTTCGGGAGGAAGATAACCGAGCATGCATGTCTCCCTCACCTGCAAGGCCACTTTATTGCTTTATTAGCTAGTTGTAGCTGATTAGTACAAGTGTTGTAATTAATTAGTTTAATCTATTTTGTAATATTTTAAATAGCTTAGCATAGCTAGTTATTCAATTGTGTTGTAATAATTAGTTAACTAGAATAGTTAATCAGGTTCATTTTGTAATAATTAGCTTAGCATAGCGTAGCTAGTTAGCTTATTTGGACCCTCCTTCGAGAGGGCGCAATGTTGTAATAAGTGTGTGTGTGTGTGTGTGTGTCTTCCAATCCCGCGCCTTTCTCCCTTTTATTTAGCCACTTTCGATGGTTAGTTTAGGGTCATGTTTTCGATTAGCATACCTTATGCTTGCATGTCTGCATCATTCAATTGTCTTGCATGCACCGAGGCTCGTCGCATCATTCAAACTGCATTGTATTTCAATACTTCTTTGAATACGTGTTTCAAAGCATGTTATCAAAATTGAATCAAAGCATATGCCATATTAGTAGCCGAGCCTATTAATTTCATATTGCATGTGTTGCATTAGGCATCTTAACATAGTTAGGATCGTGCATTGTTTCTAGCTAGCTTTTGTTTTGGCTTGGAGTACTCGGTGAGTTTTATACTTTAGCATGCTTGCATGAGCGTGATTGCCATGTTGCCATGTTTAGCATGCTTGACATGAGGCTATGTGCTTATATGCTAAACTGCATGAATGCCTGTGGATGAAGGCTTCGTTGCTTGAATTGGAACAATTCAATGAATGAATGTTTTAAGCCCACTTTGCGAAGTGGCAAATCATGTTTTAAAGCCCATCATGTTTGGTGGCAAATCCGCACTTTAGCCCACTTGAGGGTGGCAAATTCAAACCATTTTCACAAACAAACACAAGTTGAATTGGTTCCAAATCTCGCGATTTAGTCTATACTTGCTTGTGTGCGTTACATAGTAAAGTTAGCTAAATAACCGGAATAAGAACACATGTGTTTATAAAAACAACATATCATGTTTAGTAAATGCCGATCTTTGATCAGGTGAGTGGGGGTGGTCATTTCAGGAGCTTCCCCTCTCGTACCCAAGTTCCCGAACCGAGGCAACTTTGGTGATGACGGACACGTGGCCTTTGGCACAAGTCAGGGTTTCCTAAATTTCCCAAAAACAAAATATTTAGGTGGTGACTCTGGTGACTCTGTAATCTAGCAAAGCAGCCCAGTTTTGGCATTATTTGATTTAAAAATTTGATTTTCCAAAATGATTTGCCTGATTGGACTCTTTGGTGTTTATCAGTCTCACATTGCATTTTATGAGATTAGATTCAGAACCGTGACAGGAGTCTGAACTGCAGGACCAATTCGAGCTCTCCGAAAAAGGGGGCGCGGAGAAGTCTAGTCCACAGATGGCCTCGCAGCGCTGCTACCGCTGGCGACATTGGAAATGCAAACAAACGGCCTTTTTGCTGCCTCCTTCTCATCTGTAATATGCCCCTACTTCATGGCATCTTCGGTTTGCATTCTCATTTCATGAAGTTCTATAAAGGTAAACAATGGGAGCACAATCATTTTCTCCAACAGATTGGCATGCATATTCCGGACAACCATTCTAATCTGGTCCTTCTCGGAAGGCCTCGTGGTCATCATTGGGGCTTTAGGTCTCCATCTTGTCACAAATTCAGAGAAACCCTCCTTCGGCTCTTGATGTGTTGCCTCGAGATCATGAGTTGTTACCTCAATCTGCGTATTGTAAGAGTACTGAGCAATGAAGGCTTTGACCATCTCCTCTCAATTCTATTTGACATAATCTTCAAACTTAGCATACCAAATGGCCTCTATACCCGACATGGTGTGACCAAAGGGAGATAGCTTCTGTAGTCTAGTTAAGCCCATTGGCCACAAAATATCTGAAAACAATTGCAAGTGAACCATTGGATCCCCAGAATCATCAAAACAATCAATGTACGACATTTTAAATTGATTCGGTAATGTAACAGTAGAATCAGTGTGTCCACCCTTTATGTCTGGGATAGAGTTAACCCCTTGTACTCTTTTGAATAGTTTCTCCAGTTTAGTGACTTTAAGCGCTGTTGGATCAACTTCGAACTCGAATGGTGCCTCGGTCTAATAAATTGGGGCTCTGGAGGCTGTGCTTGGATAGGTTTTGCTGGATTGCCCTGGTTTTCTTGAACATTGCCAGTATTAGTAGTGGCTTCGGATGCTGGGATAGCTGTGGTAGGTACATGAGATGTAGGGACGATAGCGGCTGCGGTGGCTGTTGCTGTAGCCTGGTTATGAGCTCGGCTTGGCAGGTTGTAACCTCGGCCTAACGGGCTACATTATGCTGTATGGTCTCAACTATTTGCTACAGATGGAGTAGTTCCTCCATATTGGCCGGGGGATACTATGCCATTAGAATAAGTGACTGTTCTCATACTGCACAGGAAGTAGATGACTGTTTCCGAATCGGACCAGACATAGGTGAGCTGAGAGGTGACTACCGTAAAAACTGGACTGGTGAATTATGTCTAATCCTCCTTCGCTTTGTAACTGGTGGTAGTGAGGTAAACACAGGTTGTCCCCGAACAAGATCCTTGGCCTTGTATAGTCTTCCGACTTGGGTCCAGAGTACTTGGGGGATATCTGAACTTTCCGAAGCTATGGTTTAAAGTACTTAGAAAAAAAAATAAAGTGAAAGATCAGTAATCAGAAACCGCACAACACCTCAGCTAAAATGTAATGAACACAAACATGATCAAAGCTGTAGGACTTGTACTCCACACTAAAGTCTTCCCTAAAATAGATATCAACTTGCCATTGATATGAACATTCCTGTACAGTCTCACTGTAAAGCACATACCAGTGAAAAGAGAACCAAAACACCCTTATGATGGGGGAGGGTTACCCTGTCCTAGTTTTTGTGATGAACTAGGGTTTCACTACTCTAATCACGTGGTTTCACACAATCCTGCATACAAGTCAGCATCCTGCCCTAGTTTGGAATAGTCACTATGGCTTACTGCATGCAGCTAGGCCAAATGATCAAAGAGGGTATCTTAGCAAGATTACCTAATATACCTCTCACACCTAACACTGAGAAGTGAAAGAAGGATCAAACAGTACAGCGGTAGTCCTGATCCAAGGGTTATGTTCCCAACATGGCAAAGCCCACGATTGGTCAGCCTTTTGGCTTGCTTTTCGTGCTCCTTTCGGATACGATTAGCCCTAAAGTTTGGACTCCTGCAGTTCTGAATTTGATTTCATAATTGCAATGTTGTGAAATAGATAAACACAAATGAGTCCAAATCCAGCAAATCTTTCGAAAAATCGATTTTGAATCAAAAATATCAAAAATTGACTATTTTGCTAGATTACAGAGTCATCACCTAAATATTTTTGGGAAATTTAGGAAACCCATGACTCATGCGAATGGCCACTTATCCATCATCACCAAAGTGTCTTGGCTCGGGAAGTTAAGTACGAGAGGGAAAGGTCATGAATTGAGCACCCCACTCGCCCGATCAAAGATCGACCTCTATTAATCATGATGTGATTCTTATTTACATTATATGCTATTGTTCTGATTATTAGGCTAACTTTACTAGGTGATGCACACAAGTATAGACTAATTTGCAAAAAAAAATTGGAACACTTCATTTTCATGTTCGTTTTAAAAATTGTGTTGAATATGTACCACTTGAAAAAGTGATCTCATATATACATTGATCAAGTTATCCTAATTTGAGCAATTAGCCTTCATCCACTGGCATCAAATAAGTATATTATTTAAGCACTTAGCCTCATGGGATTCATACTTGACATGGAAACAATCACACGCATGTGATGTGCTAAATCAAGAAATGCTCACCTAGTACTCCAAGGGAAGCCAAATAAAGCAAAAGAATTAGAAAACATGCAAGCTCCTAAATAATGCAACATGACTAATGCAACACACAATATGCAATTTAAATCGGCTTGGCTACTAACATGACATATGAATCAATTCGATAGCATGCGATTTGAGCACGTTTTCAAAGAAGTAATACACAACAATGTGAGTTAGAATGATGTGTTGAGCCTAACGTACGCAAGACAAATGAATGTTTTATACATGGGAAATACTAAACGAAATATGATGATCTAAACTATCCATCATAAGCAGGTAAATAAAAGGGAGAAAGAACGGAGGTTGGAGGACATGCACATTATTACAATTTGCTCTCACGCAAGAGGGTCTGAATAAATGCCCTAGCTAATTACTACGAATTAATTAACTATTACAAACCAAATGAAATAAATTAACTACACTAGCTAATTAGTACAAATTGGCCCTCGCATAAGGGGGTCCGAATAAATGAATTAGCTAAGCTTCTTAACTAATTATTACAATGCCGAATTTAACTAACTATTCTAGTTAATTAAATAATTACGACACAAAATTAATTACTCTAACTAATCAGCCCCGAGAAGTAAGGAATGGTCATGCATGAAGGCGGTTTCCACCCGAAAATGCCTCAGTTCTGTTGCCACAAGAGTTCTATTTTGCAGTCAAAAAATTGCATTGTTTTGCCTCAGCCTCTGCTCTACTCTGTAGGAAAAAGGGACACTGCCTGGCTGAAAAAGGTGGCCGGCTGGGCAAAAGAAGTGGACGGTCGTACAGAAAAAGTGGCTAGTCGGTCACTAGTTTGTGGTACTACCTTGCTGCAATAGATAACAAACAGAGCACAAATAGAGCATTTTCAAGGGATGTCTGTCCACACTGCCTCTCCTTATCATCAAATAGCTCAAAAGAGCGGTAGGCTTGATTAACAAACCATCAATCGATGCAAATTCATTGCATGATGGCCTAAGAATCAAAGGATACAATCTCAATAAATGAAACTAAAGACAAACAAGAATGTCTCCCTATCATGGAATTGATCGATGGAAGTGGTTGACTTTGAATTTCGAATCATTTTCATCACTAGTTAGTATGAAATACTTCCAGACTAAACGGGTTCAATTAACATCCGATTGAACCCAAGTTGATTTTATTCTCTTGCGTCATTTTAACCCCGATTTTATTATTCCATTTCATTACCTTTCCATTCATTAATCGATTGAGTCCAAAATGAGCATTAAGTCCACTAAAGGAGGGAAGTGTCAAACCAAGGGTTGGTTTAGGCATGAGAGTGAGATCATGCCATTAGTAATGAATCTCCGAAGAGATTAAACCATTAAGCACAATGATCTCTATCTCAAGTTTAAACAACACTCACATTGAAGCAACTCTCAAAACGAAGAGAAAAGGCCAAGAAAAGAGGGAGGGTGCAGAGGTGATTAGAGGTGAACACAAGTAAGGAAAGCATGAAATAAATGCTATCAACTCAAATGAGTTGGTGTTTAATGCCTAAAACACCAAACCTATGATGAGCATTACACTACAAGCATGCAATATAAGACACAAATGAAATAAACAACCTAAAATAGCCCTAAAACAATAAAAAAAAAAAATAGGACTGAAATTCACATGGAAAAGCTTGAGAAAGTGAGCTACAATATTGAGGAATTCAAGCTATAAACAAGCACAAGGTAGGGAGGCTATCCCCTCTATTTTTGGGACTTTAAAACCATATTTTTAGCCGCTGAAAACCTCTGAAATTTAGTGACAAAAAGCTCAAAAAGAGTTTATGAAAAGATGGGAAACACAAAGGTAAAGGCCTAGGAAGCAAGGTTCAAAGAAGGGTGGTTAACCCCTCTACATTTAATGGCCTTAAACCACAAGTTTTTGCCCATAAACACAGGTGAAAAATTGCCTCAGAATAGTAAGAAAAGATAGTGAACAAATAGAAGAAAGAAGATAGAAATTATACCTCTTGAAGAGGAGTAACCCTTTTGAATTATAAACCACCAATTCCACACTCTCAAGAGCTAAAATGAAAGCTCAATAACCTCAGCAAAGGACCCGCAAAGTTTGGTTTAGAGAGTCTAGGTAGAAGGTATATAAGTTGCAAGGGAGAGAGAGAGATAAAGAGAGAAATATTTTCCAACGCTTTGCTCCACAAATTTTTCTAACCCTAAATTATGAGAAATGAGTCATCTATATATAGAAATATATTAGACTATCTAGGAAATATCCATATAGACACAGCTGGTGCAGTGCATGCATCTGTGGAGACAGCTGGCAAAAAGATCTAGATTTGACAGAAGTGGTTGGTAGGCCACTAAAAGGGGACAGTCATACACCATTTGTGGCCGGTAGGCCACTAGTGGGTCTGCAGGTCTCTGGATGGTTAGGCTTGAAAAACTATTGCTTTGGTCCAAAAACAAGGCACAAACTGAGGTTTCCTGCTGAGGCAATCTAGCATTTGGACAAGCGTGTACATTCATAATTGGGTGATCAATCAGCGGCGCCCAAGTCTTAAGGGATTCAAAAATGGGGTGTCTACAACTTTGTATTTCTTCTTAATAGTCACTCGGTTCAATTTCTGATAATTTATACAAAGTTGCGATGTGCTATCCTTCATCTTGGCAAAGAAAGGCGGTGCTACCCAAGGCGATGTACTAGGGCGGATAAAACCCTTACCTAATAATTCTTGGAGTTGAATCTTCAACTCACTCAACTCGGTGGGTGAAAATCCATACGGTGCCATAGAAATTGGTGTCGTGCCAGGCACTAAATCAATAGAGAATTCAATCTCACGGTGAGGTGGTAAACTAGTGAGATCCTCTAGAAAAACGTGAGGGTATTCACAAACTACCCTTGGCAATTTGATTCAGACTTCATCACACTCACTACCCAAGAAGTTTTCAAGAATGCAACTAAGCTCACTCGTACCTCACGGATTACATACTGGCACTACCGAAGGCACTGGTACTAAATCTGGCGTGGTATCAGCATACACACGCCCTAAAGGTCTCTTCTCCACCTGTTTACCCCTCGGAGCATAAGTCTGATACACTAATTGGGCCGAAAAGGCCTCTTGATTTGCCCTCAAGGCCTGTGCTGATTGTGTAGGTTGGTGCCTTTCTGTCTGCCTCGAACCAGACGAACCGGGTGTGCCACCTGACTGAGCGCAAAACTTCCTTGCATGCCCTGACTACCCACACTAATAACAGGCAGGTGGCTGCCTTCTCCCCTGACTCTGTCTTTGGGAACGAGCCGCAGATGGTGCAGACTATTGCCCTCCTCCTCTCTAAGGGCAAGTTGGAGACTTGTGACCCAACTAGCCACACTTGAGACAAGAGAAGCCTCCTAGATTACCTCTCCCTGAACCCAAACTCGGGACAAGAAAGATGGATCTAGACTGTGTTTCCTAGGACTGCTGTGGGGTAGGACCCTTCTACCTTTTGCTTGGATTGAGATGAGCCACCGCCTCCGCAAGGCATCTGTTGTCCCTAATCATCGACCCATCTACTTTGAAAAGAAGCTCGGTCTGTAATCTCTTCTCAAACTCAATACAATGGCGTTCCTCAGTCGCCACGAGTTCTAGTGCAAATCTAGAGAGGCTGAAAGCTGTCTCAAACTCGGCTACTGGCAAACTAAGCTGCTTACGTTTCAGAAACTGATCCCTGAACTTTTCCCTGGCAATAGGAGTTGTCTTGGAAGACGTTGGTAAAAGCCTCCCAAGTCACCGTAATGCACCCACGCGGATACTTCCACCACTAACCTGCATCTTCCTTTAGCTGGAAGGATGCCAAGGTCACTCTCAGCCCATCGTCTTCAATGCCAAGTATCTCAAATGTCTTTACCATCTTCTCTAACCACTCATTCACCTTTAGTGGCTCCTTAGGATCACCCAAAAACTCGTCCGGATTAGACTAGAAGCACTCTCTCTTTGAGAATAACGACCCTAATTTAACAACTTGGGCCTAGACTTGATTGTCAGCCCTAAGAATGTCCATAGATTCCCACAAAGCTCCGGCCATCTCACGGACCAAAGCACCCATGGCTTGCTAACCAATTGGTTCAGCCACATTAGCCTGAGCAACCCCTTCTTCTTGCACTGAAATCTCATTCGGTAATGGCACCTCATGCCGTCTAGGCCTACCACGCCTACCACCACCACATTCATGTTCTAACATCCTAATGAAGGTAGCAAAAGAGATTAGCGCATTTACAAATGTGCTGAAGCTAACTCACTGGCATCCTAATGCGATGGACAATAGTAATTCACTCCACATAAGCACATAATCACATAAACACATATGAATTTCTTTCCAAGATAATGACTGTCCCATGACATTGCCAGAGTTCCAATTAGAAATAGCAGTGATCAAGTGCTCTTCTAATAGGACTTCTAGAAACTCGTAGACCCAATCAATATCTTAGAACTTAAATCCCATACCCATATAATCATAAAAGCATATTATCACTTAAACATGTTATTACGTGGCGTACCATACATACAACTATCTCTATCAAGCGAGATAAACCTATTATGGTAAGAACCGCTTCCCACGTACCTAAATTATTCAAACATGGTACACTCTGAAACCAAGTTGTAACGCTCCAAAATAATTACTATAAACCACCCACAATATTAATTACATAATAACATGCAATGAAATAATTCCCTCCCATTAATTTAAATTACTTATACAAAAGGGTAACATATCAGGTATATATTCACAAGTCTAATCCTGAATCTATCGCATATGTTACGAAAAGAGATAAGAAAAGAAAATTAAACAAATAACAAATGTCCTAAAGCCTTACAACTTTTCAAGACAGTGCTTGGTTACAACAAAAGTGTAATTTAAGTCCAATACAGTTAAAGGCCCTTGGCCTGTACAAAACATATACAAAAATTAACAAAATGAAGCTCTTGCTCCAAATCCTCCCATGCTATTGCCTTGGCGGAGGCATATCATTAGCACCTGAAATGTTTTTCCCACATAGGGTAAGCCAAAGCCTAATAGAAATAATCCAACATAGTATATAAATCTTAACAAAGCTATAAGGTGAATGCATATGCAATGCTTGTGCCAAACATTTTTATATCTCTTTCCAAAACTATGCGATGCCGAATTAATATCATGATTCATAAATTATTTCATTCTCAGTAGAAAATAGGATAGTGAATCACACTCTGGGAATCTCAAAACTAATACAACCTTTCACGGAAATTTCACCTACGGGAAACCATGAAACCGACACCCATGTAAACGTAGGCTATACAAGCACTTCTATTGCTATTTTATGGATATTTCATCCGCAGAATCGTCATGCATGTATACGCGCAGTTTTTAGGACTTTCACCATGAACGCTCAAGCCAACTTATTTCAACGAGGCAAAACATGTTTCCCAGATTCACTCATTTTTCTCAAAAGACAAATATTTCCAATGTACAAGTGTGACTTAATGCCCAATGAAAATGAATGAGAACATGGTTTCAATTCTCCAAATTTACATGCAATTTCTACAACAATCATAGCTATCCTCCACCGATAGCTCAAAATAGGTATTTCTAAAAAGATAAAAAAAAAATTATCGATAAAGATAAATTCTTCACATTTTCAAGAAGTGAGTGATAATACATATCTAACTCCACCAACTTCATCAACATGATTCCAATTTCATAATTTCAATATCAATCTCATTAGTTATAAAAAATCAACATTTGAGACATTTAGGGCAAAATCGTTTTTCTTTCCAAAATCAATCTCAAATATTGAAATCAACCATTTATTCCCAACTCAACATTTTTTTCTACATCTAAATCATTTTCAAGGATCCATTTGAAAAATCAATCTTTTGATACTTACCCAAAACCCTATATTTGTTCCAAATCTTCTAAAATCTCAATATTACTAAGAAAAAACAAATAACTAAGTTAAAACTCAAAAAAAGTGTGGAGATATTCCTACCTAAAGCTTAGAGAACGAGAGAGAGAGAGTGTGTGTAGGAAACTCAAAGATGCCAAAAATCAACTTTGCTCCGATTAGAATGAAGCCCTCGTCGAGCTCTATCTTTTTAACAAAGAGACACGGGTAAAAAATCGCCGAATCTATGTGGATTTGAGTGAAATAGATGAGTTTTAGAGAGAGAGTGAGAGAAATTAGGGTTTCAAAATGTTTATAGAGAGAGAGGGGAAAAAGTGACTCAGAAGAGTGACTTTACAAACTGATATACACGTAGCTCGCTCGAGCGCAAGATGTGTTGCTCGAGCAAACAGACACAATAAGTTTCACTGCTCGAGCGCAAGAACCTTCACTCGAGCATAGAATACAAACTCCCAGTAGTTTTACAGACAGAAGACCATCGCTTGAGCACAAGAAGCTTCGCTTGAGCGAAGAATACAAACTCCCAATATTTTGGCAAACCTGTAAAAGTACTGGAGGTTCATAGATACCGCTTGAGCGCAAGATGTGTCACTCGAGCGAAGGAACAAAATTCTAGGCAACAACAGTTTGAAAAGCAAGCTGCCAAAGTATTCCAAACATAACCAACACGTCCCAAAAGCTAAACTCAAAGAGAGATAAAGGGAAGCAAGACATGGATAACTATATAAGACAATGAAACCCGAATCCAAAATATCAAATTGGTCGGGTCCAAACCAGAATCGCTATAAAAGTAGTTGTAGAAAATCAAACATGACTCACAAAATCCATTGTTAAAGGATGTAGACACCTTATTTTTGACCGCCCTTACGACTTGGGCAACATCACTTACACACCTAATGATGAATGTATATGCTTGTCAAGTGCTCAAAAGTCCTCAGCGAAATGCCATAGCTCTCAGCCTTAAAACCCTGCAAACCCTGTGCCTTGTTTTTGCACCAAAACCCTAGCCTTTCAAACCTGAAAAACTTAGGACCTACAGGCCCATTTTTGTGGGCTGCCGGCCACCCTTGTTCCTTATTGGCCAAGGGTGTGGCCTGCCGACTGGAATTGACAGCCTGTCGGCCACAAGTGTGTTTTGTAGATATTTTCTGCCAACTGTGCCAGTTGTTTGCACAAATGCTTGCATCTGCTCTCACGTATATGGTTGGATGTTTCTAAGGGAGTGGCCTATTTTTCTATAAATATAGGACCTCCCCTTTCATTTTTTAGGGTAGGAAAAATTAGAGCAAAAATTAATTTTCTCTCTCTACAATTCTTTCTCCCTTGAAATTTCTTGAGCTTTTACTTATACACTCTTAACCAAACCTTGCCATCTTTGAGTTGAGGTACTTTTGAGCCTACTTTGAGGTCTTAAGGGTGTGTATGTGTTGAATTGTTGCTTAAAAGTGTTCTTCTTTTCTGGAGGTATAAGGCTTAGCTTGTTTCATTGCTTTGGTTGCTTCTTTTCCTACTATTTTTCTATTATTTTTGGGCCGTATAAACTCTGTATTTTTGGGCTGAAACTTGTGGTGTAAGGCCTTAAAGGGTCGAGGGGTGGTTCACCTCTCTTTCCACATTGCTTCTCTAGCCTTTACCCTAGTGTTTGCCACCTTTACAATATCTTTTTTTGAGCTTTTAAATACTGAATTTCAGAGTTATTTCAGTGGCTGAAAATATCTTTTGAAGTAAAAAATTGGTGGGGTTAGCCTCCCCTCCTTATGTCTTGTTCACTAGCTTATATAGCTCCATGTTGTAGTTTACTATTTCAGCCTTTTTTGTTTTAATTCCAGCACTTCTTTTGCATACTTGAGGACTATTTTGGGCTAGTTATGTCATTCATGCTTTATATTACATGCTTGTAGTGTAATTGTCCCCATAGGCTTGGTGATTTAGGCCTTAGTCACAATCCTATTTGAGTTGATAGCAATTGTTTATGGCTTTCCATACTTGTTTTCACCCCTAATCACTTCTGCAACCTCCCTTCTTTCTTGGCTTTTGCTTTGCTTTGCTTTGAAAGTTGGTTCAAACTAGTTGTTTATTTAAAGCATGAGATTGAGGCCTTGTGCTTAATGGTTTAATTCCTTTGGGGCTTCATTACCAATGGCATGACACTTCTCTCATGCCTAAAACAACTCTTGGTTTGGTGCTCCTTTCCATTAGAGGACTTAAAGCTCACTTTTGGACTTAATTGATTAAGGAATGGTTGGTAATTAAAATGAATTAATAAAATTGGGACTAAAAGTGATGCAAGACAATAACTTGGTTAGGGTTCAATCGGATGTTAATTGAACCTTTGAGTCATGAATCGTTTCATACTTGTTCGTGATGAAAACAATTCACAAGTCATCGTCAACCACTTCCCTTGATCAATCCATGATAGGGAGGGGGTTTGAGAGTCTTTATTTGTTGCATTTATTGAACTTGCACACTTTGGTTCATAGGCCATCATTGCATCGATTGATGGTTTGTGAATCCAACTTTACCATTCCTTTGAGCTGTTTGATGATAAGGAGAGGTAAGTTGTGCAAAAAACCCTTGAGAATACCCTGCTCTTGCTCTGTTTGCTCTCTGTTGCAGCAGGAAGAACCAAGCATCAGTGGCCGGCAGACCATCATTTGTGGCTGGCAGGCCACCACTTCTAGCCTGCCAGCCACCTTTACAAAACCCAGCAATGGCCTTTTGAAATGGAACAAAATTGGTTTTGAGGTAAAAAATAGTGCAAGTGTTCTAACTGTGCAATAGAGGCTTCCTGGCAACAGAATAGTGTGCTTTTCGGGTGGAAATCCGCGCATACATGGGCATCCCTCGCTTCCCGGGACAAATTAGTTAATTTAGTGACTTTATTTCATGTTGTAATTAATTAGTTAGCTAATTAGAATTTTGTAATTAATTAATTAGTGTAATTAATTAGTTAGTTCCAATTTGTAATAATTAGCTAGTTCCAATTTGTAATAATTAGCTAGAATAGTTAATTAGTTGTGATGTTATAATAACTAGTTAGCGTAGTTACTTAATTCGTTTTGTAATAGCTAGTTAGTTTATTCGGACCCTCCTGTGCGAGGGCAAGCAATTGTAATAATGTGTGTGTTCTTGTGGCTAGCCCTTTTTCGCCCCCCCTTTCGGAAGGTTTGAAAGAAAGGCCTCACAGTTCAGACTCCCATGGTTCTGAATTTAATCTCACAAGTGCAATGTGAAACTGATAAGTACCAAAGAATCCAAATTTGGCACATCATTTTGGAAAATTAATTTTGAGTAAAAAATGTCAAAATTAGACTGCTTTGCTAGATACAGAGTCACCACCTAATTAATTACAACACATATTTGATCTATTGCTAATTAAACTAATTAGCTAATCCCGGGAAGCAAGGGAGGCCCATGCATGCTCGGTTTTCACCCAAAAAGCCACCGTTTTGCTGCTGCAAGCCTTTGTTTGCACATTTGAACACCAACAAAGCTGTCCACTTCTAGAACACCTCTGCTTCACCTTACTAAAACACCGTGCAAATTTCAATGATGGCTGACAACGGGCCGGTCGGCTACCACTAGTAGCCGATCGGCTATTGGTGGTGGCTATCGGCCACTGATAACTTGGACTTCCTTGCTATTGGAGAGGAATGAGCCCTTAAGTCACAACCAACCAATTTCACACTCTCAAATGCTTCAAGTGCTCAAATCCAAGCTCAAATCACCTCAGCAAGAAGCTCTCTAGGTTTGGTTTGGTATGTTTGGGCATAGGCTATGCAAGTTGCAAAAGAGAGAGAGGATTGTAGAGAGAGGATTTTTTTTCAAAAATATTTCACTCCTAAATGTTTTCTAACCTCGAAAGCAAGAGCATAGGCCTTCTCTATATAGAAAAATAGCCCCTTAGGTTGAAAATATCAAGCCCTAGACAACTGGAGCTTTTGGGGGATGACTGGCACAAAATATCCTGGTTTTTCACCATTGGCCGACAAGCCAGAAGTGTGGCCGATCGGCCATCAAAAATCTGCTCCCAGGCCCAACTTCAAATGGGCATATCTCCTTCATCCGAACTTCTTTGCATGTCATTCTTGTGTCTAAATTGAAGCCCCAGAAGTCCACTTTCCAATGGAAGTAGCCTCACATCTAAATTGTTAGTGTGCTAAGAGATATGCCTATTTTAGTGAAGGCGGCCCGGTTCTCTCTTAACTGTTTATGCCAAACTTCTTCCCCAACTAGGTTCCTTCCCTCTCCCCCAATTTTCTTCAACTCCAAATCTCTAAATAAAATGTTTTAAAATATTTTTGAAAGAGTTCACCTCTCTTCTTTTTATTTCCACTTTGTCTTTGCTCGATTTACCGAAAAGTGCAATTTTTAACAAAATGCGAGCCTTAGAACATCATAGAAACTTTTAGGAAAAATATTTTGAAAAAGAGGGTTTTAAAGTCTAAAATGATTTTGGTCAAAATTGTTTTGGTCCAAAATGGGGTGTAAGGTTGGGATTCAGAGCTCCTCTTGCTGAAGAAATTGAACCTTTATACAGCATAACTTTAAACATCGAGTGATCAATCAGTGGCGCCTAAGTCTTAAGGGCAATCAAAAATGGGGTGTGTACAGTTGCCCCTCTTTGACAGAGCTCAAAGTCATGAAGTGACGTGAGTAAATGTCAAAGCTTGAAGATGACCCATTTTGACTAGGCTGTAAGACTTGGGCAAACAAACAAAATGTAGATGCAGTTGGTTGAACCCGAGGGTTGCCTACGTATCCCTTTGCAAAGGAATCAAACCAACGTAGTTCAAGGACAGGATGCGAAATGATACGCAATGCGATTTTGAAAGTTGGACTTACACGCTACGCGAAGCTGGCCATTTTGAAAAACCTTATGAACATGCGAGACGATGCAATAAACAATAACCGATGCAGTAAGCAAGATAACAACATATGAATGAGTAGCTTGAAGCTTTCAAGCAAAAAGTTGTAAAACAAACTCCCACCACCCCAAAACACAGGACAAGGAAATAAAGCACCGCTCAAGGTAAACTGAGAATAAAAAACCGCTCGGGGTCGCATTTCACACGTCCTAAGATAAAATATGCTCAAGGTCGCGCATCATGTGTCCTGAGATACTCTAATCATGCTGAAATCGTCAGAAGAGGTCCTAAGAAAAACCAATCAGGGGCACATTCCACGCATCCTGAGATAAATTCCAAGCACGCCGAAATCATGTGAGGAAAGAGACACTCCAACCACGCTGAAATCGTGAGAAGAGGTCCTAAGAAAAACCATCAGGAGCGCATTCCACGCATCTTGAGATAAATTCCAAACACGTTGAAATCGTGTAAGGATAGGGACACTCGCTGAAATCGTAAGAAGAGGTCCAAAGAAAAGCCGCCAGGAGCGTGTTCCACGCATTCTAAGATAAATTCCAAACATGCTGAAATCGTGTAAGGAAAGGACACTCTAGCCATGCTGAAATCGTGAGAAGGGGTCCTAAGAAAAACCCGTCAGGAGTGCGTTCCACGCATCCTGAGAATGCCCCGGGGGACAACGACCCTAAACGTTGCTCAGCGTAAAAGGATAAATGAAACATGATAATGCAAGATGCAAAGAAATGCAATATGTGCGATGATATGATACACGTTACATGCAATGCAATGCATGATGCTTAGAGAAATGTAATAAACAAACAAAGCGGCACTTTAGCAAGCACCTCATGGGATGAATGGCGATGAACCGCTCTACTCTGACAGGCATCTCCTCTTGTATTCTTCGAACTCTTACTTTCAACTCTCAATTTAAAGGTTTTGAAATGTTGACATGGGGTAGCATCTATACGTAGAAGTGGCGGATGTCGTTGATCATATTCGCAACTTTCCCTATTCTCCAACGGGGTGACATACTAGGTTGGCTCAGTATCCAGAATTGAGGCGCACATATCGTGTAGACGCGCCCCTTCGGGCTTTGCTTACTACAGTTTGGACTCAAATGTCACGGTTCTTAATCTGATCTCACAATGTGCAATGTGAGATTGATAAATCACCAAAGAGTCCAAATCTAGCAAATCGTTTTGGAAAACTGATTTTTGTAAAGAAGTGCCAAACATGGACTTCTTTGCCAGATACAGAGTCGCCACCTAAATATTTTATTTTGGGAGAATTTGGGAAACCCTGACTCGTGCCTAAGGCCACGTGTCCGTCATCACCAAAGTTGCCTCGGCTCGGGAACTTGGGTACGATTGGGGAAGGTCATTTAATGAGCACCCCTGCTCGCCCGATCAAAGATCGGCCTGTACTAAACATGATATCGAATTTTTGAAAACACATGTGCTCTTATTCCGATTAATTAGCTAGAATTACTATGTGATGCACACAACACACAAGTATAGACTAGATCACCTAATTTGGAACAAAACATTGCATGTTCGTTTGAAAACGGTTTGAAGTTTGCTACTCGTAAGTAGGCTAAATTCGGGATTCAATGAGTTGTTCCAATTCAAGCAATCCAACCTTCACCCACAAGCATTCAAGCAATTATAGCAAACAAGCAATTAGCCTTATGGCGAGCATGCTTTCATGGCAGTCAATAACACACATGTAGTATGCTAAAGCGTAACACTCATAGTGTACTCAAAGCCAAAACAAAGAACTAGTTAGAAATCATGCATGATCCTAGTTCATGTTAAAATGGCTAATGTAACACATGCAAAAATGCAATGAAGATAGGCTCGGCTATCCTAAGAATGTCATGTGAGATGTAACTTGGTAACATGCTGTTAAACACATATTCAAGTAATGTATTGAAAATACAATGCAGTTAGTATGATGCGCCGAGCCCGATGCATGCAATACAGATGAATGGATGCAAACATGCAAGCATAAGGTATGCTAAATGAAATATGCCCTAAAACTAACCATCGTAAGCGGTTAAGTAAAAGGGAGAAAGAAATGGGGATTGGAAGACATGTATCACATACACGCACGCTTATTCCAACAATTGGCTCTCTCGAAGGAGAGACCGAATAAGAAGCTAACTAACTAATCTAAGCTAACTAAACTAATTATTACAACACAAATAATTAACTAATCCTAGTTAACTAATTATTACAAAATGAATTGAAATAGCTAAACGCATTAACTATTAAAGGTACAGACCAAAGCAAAACCTAGCTATCTAAGTATGGTAGCTAAGGAAAGTAGTAAATCAGGAGCCTCACAGGTAGAGGAATGCATGCATGTCCGGTCGCCTTATTCAGAAATCCAATGCGATGCCCTGATTTGCCTCTGTTTTCATTTGTTTCTCAGAAACTTGCACCAAGCTCCAGAAAGCTGAAACTCCGCCTTGGGAATCCTGTGGGAGGGTGGCCGACCACTTTTGGTCTCTAGAAACACCTGCCGACCACTTTTGATTGCTGAAAATCAAGAAAAGTGGTCAGCTAGCTACTTTTTCTGACTGGCCGACCAATTGTTGCTGCTGAATTATAATTTGCTGCAACAAAGAGCAAGAAAGGGCATGGCAATGTATTTGCAAGATATGTGTGCACAGCCACCCTCCCTATCATGTCATGAACTCAAGGGAGTGTAGGTTCTCGACCCTCGGGCCACCAATCGTGCATTTTCATGCGTGATGGCCGAGAGGCGAAGTTGCACAATTCAATATGGAAATGAATGCGCAAGTAAACACATAAAGCCTAAGACTCTATCATGTATGATCAAGAGCATTGGCCACCGAGAATTAAGGCACGTTTCATCACTTGAAGTATGAAACATCCCTCGTTTCCCCTGTTTGGACTAACACCTATTCCAAACACAATGCAAGCAAGCATGGCATACACAATGCGAATGAGCTACATGGCATACTTAATGCAATGTGACATGATTAACTTAACAAAGCTAATGGCATACGAACAATGCTAATGCATGCATGCACAATGCAATGCTACAAGGAAAATTAACAATGTTAGGGACATGCACACACAATGCAAATATCAGTTAGCATGCACAATGCAATGACACAGACTAAGCATGCACAATGCAAAGTACAAGGCATACATAATGCGATGAACAATATGGCATACTCAATGCAATATACATGGTGTGTTTAATGGACTTAAACTAAAAGGGTTAGACCTCAGTCATGCCCAAATCAGTGGCCATTGGTGATGAAATGAAGGCACATAAAACAAGGCATGCATGCACAATGCATTGGCCATCAAAGAGGCCAAAGGGCACAACTCTCAAGAGTGCTCAAGGAGTGACAAAAGTGGAAGTGTAACAACACTAAGTGCACTGAAATGAAGCAAGAAATGATGCCAAATCATTCAAACAACATAAGTAAAGTATGCTAGGGTCCTAAGGCATGGAAGCTAGTAAAGAGCAACACAAAGGAGGCATGCAATACATGGCACAAACGCATGAACTAAGCATGGACAGAGCTCAAGTAGGTCCAATCATGGACCAAAACATGCTGAGATGAGGGCCCAAAGGCCTAGGCATGCAAGCATACGAGCTAAGACATAAGCTAGGCAAACATGCACAATACTCGAAGGCACTTAAAGCATGATTGAAGTGGGAACATGGCAAGTTTGTATGCTCTGAAATGTCATGTTAGGTGATGCCAAATCATGTACACAACACAAATGAAGCATGCAATGGTGCTCAAAGCTTGAAGCAAGCAAGAGCACTTGTACTATAAGTATACAAAACATGAAGCATGTGATTGAGGCAACCTAAAATAGTCCTAGTACATGCTAAAATGTGTCTGAGACATGCATGAAAGGATGCCAAAATGCGCTAGCATGAAGGGCATGAAGCATGATGAATGTAAGGCAAATAAGGTGGATTATACTGCACATATTAGGAACAACCATGGCATGACTTAACCAACAAAAATCAGAGTTATGTCATGGCATAATAACCCGAAAAACACACTGAAATGGTGGTTCGCAAGCAAGGGCATGAAGGCGTACGCAATGGTTCATGTTAAGGCATAAAGGGGGAAACCCTCCAATGCATTGAATGAGTGATAAATGTGAATGTATGGCCATGAAACATGGATTGAAATCACATAACAAGTGATTCCAAATCACTAAAATAAGCCAAGTAATGCATGCTAGTGGATTCAATGCATAAGGCTAACAAGCTAGATTGAACTATAGCTATACAAAACAAGTCATGGATGACCAATACAACCAAAATCAGACCTTGAACATGCTAAAAAATGAACAAAATCTTCTTGAAGTTAAGCCAAAAGCATGCTAGGATGACATGTCACAACATGATGCATGTTAGGCTATTTCATGGAAATACACTACAAGTGCAAGGAGAATGCAAAGGCTAACCAAACCAAACCTGAACAGAGGTATGACATGGTAAAACAAGCCCAAGAACATGCTGCAATGGACACAAAATAGGCTAGAATGACATGCTCAAACATGAGGCATACAAAGCTAGTTTAAGGGATTTGCACTACAAGTGTATTAGACATGCAAGAGCCAACCAAACCAACCCAAAATAGATCTAAGGCATGTTAAAATAACACCAAAAACCTACTGAGATGGCTCCAAAACAAGCTAGAAACACATGCTCAGACATGAGGCATACAAGACTAGATTGTGTGATTTACACTACAAGTGTATTAACCATGCACGGAGTGACCAAACTAAGCAAAAATAGTGGTATGCCATAGTAAAATAACCACAACCACAAGCTAAGATATGGTCAACATACACTTAGGAAAGATGCTCAAACATGAGGCATATTAAAGCATGTATTGAATATGCAAGGAGAGGGGATGGCCCTCCCCTTCTTAGGACCTTAAAACACCATCCCCACCACTGAAATCCCTCCAGATTTCAGTGGTGAGAAGGCCAATACAAGTTGGTCCCGAAGCTCACAAAAAAGGCTAAAAAACAAGGCCAAACAAGGCCTAAGAGGGGGTAAACAACCCCAAACACAAAAGGGATCTTAACAAAGATCAAAAGCATGCAAAAAAAGAACTTTTAACAGTTATAAGTTAAGCTTAAAAAAGAATGCAAGAAGGGCTAAAAGCTTAAGCAAGAAAGGGGGTTTTAAGGCTTAGAAACTCACCCTTGAAGACCATCTTTAAAGCTACAACTCCAGCAAGTTTTTCAAGCTTAAACCAACCCAAGAACAGCAAAGACAACCTCAAGAAGCCTCAGCAACAAAGGTATGGTGTTTTAGTGTGTGTTTGTGCACAAAAGTATGATCAAATGACACTTTTAAGGCACAAAATGAAGAACAAGAGTAAGATAGATACAACTATGTAAGTATAATTCTCAAGGCACAAAATTCTAAACCTCAAGGAGAGAGGAGGAGCCTCCCTCTTATAGATGAGGAAAGCTAAAGCTTCTTGGAGAAGCTAAGCTTGAATGCCATCCCTCCACACACGTGTATGGAGGATGGCTCAAATGCTCTCCAGCTGTGCCAGCTGTCCTAAAATATCTCCAAAAAGGTGTCAAAAAATCAGCCGACCACTTGAAGTGGTCGGCCTGCTAGTAAAAGTGGTCAGCCGACCACTTTAGGTGGTCAACCAGAGCAAAAACTGGTCGACCATAGGTGGGAGAGGTCAACACACTAAATGCAAGGTGGTGGTGTGGTGGTCGGCCAGAAAAGATGGTCCAGAGACCAAGAAAACCAGTTATCTGACAAAAAAACTAGCTGAAAAAAGGAAAAGTGGTCTCCAAGGAGAAATACTGGTCTCCCACCATTGTACCACCTTCCAAACAAGGAAAGCAAGGTTTGTAACAAAAACAAACCAAAGCGGATGCAAGACGAGAAATCGAGAGGCGAAACACGCGGCCAGAAGCCCCGAAAACTAGCTGACGAGCATGAAAAGTGGTATGTAACCACAAAAGTGGTCTCCCGGACCACAGTGTTCCTCTAGGCAGAGGCAACAAGGTGTGGTTCAAAAACCACACCAAACGGAGAATGTTAAGCGGTCCCGAGACAAGGCACACGACCAAAGGCTCCAAAAATCGGAAACTAGTCTCCAAATGGGAAAAGTGGCCTACGACCACGAAAAGTAGTCTACGACCACAGAGAGATGGTCTACAAGACCACTCCCTCCCTCTGGGAAGGGAAAACAAGACTTGGTCCGCAAACCGAGCCAAAGCACAAAAGAGTTCAGAGGCCGAGAGGCAAGGCTCTCAGCCAAAACTCTGAAACCTCAGAATGAACACAACATGCACCATCACCAAGCGCTCAATCGATTACGTCTGAGTCTTAAGGTCGGTCAAAAATAGGGTGTCTACACATGCTATCTCAATCTATGGGGCTGCCATACCGATTTCAAGTCGAGGATACACCCTTGGGTATTCAAACCAGACTTTAGTCTTAGAAATTCCAAACATTTGTGTTCTAGGCATCGTCATTCGAACTCTAGTTTCCACCGTCACAGTTGGTCTCCTAGGAACTCATTGCAAACACAACCAAGATGCCTCTGGCAGAGAATGGTACTCAGGGAGAGCACTTCTGATTGCCATTCTGGCTTGAAGCAGACTTGAGCTTGAGGTAGAGGTACACTCATACTCCGGAGAAAAGACAAGGCCTGAAAAGGTGCATCTAGAATGCAATCTGGAAAATTATTGAAGTTGAAACACACTAAGATGCTCCGATTTTCCCTATTTTCTTTTGCTTTGCAGTCCGGAACCTATATTGCTTCAGATAGGTCTTGGTTCTATTGTTCCCTCTTGATCGAGGTTGAACCTTGCAGTTTATGGATGAAAGAATCCTGTTTTGTACACCATGTTGGGAATGGCACAACACTCTGAGCACAAAACAATTTTTTATTTTTTATTTTTTTGAAATTGAGATTGAGAATGAGTTTTTAACCGAGTATTAAGTCTACGACTGACTATAGTCAAAACAACTCAACAAAGGGAAAGACAAGGTAAAAACAACACAACTGTTAACACTTACTGAAATCAAAACGACTCAAAACAAGAATCAAGACAAACAAAAACAACAAACATAACACTTGGATGTGTTACAATGGTGAGAGACCTCTCAGTTCACGAGGAACGTAGTACTTCTCCAGGTAATGTTTCCACCCTTTCTCATTTGTGATTCTCACATCACTTTGGCACTCAATCTCTTTTTCTTTGAAAAACTCTTTTCTCATTTTTTCTCTCAGCGCACATCTCTCTATTCTTTAATCTCTCTTATTTTTATCCCTCTCCTGGGTGGTTGATGGATAAGTAGGAAGTTATGGGCTCTTGCCCCTAGTATTCTACTAGATTCTCCTTCTTTCGCTCACAACTAGTAAGCTTTTCCACAGAGGGGTTGTGATGCAACTAGATGTGCAGCAGTGTAACTAACATCGGTTGACGAGGCCCTTGGCTTAGCTTAACCTAGATGAATTACAGCATGTCCCACCGGCCAGGCATACAATTGATTGGTCTCACACATTGCGCTTTCTACGTCCCCATTCTGAGTCAGATGCCAATTTGAGCATGATCATCCAGATGAGGGAACCAAATATCCAGCTCCATTTTCAATTCATGCTTCGCACTTGGCTTCATACCTCACTGTTTGGATGATGAGAAATCTTTCAGCCCTCTGCTATTAGCTTTAGTTGTGCCCTTTCTGGCGAGTGCATTAATAACTGGGAAAAGACAGAAAACCTGACTCAACTGTGCCCCTAGTTCATTATTTTGACCATTTTTTCATTTTGGCTTCTACTAAAACAATTTTGACCAATATGAGAGTTAGATGAACATGTTTATTCGACTTTCTGCTATGAAATCATGCAAGTCAGGTCATGAGCACTGAAAATTTTCCTTTATTTGGGTCCAAGAAATGGTCCAATTTTGGAAAAATGGAATAATTTTCGAGAGAATTAGTCAACCTCATTAAAAATCCTCAAAAACTCTTTTTGCAAATGGCCATTGCTCAACCAACAAGGAATCTACTCTCGAGATGCACAATCTCAGATCTGAACTTGATTTGTCTTGCAGCTGAATCTTGTAACAAAATAGGACAACCGTATTTGAACGATGTAGACGTCCCCGAACGCCCCGGGAGGATGAGGTCCCGTTCTGTTCGTTTTGGGTCACTACAGGTCGGACTCAAATCGTCACGATTCTTAATCTTGAACCAAATAGTCCAAATCCGGCAAATCGTTTTGAGAAAACAGATTTTTAGAAAAGAAGTGCCAAACATGGACTGCTTTGCCAGATACAGAGTCGCCACCTAAATATTTTATTTTGGGAAATTTAGGAAACCCTGACTCGTTGCCTAAGGCCACGTGTTCGTCATCACCAAAGTTGCCTCGGCTCGGGAACTTGGGTACAATTGGGGAAGGTCAGCTATGAGCACCCCCTCTCGCCCGGTCCGAAGACCGGCCTCTACTAACCGTGATATCTTGTTTTGAAAACATTATATGTTCTTATTCTGGTTATTAGCCTAGAATTACTATGTTATGCGCGCAGCAAACAAGTATAGACCAAATCGCCTAAATTGGAACAAAACATTGCATGTTTGTTTTGAAAATGGTTTGCTACTCGCAAGTAGGCTAAAATATAGGTTTTGCCACCCTTAAGTGGGCTTTAGAAAAGATGGTTTTGCCACTATCTAATGGGCTTAAAACTCACAGTTTCAATGCATTATTCCAATTTAGGTAATTCAACCTCCATCCACAGGCATTCAAGCAGTTATATCACATAAGCAGCTAGCCTCATGGTAATCATGCTATTATGGCAACACTCACACGCATGCGGTATGCTAAAGCATAAAAGCTTACCTAGTACTCCGTGCCAAAACAAAAACTAGTTAGTAATCATGCATGATCCTAGTTCATGTTAAAAATGGCTAATGCATCACATACAGAATGTCACTAGAATAAGCTCGGCTAATCTACAATGACATGTGAAATGCTACAACTAACACGTATTCAATTTGGAATTGAAATACAGATGCAGTTAGAATGATGCGCCGAGCCCGGTGCATGCAAAACAGATGAATGAATGCAAACATGCTATCATACTATATGCTAATTTGAATATGCCCTAAACTAACCATCGAAAGCTGGTAAATAAAAGGGAAGAAAGACGTGGGGTTGGAAGACATACACACACTCACGCACACTTATTACACAATTGCCCTCGCTCGGAGGGTCTGAATAAATATTACAGTCCGAATAAATAATGCTAAATTAATTATTACAAAAACTTCTAATTAATTAACAAAATAAATGCAGAAAGAAGGTGGCCGCAACCCTGCCTCGGAATGCGTGTGATGATGCATGTTTGATTCGTCTTGCCCGGAAACCCGCTGCCATAGCACTATTGCCTCTGTTTACACTGCCCTACCCCTCTGAAGACTGCCAAAGTCCAAGGTCATGCTCCCTGGATGCTGAGGGATACCACCGGCCAATTATAAAGTCCACCGGCCGCAGGGGATGATCGCCGGCTGCATTTTGATATATCGGCTGCAAATTCCTGGCCGGTCGGCACTGTATGTAGCCGACCGGCCAAAATTTCCTGTAGAACCTGCAGTTGACAGCAGCAGAGGGCAAGCAGTGTATAGCAAGGAATTTCAAGCAAATGTGTGCATGGACACACTCCCTATCATGCAATGGACTCAAGAGAGCATGGCCCTCGACCCTCGGGCCATCAATTGTGCATTTCGATGCATGATGGCCTAAGAGGCCGAGTTTGCAATTCAATGTCAAATGAAATGCAAGTACAAAACACATCAAAAGGCCCCAACCCCTATCATGATTGATCAAGAGGCAAGGGATGCATGCTCAACGAAATGCAACCTAGGCATGGAGGCTAAGTATGCAACATGAACATGCGAATGAGCAATGTATACTAGGCACGCAACCTAAACATATAAGCAAACATGACATGCAACAACATGCAATGATGGACTTAAACTAATATGGATAGCTCGCAAGCATGCCAAAATCAGTGGCCATTAGATGAAAAAGAGACATTCGAAATGCGTGCACACATGCACGCAAACCGAGGACCGATCCTAGGGCACAAAATGCCACTCTAACAAGGCATGGCAAAACATGGAACATGGCATATTAGCATGCAAATTTCAGTACTAAAATGTGATGCAAAACAGCCCCGAAACATGGCAAAATGGCACCCGATGCATGAAATGGTCCCGAAATGCAAGATTAAGCACATGAAATGACTTGTAGCTATATCAAACTTGCATAATTTGAACATGAAGCATGAAGACAGAAGCAAGGAAGTCTCAAAACAACCATATTTACAGTTTATGGTCAGACCCAAAACAGTGCACAAGCAAGCCTAAAATACTATGCAAAATAAGGCCCAAAAGAGGTTTAAACACAAAGTACAAAAATGGTGCCTCAAACAGGAAAAGACCCTTATTGAAACATGAAGAGGGGGTGAAAATAAGACCCTTTTCAGTTCGGACCAAAGTCCAAAAACAAAAGCACAAGAGGCTAATAAATCATGCAAAAATGGGGCCAAAAGAGGGATACAGTGGCAAGTGACATATGGAGGCCCTAAACAGTGATGAGCCCTTCAACAATGTAGAAGAAGGGCTCAAAATAAGCAACTTTACAGTTTACTACATTCCTCAAAACAGATTATACATAGGCCAAAAATAATATGCAAGAAAATGGCACACAAGAGAGGTAATTAAGCAAGTGCAAAAAGGAAGCCTCAAACAGTGAGAGGCCCTTAATGAAACATGAAATAGACCTAAAAAAATGCTATTTTCAGTTATGGTCGGAGCTCCAATATACAAGCAAGTATGACTAAGATATAGACCAAGAAAAGAGCAAAAAGAGGGGAAATGAGACTCACCCTTGAAGACTTGTCTTTCATCAACTCTTGGCTTGAGAAAAGATGCTCCTTGCCTCTGGAAATGGCCTCCGAACTGCTGGTATGGAGTATGGGTTGGTTGGCTTGGAGATGGAGTAGAAATGGATCCAAGAATAAAGGGTTTTGGTGCTTGGAATATAGAGAGAGAGAGAGAGAGAGAGAGAGAGAGAGAGATTGGATGTGGGAGGCTCCAAACAAATTTTCTAACCCTTAAACCAGAGCTGGGAGGCTGGTTTTATAGGCAAAAGAGGGGGAGAAAGGGGGGGAAAAATGGGGGGGAAATGAATTCAAGTTTCCCCCCAAAAGGCAAAATCTCGGACAGAGGGTTTGAATGGAGAATAGCTGGTACAGCTGGCATCCACTCAATCTGTAGAATACTCTGGAAGGTCGTCGGCTAGTAAACTTGGTCGGTCGGCCATCTTTTCTGGCCGGTCGGCCATCTCTTTGGTCGGTCGGCCATATGTTCTGGCCGGTCGGCAGGAAAAATCTACTCTGCAGGTCCAACTTCAAATGGGCATAACTTCTTCATATAAACTCTTTTTCAGGTCATTCTTGTGTCAAAATTGAAGCCCCGGAAGTAAGCTTTCCAATGCCGCAAACCTTGCATTAAATTTCCAACTGTGCAGAAAGTTATACTTGTTTTGGTGAAGGTTGCTCAGTTTCGATCCAACCGGGATGATGCCCAACTTCAACCAATCATATCTCCGCCATCTGGACTCGGGTTTAAGAGATTTTTGTATGAAAAATGAAGCCCCGGAAGTCTTATTTCCAATGGTGGTAGCCTCATAACTTAACTCCAATTGTATAGACAAATAAGCTTGATTTAGCGAGGACTGCTCGTCCCTCTCTTAGCGATTCTTGCCTATCTTCTTCTCCAACTTGGTTTCTCCCCTCTTTTCCTCTTTTCTTCAATTTCAAACCCCTAAGCAAGGTGTTTTGAAAGATTTTTCAGAGATTTCATCTCTCTTTCATTCATTTCCACTTTGTCCTTACTTGGTTTACCGAAAAGCACAACGTTTGACAAAATGCGAGCTTCGGAACATCGTAGAAACTTTATTTCAAAAATGTTTTGAAAGAGAGGGTTTTAAGGTCTAAAAACCATTCAAAATAGCTTTGGTTCAAAATGGGGTGTGAAGTTGAGATTCACCTCTCTCCTTGCCGAAGAAACTGGACCTTTGCCCTGCACACCTTTCATCACCGAGCAAACCATCAGTCGTGCCCAAGTCTTAAGGGCGGTCAAAAATGGGGTGTCTACAAATGAAGATGAGCCAATTTGCACATGGATAAGATAGTCGAGTTGAACAAGGATTAGCCAATCAACATGGATGAGACCAGCAAGCTGAAAATGGTTGGGGCTGAACTTCCAGATGAAGTTGCCTATGTATCCCAAAGATGAGAAACAGGCCGTACGTAGTTCCGGGTTAAGGTACACTCGGGTGTTGACACTCTCTTTTTATGCTTTAACTTTTGCCAAAGCCGCCCTTTCGTGTTTTTAACCTTGCGAGCTATTTTTTTCTTTTCTCTACATTTTTCTCTATTTTTCTCTTTTCCTTTTCTTTTTTTCTTTGTTTTCATTTTTTTCATTTTTGCTCTTTTCCACTTTTTTTCTTTTTCATTTGCTCTAACTTTTGCCTGGATCGCCCTTTCGGATTTTCAGCCTAGCGAACCTCTCAAGGATAGAAAAGTTTAACTTGCCTATGTTGATCAGTCGTAGGATCTCTAAGCCATCTAAATCCAGGAGATTGCCTGTTGTTCACAGATGATGTAGTGTAGACACCCTATTTTTGACCGCCCTTAAGACTTGGGCGCTACTGATCATTTACTTGGTGATGAAAGTTGTGCAGTGCAAATGATCGATTTCTTCGGCAAGGAGAGAGACAAATCCTGACCTCACACCCTTTTTTTGGACCAAAACTATTTTGACTAAATGATTTTTAGACCTTGAAACCCTCTCTTTCAAAATAGTTTTTGAAAAAGTTCCTACGATGTTCCGATGCTCGCATTTTGTTAAATGTCACGCTTTTCGATAAACCGAGCAAGGACAAAGTAGGAATGAATGAAGGAGAGATGAAATCTTGTGAAAAATATTTCAAGACACCTTGTTTAGGAGTTTGGAGTTGAAGAAAAGAGGAGAGGAGAGAAGAAAACAAGTTGGAGAAGCAGTTGGGCATGAATCCCGGCAGGATCAAAACTGAGCAGTCTTCACTCAAATGGGCATAACTTTTTGTACACTTGGAATTTTGAAGTGAGGCTTCCACCATTGGAAAGAAGACTTCCAGGGATACAATTTAGGTTCAAGAATGACCTAAAAAGGAGTCCAAATAAAGGCGATATGTCTGGTTGAAGTCGCGCCCAAAATGAAGATTTTTCTGTCCAACCAGAGGTGGATGTTTATGACCATGAATGGGATTTTTGGGCCGTGTGCCGGCCATGAATGGCCAATGCTGGCCCCCTGCCATCCAAGGGAGTGTGCTTCCGGTGAACAATGGTCAAGTGCCGGCCAACAGTGGTACAGTGCCGGCCACAGATCAAACAGTGCAGTTTTCTGCAGATATTTTGCTTCCAGCTGGCACAGCTGTCCCTTTTGGAGATATTTCGACCAAAGCTTGATATTTTTCTATGTATGAGAGCTTTCTCTATGATATTGAGGGGTTAGAACATTGAAGAACATTTTAGGAAGAGCTTTGAGAGACTCTCTCTCTACAATCCACTCTCTGGACTCCTTTCTCTCTAAGAGCTTTGTGCTAGAAGGCTTGCATACAACCATCTTCAACCTATCAACCCTTAACAAGAGTGGGTCATCTTTTGGATGAGGTAGCTTGGGACTTGGTTTGAGCTCCAAAAGGTGGTTTTGGCTCAAGAAAAGTGGCTGTTTTTGCTGCTATGCTCCAAAGGTAATCTATCATCCCTTTTAGCTTGTTGTGCATACTAGCTTTGCCATAGTTTTCAACTACTTTGGGGATGTTTTTTTGGGTGGTGTTGAACTAAAAACACCTCTTTTTTTCAGTCCTAAAAGTGGTAGTTTAAGCCCCGTTTGTGTTAGGGGGTTGTCTCTCCCTTTGCTCTTTGGCTTGCAAAGCCTTTTGAGCCACCTTTCAAGGCCTTTCAAACCATCTCTTTTTGGTCCTTTAACCACTGAATTCCAGAGGAATTTCAGTGGTGGAAAGGTGGTTTTGAGGTCCCAAATAGGAGGGGCTGGTCCCCTCTCCTTGTGTCTTGTTTGCTTGTCTTGATGGCCCACTAAATGAGCATGTGGTTCTAGTTCTTTGTGGCTCAGTTCAAGCACTTTTTTGTGACTTTTAGACCTTCCATAGCTCTATTTTAGGCTGGTTTGGCTACTGCTTGCATGCTTTTGGTACTTGTAGTGCAATCATGCTTGTTAGCTTAACATGCTTCATGCTTTAGTTCATCATTCTAGCATGTGTTAGCTTTGCTCCAGCACATTTTTGCCACTAATTTGACATGCTTGAGGTCTGTTTTAAGTGGTCTTGGTCATGTATGGCTTGCCTTGTAGGGCTATAGTGTAATTGGCTTTGCTAGTCTTGTGTTTTGAAGCCCCTAGCATGCATTATTTGTGATGTTTGTGTGTATTGCATCATTTGATATGTAATTTCAGAGCATAAAATTCTGTCATTCTTTCATGTTTATCACTCTTTCAATGCTTTTGAGAAGTTGAGCCTCATGCCTTGTTTGTGAGCCAATGCATGAGCCTATCTTTCTTGCCATCTATGATGCAAGTCCAGCTTGTCTTTGCTACTGTTTTGACCTACCTTAGGTCTGTTTTGAATGGTCAAGGTCATTTGGGCATTGCTTAGTATGGTTGTAGTGTAAAAGACCTTCACTAGCTTTGAGTTTTGAGGTCTTCAACATGTTATGCATGTGATGTTTGCATGGTATGGCACCATTTAGCATGTAATTTCAGTGCATATAGTGTAGTCACACTCTCATATACTTCACTTCTTCATAGCTTTTGAGGGTTGTGTATTATGCCTTGCTTATAGGCCAACATGTGTGCATGTTTGTCTAGTCTTTTGAGCTTCATTTCCAGCATGTTTAGGCCATTGTTTTGGCATGATTAAGCTCTGTTCATAGATGGTTTGGTTGTTTGAGCCTTGTATGGCATGCCTCTAGTGTTGTGTCCTTCACTAGTTTCAATACTTTTGGCCTTTAACATGTCTTGCATGCATTGCTTACATGACAGAGTCTTGTGCATGCCACTTTAGCATTGAAAGATAAAAATATGTTGTGTTGTGTTGCATTGCATCGTGTTCAACCGGACCTTATGTTGAACACAAAGGTGGATTGGCCCACTTCATACTCAAAGTGATGAAAGTGAGCCAATCCCCTTTGTTTCCGTTGCCTTTGATCACTCATGATAAGGCCGTGGTCTTAGTGTTTTGCTTGATTTGTTTGTTGTGCATTCATCGAATTTGTGCAAGTTGGATCTTTGGCTATCAAGCATTGAGATGCTCGATTGATGGTCTTGGATCCAATGATGCCTCTCCATTGATGTTTTTCAAAGTGATAAGGGGTGGCATAATACAGACATGTCCTAGGGAGACCCTCCATTTCCTCTGTTTTGTGCCCTGTTGCAGAATGGTGTCACAGCACACCAATGGCCGGCAGTGCCACATTGATGGCCGACACCCTTCCATCCTTGGCCGGCAGTGCCCACTCTTGGCCGACAGGTGGCCAACAGGCCACTGGGGCATTCCCCAACCTGGTTTTGGTAAGATTTAGTAGCAAGCTCGCAAGGACATCCTGCAAACAGAGCCTCAAGAGAGCAACTAGAGAGCTTTTCGGGGTGAAAACCGAGCATGCATCCTCTTCTTCTTCAAGCAGAGCTGGAGCAGCTTAGTTTAATGCTTACTTGTTAGCTAGCATCAATTTGTAATTTGATTAGTCAATTCGTTAAGTAATTAAGTGTTGTAATAATTAGTTGTAGCTAGTTATTCATTTTGGTTGTGTAATAATTAGCCTAATTAGATAATTAGATTACTTAGTTTAGCTTAGCCTAGATAGGCTTAGCATATTCATTCGGACCCTCCGTTGCGAGGGCACAATGTTGTAATAAGGGTGCGTGCGTGTGTGCATGTCTTCCAACCCCATTTCTTTCTCCCTTTTACTTATCACCTTTTGATGGTTAGTTTAGGGCATATTTCAGTTAGCATACCTTATACTTTGCATGCATGCATCATTCATTTGTCTTGCATGCACCGGGCTCGGCGCATCATACAAACTACATTGTACTTCAATACCTACTTGACTACGTGTTTCAAAGCATGTTATCAAGTGTTGCATTCATATGCCATCTTAGATAGCCGAGCCTACTTAGTTGCATATTGCATGTGTTGCATTAGGCATTCTGTATAGTTAGGATCATGCATTGTTTTCTAACTAGTTTTCTGTTTTGGCTCAGAATACACTGTAAGTGTTTATGCTTTAGCATCCTTGCATGAGTGTAAGTGATTGCCATGTTCAGCATGCTTGCCATGAGGCTATTTGCTTAAGTGTTTAACTGCATGAATACCTATGGATGAAGGCTTCATTACTTGAATTGGAACAATTCATCAAAATGTGAGTTTTAAGCCCACTTTGCGAAGTGGCAAATCATGTTGTTTTAAGCCCACTTGAGGGTGGCAAATCCACATTTTAGCCTACTTGCGAGTGGCATCTTGAAACCACTTTTGAAAAACAAACATGAGACATTTTGTTCCAAATTGAGCGATTTAGTCTATACTTGTATGCTGTGCGCATCACATAGTAAGTTAGATTAATAAACCGGAATAAGAACACATGTGTTTTCAAAAACAGCATATCATGCTAGTAGAGGCCGATCCTTTTGATCGGGCAAGCGAGGGTGCTCATTTCAGGACCTTCCCCTCTCGTACCCAAGTTCCCGAGCCGAGGCAACTTTGGTGATGAAAGACACGTGGCCTTAGGCACAAGTCAGGGTTTTCTAAATTTCCCAAAATAAAATATTTAGGTGGCGACTCTGAAATCTGGCAAAGCAGTCCATGTTTGGCTTTTTTTTGATTAAAATCGATTTTCCAAAACGATTTGCCGAATTTGGACTCTTTGGTGATTTATCAGTCTTACATTGTACTTTGTGAGATTAGATTCAGAACCGTGACAGGAGTCTGAACTTTAGTAGCTAGAACCCAATTCGTGCCATCGCGCACAGAGGGAGTTCGGGCGGTCTACATGTAGTCTTGATGATGTAAGAGCCCATCCAATTGGGTCTAAATTTGCCTCAAGTGTTGTCGATAGGAACTCGATTGTCCTTCAGCAAAACTTTTCTTCTCTTAGATTTTGGGATTTAGCTTTCTTGCCAGTCTTCATTGGTTTCATTGGCTTGAGAAATGACCCATTTTTGACTCTTCAAGCACATTTGACCTTTTTTGCCGCTAGTTCAAGGGTTACTTCTCATCTAGCTATGCAAGCTTCCTTTGATCACATTTGACCTTCTTGCCCCTAGTTCAAGGGTTGCTTCCAATTTGACCATGCATGCCTCATGTTTTGGTTGATCATTGAACATTCTGAATCAAGGTTCAAGGTTTGAAAGCAAAAGGGGTCAAGTCTTAAGGCCGAGAGTGATCCTATGCTATACAATCTCAAGGGCGATTCCTCGCATGTCCTCGTAGGACCGCGCAAAATATTTTTTGAAATCTTTTAAGAAAGCGACTAGTCGCTCGTGCTCTCCTAAAAACAATGTAGAACCAATCTGGATCAAGCCAGGATCCTTCTTAGTACTCACATTAACAGACATGATCTCTTTCATTAAGGGCTTAGCATGCCTCTCTTTCTCTTAATTGATCAAATTCTTGCAAACCATGAGAAATTCCTTCCTCTTTGTTTTCATCATAGTGTTAGAAAAGTTTTGAAAAACTTAGGTCAAAGCAATGATTTCAAGGCAGAGAAAAGTAGGTGAAAATCACTACTGTTTTATTCAGATCTTCTGGTGCAACTGGCTCAATGGTAAAAACAGACGCAAAAGAAAGAGTGTAAAAGACAAACTCAAAACAAGAAAGTGATGCGTAAGTTAACACGCTCAAAATCACCAACCTCCGACACAAGAAGACAGACTCCATACAAAAAGACTGACTTAATAGAAACAGACTGACTCAATATAACATAACAAGACTATCCCAATACCCAAGTCAGAAAGTAAAATAAGTAACATTTGTAAATTGCTCAAAACAGTGCGTGCCACCCGCCATATCTGAAGTAAAATGAGCGCCATCAGCAGGTGGTTCCTCCCTAATCACATAGTCACATTATCCCCCCAGTTCATCGATTCGGTGCCGATAGACTTTGTAGGACCTAGTGCAGCGATGACCTCATTGCCAATCGAATCTTGTATTTCATGGCAAAAATGAAAACAACTGTCAGTGTCATGGTTGGTTTGTTGATGGAAGGCACAGTACTCGGCAGCATTATACCTGAATGGAAATTGATCAGGGAGAGGCCAAGGGTCAAGGGGTTTGAGATGGCTTTGTCCTACAAGGATCTGGAGAGCTTTGGATAAGGTCATGTAGAGGGGATTATAGGTGCGGTTACCCATCCTGGAGGGAATGACAGAGGGGTTGGCAGGTGCTGACTGGGTTTGATGATCTCTTCTGAGTGCAGGATTAGAGCTGAAAAGGGTGTTTCTAGTACGACGGCCTTTTTCATGGCTTACCCCTTGATTCGAAATGCCCCAAACCTGAGTGGCAAAAGTGCCATCCACAGTCTTTGCAACAACTGCAAGCACTTGCTGTTTGTTTAGCCTTTCGACTTTCAAAGCCTCTATAGCCCACTAAATATGTTCATAGGGACCAATGCCTGCCCCTACCTTGTTCTTGCCATTTGCCTCAACTTTGCCAAGGGATTGGCCTTCTTTCAATGCAGCCCGTCCCAAGATTGGGGAGCCTTTTGACATGAAATTCCTGGTATGTGATGTGATCGATGACGGAGCCAATATCCTAACAGCTAGCTCTGCCACAGTTCTCTGAAGATATTCAATCTTGCTCATTTGCTCAGAAGTAGTGGGTTTGAGATGATTGGGGTTCAAGTGCATCCATCATACACAAGTCCATGCTTTCTGGAATGAACACCTCAGGGCTAGGGAGATGTATATGTTGGGGTTATAGGTAAATGGTAGTGTATAGATTGGATTGAGATGTGGAGGTAATGGGTTAGTGGTGGCCTGAGGTCCTTTTGGTAGAGCCATGATCTCTTCGTTAATAAGATCTTGAATCTTCTGACGGAGACGGATACAATGGTTTGTATCATGATTGTGCTGCTGATGATAGGCACACTATTTAGCTGGGTCATATCTTGGTGGAAGAGGATTTGGAAGGGGTCGGGGTTCTAGGAGTTCTAGGTACTCTTTTTCTCACAGCATTTTCAAAGCTTGAGAGAGACTCATGTAAAGAGGATGGAAATTTCGGGCTTGGGGCCAATTTGAAGTGGCTGCTTTTTGGCCATTGAGGGGAGTGGTGACCATGTTTACTTTTGAGCATTTCGCAGCTGTGCTACCATTAGTAGTAGCATTGGAACTGCGAGCAACATTCTTCTTCAAAGGTTCATTATCTTCCACAAAGATCCCTTGTCTGGTGGCATCGTCGATTTGAACCCCTATTTCATGAAGCTCTGGAAAGGTAAACAGAGGTAAAACAATCATCTTCTGCCACAACTTGCCATGCAAATTCCGAACAATCATCCTGATCTGATCTTTTTAGGAAGGCCTTGTAGTCATCATCGAGGCCTTCGCTCTCCATCTCGTCACGAACTCTGAGAAACCCTCCTTTAGCTCTTGGCGGGTGGCTTCGAGATCACAAGTTGTGACCTCGATCTGTGTGTTGTAGGAGTATTGAGCAATAAAGGCCTCAGCCATCTCTTCCCAGTTCTGTTTCACAGAGTCCTCCAATTTCACATACCAGATTGCAGCTATTCCAGACATGGTTCGACTGAATACTGACAACTTCTGGGCCCGGGTCAAACCCATTGGCCTTAGAATATCAGAAAACAGATGCAAATGCACCATCGGATCTCCAGAGCCATTGAAATGGTCAATATGCGGCATCTTAAACTGCTCCGATAAGGTAACCATCGATTCAGTGTGCCCATCCTCTATATCTAGAATAGAGTTGACCCCTTGTGCCATTTTGAACAGCTTTTCTAGCTTGTTGACTTTGAGTGTGGTTAGATCAACCTCAAATTCGAATGGTGCTCTGGTTTGATACATAGAGGCTCTAGGAGTTTGTACTGGGGATGGGTTCTGCTTGGACTAGGAAAATCGAAACATCCTCGGTTTGTAGATCTCAAGCAATGGCAGCATTAGCATTAGCTGTGGTACCAGGCATAGGGATTGCCGTGGTGGGTACATGTGATGTAGAGGCCGTTGCTGGCTGCGGTTGTTGTTGCTGTAGGCTAGTTATAACCTCGGCCTGACGGACCATAATCTCGGCTTGACGGACTGCGAGATACTGGAGGGAGTCAACTGTTTGTTGCAGATGGAGTAATAATTCCTCCGAATTTTTCAGAGGCTGAGCCATGATAGCGGTTGATGCTCGAGATGAGCTGAACAAAGGTAATCTAACTGGTGAATGCTAGACCAATGGAACTGGTGAACCCTATCTGGTCTTCCTTCATCTCACCACCGGCGAAAGTGAAGCAAACACTGGCTGCCTCTAAACTAGGTCCCCAATCTTACAAAGTCTATCGACACGAGTCCAGAGTACTCGGGGGATATCGGAGCCTTCTGAAGCTATGGTTCCAGGACTACCTTGCAAAAGAGAAAACATACAGCACCTCAGCCCAATTTCACTAGAACGGATATAATAACAGCTGAATGACTATACTCTCTATACTAAATTCTGCCCCACAAACTGACACCAACCTTGCAACTGATATGCACATTCTTGTACAGTTTCACTCTAAAGCACATACCAATTAAAAAGAACCAAAACACCCCTATGAGGGGGTAGGCTTACCCTGTCCTAGTTTCGTCAGGAGCTAGGGTTCACTATGCACAACAAGTGGTTTCACACAATCCTGCATTTGGGTAAGCAATCTATCCTAGTTTGGAACAGTCTCTATGGCTTCCGATATAAAACTAGGCCGATTGGTCAAAAAAGGTACTCCAAAGAAACACATAAGTGTAGATAAAATGTCATATCATGAGTTTGAGTTAGGTTCTCTAAATCCCCAGCAAAGTCGCCAGAAACTGTGGCTCGCCCTTTTTCGCCCCCTCTTTTTGAAGGTTTGAAACAAAGGCCTCACAGTTCGGACTCTTGTGGTTTTGAATCTAATCTCACAAGTGCAATGTGAAACTGATAAACACCAAAGAGTCCAAATCCGAAAAATCATTTCGAAAAATTGATTTTGAGTCAAAAATGCCAAAATTAGACAGCATTGCCAGATACAGAGTCGCCACCTAAATATTTTTTGTTTTTGAAAAATTTAGAAAACCCTGACTCGTGTCGAAGGCCACGTGTTCGTCATCACCAAAGTTGCCTACGCTTGGGAACTTAGGTACAAGAGGGGAAGGTCATGAATTGAGCACCCCGCTCGCCCGATCAAAGATCGGCCACTACTAATCATGATATGATTTTTTACAAATATTATGTGCTCTGGTTCTAATTATTAGACTAGATTTACTATATGATGCCCAAAATCAAGTATAGACTAGTTTGCTGAATTTGGAACACCTCAACTCATGTTTGTCTGCGAAAGGGGTTTGAATTTTCCACCTTAAGTGGACTTAAAGTTTGCGGATTTGCCACCAAACATAATGGGCTTAAAACATGATTTGCCACTCAACAAAGTGGGCTTAAAACGCACATTCGTTGAATCGTTCCAATTCCAACAACAAGCCATCATCCACAGGCATTCAAGCAGTCTAGCATTTAAGCACATAGCCTCATAGCGAACATGCTAGACATGGCAACATTCACACTCATGCAAGTACTCCGTGCTAAGAAGATAAAGTTAGAAAACTGTGCATAATTCCTAATTATACAAGATGCCTAATGCAACATATGCAATATGCAATTAATAGGCTTGGCTACTAATATAGCATATGGATCGATTTGAACAACATGCAATTAAACACGTATTCAAATAAGTATTGAAACGACAATGTAGTTTGAATGATGCGCCGAGCCTTGGTGCATGCAAGATAAGATGAATGGATGCAAGCATGCGATATGCTAATTAAAACATGTCCTTAATCTAACCATCAAAAATGATTAAATAAAAGGGAGAAAGACGTGGGGTTGGAAGACATACACACACGCACGGACACTTATTCCAACATTATGCCCTCGCAAAGGAGGGTCCGATTGAATAAGCTACCCAACTAGCTACACTAATTAAGCTAACTAATACAAAACTTGAAACTAATTAACTAGCTATACTAGCTAACTAATTATTACAAACCGAATCAATTAACTATTCTAGTTAACTAATTGCAAAACGAAATTGAATAACTAGTTAAACTAACTAATTATTTACAACACTTAATTAGCTACAACTAATTAATTACAACACGTATTTGATCTATTGCTAATTAAACTAATTAGCTAATCCCGGGAAGCGAGGGACGCCCATGCATGCTCGGTTTTCACCCAAAAAGCCACTGTTTTGCTACTGCAGGCCTCTGTTTGCATATTTGAACACCAACAAAGCTATCCACTTTCGGAACACCTCTGCTCCACCTTACTAACACACTGTGCAAATTTCACTGATGGCCAACAAGAGGCCGGTCGGCTACCAATGGTGGCCGATCGGCTACCACTGGTGGCACTGATAACCAAGACTTCCTTTCTCTTGGAGATAAATGAACCCTTAAGTCACAACCAACTAGTTTCACACTCTTAAGTGCTTCAAGAGCTCAAATCCAAGCTCAAATCATCTCAGCAAGAAGCTATCTAGGTTTGGTTTGGTGGGTTCAGGCATAGGCTATGTGAGTTGCAAAAGAGAGAGAGAATTGTGGAGAGAAAGGATTGTAGAGAGAGAGGATTTTTCCAAAAATATTTCCCTCCTAAATGTTTTCTAACCTTGAAAGCAAGAAGAGAGGCCTTCTATATATAGAAAAATAGCCCCTTAGGTCGAAAATATCAAGCCTTGGATAGCTGGATGTTTTTGGGGACAGCTGGCACAAAATATCTTGGTTTTTCACCGTTGGCTGACACGCTAGAAGTGTAGTCGGTCAGCCAGAAGTGCGGCCGGTCGGCCATAAAAAATCTGCTTCCAGACCCAACTTCAAATGGGCATGTCTCCTTCATCCGGACTCCTTTGTAGGTCATTCTTGAGTCTAAATTAAAGCCTTGAAAGTCTACTTTCCAATGGAAGTGGCCTCATATCTAAATTCTAAGTGTACTAAGAGATATGCCTATTTTAGTGAAGGCTGCCTGGTTCTCTCTTAACGGTTTATGCCCAACTTCTTTCTCAACTAGGTTTCTTCCCTCTCCTCCAATTTTTCTCAAATCCAAATCTTTAAATAAGATGTTTTAAAATATTTTTGAAAGAGTTCACCTCTCTTCCATTTATTTCCACTTTGTCCTTGCTCGGTTTACCGAAAAGTGCAATTTTTAACAAAATGCGAGCCTCGGAACATCGTAGAAACTTTTGGAAAAAATATTTTGAAAAAGAGGGTTTTGATGTCTAAAATGATTTTGGTCAAAATGGTTTTGGTCTAAAATGGGGTGTAAGGTTCGAATTTAGAGCTTCTATTGCTGAAGAAATTAAACGTTTATATAGCATAATTTTCATCATCGAGTGATCAATTAGTGGCACTAAAGTCTTAAGGGCGGGAAAAAATGGGTTTTCTACAGTCCTCCAACCCCACGTCTTTTTCCCTTTTATTTAACTGCTTATGTTGGTTAGTTCAGAGCATCATGTTTTGTTTAGCACCTCTCATGCCTTGCATCCACTTGTCTTGCATGCATTAAGGCTTGGTTCATCATTCTAACTTGCATTGTTAGTTTAACATTTCTTTGAATACATGCTTAGACCGCATGCTATCAAATTGCTTCATATGTCATATTAGTAGCCGAGCCTATTTAGATTGTATATCGCATGTGTTGCATTAGTCATATTAGATAGTTAGGATCATGCATTATTCTAACTTTGTCATCTTTTTTGGCTTGGAGTACTAGGTGAGCTTTTATTTGCTTTAGCGTAATCGCATTGTATGTTAGTGTTGCCATGTCAAATCATGTTCACCATGAGGCTAAGTACTTAAGTGATAAACTATTTGAATGCCTGTGGATAAAAGGCTAGTTGCTTGAATTGGGATAGTATAATTAATGTACATTTGAGCCCACTTTTTCAAGTGGCATATTCACAAACTCTTTTCAAAAATAAACATGAGATCAAGTGTCCCAATTTTTGTAAATTAGTCTATACTTGTGTGTGTACGCATCACATATTAATGTTAGCCTAATAAATCGGTGTTGTAATAATGGTTTCCGGTGATCCCCAAGCATACATATTTATTGTTTTTGTTGTATTTTGACAAAGTTGTGAGGTTTTATATTTTGTTGTAATATTTTTATTCGTCTCCCCTCTTTCTTCGGATTTGTAATATTCAAAGCGTTGTAATAATCTCCACCCCGTTTCTTTTTATCCCATTCTTTTATTAAATTTCCATGTTCTGTAAATATGCATTTGATATTGTCATGCATCACATCTACGCTTTGCATCCATGTTTTATGCCTTGAGATTCAGCTAAATTTGTATTTGTGACTTTAATCGATTATTTTCTGATTTTGTGCGCTACCTCATGTCTTGAGATGCTCCACATGTCATATATTTAAGAAGCCGGATCTTTAGTTGCATTTCATGAGTGAATTGCATTAAGATCTTATATGTAGGATCATGCATATTTTACTAACTTTGTTTTGTAATTAATTACAGGACACCGGTAAATATGTATGTTTTCATGCTTTAGCATCGTGCTTGTGCATGTTTTTTTACTATGTTTAACATCCTACCATGTGGCTAGTTGCTTATTTGATATAACTCTATGCATGACGGTGGGTGAAGGTTGCGTTATTTAATTTAGAATAAAATTGATTTTCGTAATTGCACTATTCTAAATATTTTCGAAATAATAAAATCAAATTGTTCCAAAATGGATGACACAATCTAAATTTGTTTGCTTCACATAGTAATTTTAGCATTTATTGAATAACCGGAATATGAAAATATAAAGTCAATAAAAATCATATCATTGCTTAGTAGAGGCTGATCTTTGGATCAGGTGACCGGAGGCGATCCATTAATGACCTTCTCCCTTCATACCTAAGGTTCTGAGCCAAGCATTCTTGGTTACAACGAACGGTGGCCTTGGCAAAAGTCACAGGTTTCCTAATTTTTCTAAAATATTAGGTGGCGACTCTAAGATATAGTGATGTAGCTTATTTTTGGACTCTGATCTACATTTCATATTGCACTCGTGAGATTAGATCGAAGAAAATCGAGGGTTTGAATTGTTAATGCGTACGGGTATCCTCGGGCAGTGTTATAGTGAGAACCTATGTAGAATTCAAAAATTCTAATAAATTTGAATGAACTTGGACATAGATATCAAATAATCTGAGCAATCAAAACAAAATTGTCTATATAAATATATAAAATTATTTGCTAATTTATTTTTTTAATAATAAATAAGATTAATTAATATTTTAATATTAATGAACAAAAGTAAATACACTTTTATAAAGGGATCATCGAATAAGTTGATATTAAAAAACTTATATTTTATAATGGCATAAAATAATTTAAATATGATTTGTCAAAAAATATTTTTAATTTAAAAATTACAATGAAATATTTAAATATAATAAAATTAAATTTCTACAAAATAAAAGTATCTGTATATAAAAAATAAAAATAAAAATAAAAATAAAAATAAGGTAAGAAGAAAATTTAGAAAGGTATTCTCATTCCATTTGAAAATAATTATAGATGACAAATAAATTATCACCTACTACCCTCATTTTTTTTCAAATAAAAACCGACATTTCACAAACCATCACTTTTGTTAGAAAAATAACATCTATTTCTATTTCTTTTAGCAAAACTCACTTTTTAGCAATTTGAGCCAAATTTTTTTATATTTTTTCATTTTAGTTTGTTTAATTGACAACTGAGATTAATATATATATATATATATATATATTAACAGGATCCACCATGTTTTGCAAGTGCTAAAAAAGTCTAGATGAACAATAGGAAAAAAAATGTTTGAGACCCCTCCCCTCCCCAAAAAAAAAAAAAAAAAAAACTTACAATTGTATCCACAATGATGTAGTATCATATGTGTCAGCTCTTGATTTGCTATACACTCAATGAGATTGGGTCCAACTCCATTGTCACATCATTGTGGGTGAAAAAGTGGGTCTGTAGCATTGCTGGAATAATAAATTGTCATATGTAGCTCCCTTTTTTTATTATATAAAAAAAAGTTTCTCCAACTATCCCTTTTAATAGAAAAAAAAATATATATTTATTTCTATTTGATTTTAGCAAAAGTCACTTCTAAACTATTTAAGTAAAAAAAAAAAAAACTTATTTTAATTTATTTAATTGACAATTGAGATTTAAAAAAAAAAAAAAAAAGAATAGGATCCACCATGTTTCGTAAAATCCTAAAAAAGTGACAATAAGAAAGAAATGTTTGAGACCCGGAAAAAAAAAAAAAAAAAAAAAAAAAAAAAAAAAAAAAAAATTGTATACACAATGATGCGGTATCACATGTGTCATCTCTTGATTTGCTACACTCAATGAGATTGGGTCCAACTCCCTTGTTACATCATTGTGGTTGAAAGTGTGTATAGTGATCCAGGCTTAGACCTAATTCATTTAGTGCTTTTGAATACGGGAAACCATATCTGTAGTAGTCGTTCTTCCCTTTTTTCATGTTTGGTTTTGGCCTCAAAGGTTGACACCAGTCTTGGTGTTGTCGACACTGCCTTCTTTTTCGTTTTGTTCTGCTCCTGGGGTCGACACCAGTCTTGGTGGTGTCGACACCACATTGTTGTTGTGCTCTTGGTGTAGCTATTGAAATTTGGGGTCGACACCAATCTTGGTGGTGTTGACACTTGCCCAGTTGCTGGCATCTGTGGTCGACACCAATCTTGGTAGGGTCGACCCTTCCATCACTGTTTTGTTCTAGGTTGTTGCAGCTTGCTTTTCGTGCTCCTCGGAGGGGTTAGTCTCCTTAGGTATGATAGCCTTACAGTTTGGACTTCCGTGGTTCTGAATTTGGTTTCACAAGTGCAATGTGAAATGGAGAAACACAAAAGAGTCCAAATCTGGCAAGTCTTTTGGAAAATCGATTTTTAATAAAAAAATGCCAAAAATGGACTGCATTTCCAGATTTTAGAGTCACCACCAAAATATTTTTGAAAAATTTAGGAAGCCCATGACTCGTGCCGAAGGCCATGTGTCCGTCATCACCAAAGTGTCTCAGCTCGGGAACTTAGGTATGAGAGGGGAAGGTCATGAATTGAGCACCCCACTCACCCAATTAAAGATTGGCCTCTACTAATCATGGTGTGATTCTTATTTACATTATATACTCTTGTTATGATTATTATGCTATCGTTACTATGTGATGTCAAACAAATATAGACTAATTCACAAAAAGTTGGAACGCTTTGATTTCATGTTTGTTTGAAATTTATTTTGAATATGTCCCACTCAAAAAAGGTGATCTCATATGTACATTTGTTCAAATCATCCCAACTTAAGCGAAAACCCTCTATCCATAGGCATTCAAGAGATATATCAACTAAGCACATAGTCTCATGGTAATCATGCTTAACATGGCAACAATCACACGCATGCGATATGCTAAAGAAAAACCCGCTCACCTTGTACTCCAAGGTAAGCTAAGGAAAACAATAATGATTAAAAAAAATGCATGATCCTAAACAACACATCATGACTAATGCAACACACACAATGTGCAATTAATAGACTCGACTACTAGCATGCCATTTGAATCAATTCAAAGCATGGGATAGCACATGTATTCAATTAAGGAATTTGAAATTGACATTAGTTAATTTGATGAGCCGAGCCCTTATGCATGCAAAAGTGGATACAAGTTATGGCAATGAAAATGTAAAACATAAACGCAACATGAAACCATCAAAAAGGGGCAAATAAAAGGGAGAAAGAAATCGGTATTGGAAGAAATACACACATTATTACATATTTGCCCTCACGCAGGAGGGTCCCATTGTCTAAGTGTCCAAATCAGCTAACTATTAGAAACTGAATGAATTAGCAAGCTAGATTAACTAAGTATTATAAGTTCAAATGAATCTAGGTAACTAATTACAACAGACTACTATCAAAACATTAATATCATGAGCCATGGGGGACGAGGAATTGCATATGCATGAACATGAATTTCCACCAGAAAACCCCTCTATTTTGCTACTAGAATTGTTCCGTTTTGTAATCAAAAAGTTAAACTATTTTCTCCATAGCCTCTGCTCTATTTTTCCATGAAAATAACACTGCTTGGTTAACAAAAGGTGGTCGGCCGGCCACTATTTTGGGGGTTTGCCCTGTTGCAACAGAAAATAAACAAAGCACAAACAGAGTGTTTCCAGTGGTTGTTGTCATTTCTACCTCTCCCTGTCATGAAACAGATCAAGGGAGGGGTAGACTCAATTCACAAATCATCAAAAGGCGCAAACTCATTGCGTGATGATCTATGAATTGATGGGACAAAATCTTAAGAAATGGAAAGTAAAGACCAATAAAACTTGCTCCCTATCATGGAATTACCTCAAGGGGGATGGCAGACATTGATTCTGGAGCCATTATCATAACTAGAGAGTATGAAATGATTCAAGAGTCAATGGGTTCAATTAACGTCCGATGGAACTCGACTTGATTTTATTACTCTTGTTAATATTTTAGTCCAATGTTATTAGCCGCTTTTAATTACCTTTCCATTCTTTAATCAATTAGTCCAAAAATGAGATTCAAGTCCACTAAAAGGAGAGAAGTGTCAAACAAGAAGTTGTTTTTGACATGAGAGAGATGTAATGCCCTAGTAATGAACCTCCGAAGATATTAAACCATTAAGCATGGAAGATCTCTTTCTCATGCTTAAACAACACTCATTTGAAATGACTTTCAAAAAAAGAAGAAGAAGAAGAAGAAGAAGAAGAAGAAGAAGAAGAAGAAAGGGAGGAGAGTGTAGAGATGATTATCACAAGTGCTAACACATGTATGAAAAGCATAAAACAAAAGTTGTCAACTCAAATAGGTTGGTGTCTAAGGCCTAAACCACCAAACCTATGAGGACTACAACACTACAAACATACTATTCAAAGCATGAATGAATTAAACACGCAAAAACAATCCTAAAATGAGTAAAAATAATGCTGTAATTGAGTTAAAAAATGCTAGAAAAGTGAACTAAAAAAATGGAGAAATGAAGCTGGTAAACAAGCATAAGGAGGGATGGCTAACACCCCAATTTTTGGGACCTCAAAACCACATTTTTAGCCTCTGAAATTCTCTAGAAAAATAGTGGTAAAAAGTTAAAAGAAAGTGGGGAAACACAAGGGGAAAAGCTTGGTGAACAAGGTTCACAGAAAGGTGAGTAACCCCTTCACCTTTGGTAGCTTTAAGCCACAAGTTTCAGCCCATAATAGGAGTGTAAAAATAGTATTAAATCCGCAAGAAAAGTTTAAGAAGAAGTAGTGTAAGGATTTTACATGTTATACCACTTGAAGAGGAGTAACTCCTTTGTTCATAAACCACAAAGTATTCACTCTCAAGGGTTGAAATTTAGACTCAAGAATCTCTGCAAGGAGAGCTAAAATATTGGTTTAGGAAGTATGGGTAAGGTGTATGTGTGTTGCAAGATAGAGAGGGAGAGAGAATTTCAAGTTTTGGAGCTTTTGGAATTTTTTTCTAACTTAATTTCAAGAGAGGTGATCATGTATATATAGAAAAATCAATGCCTCTGTCAAGCACAACTATATAGAGACAGCTGGTGTAGTGCATGCACATGGGGGGACAGCTGGCAGCAAATATCTACCAACCGAGAAACATAGCCAATCGGCTAGGAGGGGGACAAGCGACCACTAAATTCTGGCCAACCGGCTACTTGTTGGCCTGCAGCCCTCTTGGTGGTCAGGCTTTGAAAAAATAGGTTTTAGGGAAAAAAAATAAAAAATAAAGGTTTTGGTCCAAAGGTGGTACAAGACTCTAGGCTCTGGGGTTGCAAAACTGAAGCTCTTTTGGTTAGAAACTTGCACAATTTGTATAGCGTAACTTCTCATCATCGAGTGATCAACTTGAGGTGCCAAGTCTTAAGGGTGGTCAAAAATAGGGTGTCTACAATTGCCCTTCTTTTGATAGAGCTCAGGTCATGAAATGACATGAGTGAATGTCAAAGCCCAAACACAACTCATTTGACACTGCCGGAAGACTTGGGGAAGAAATCCAAATGTAAACGCAATGGTTGAACTCGAAAGTTACCTACGTATCCCTTTGCAAGGAATCAAACCTGTGTAGTTCAGGGGCATGATGCAAATGATATGCAAGGATGTACTTGAAAGTGGGACTCATACGCTACGCGAAGCCGGCTACTTTTTTTTTTTTTTTAATTTTAAAAAAAGAAAAGAAACTCATGATCATGCAAAACAATGCAATGAAACAATACAACCAGCAATAACAAGATAACAACATTTGAATGAAAGCTTAAATTAAAGCAAAACAAATCGAGTTGTGTCTCACACGGACATAAATGAGCAACTAGCATCCAAACACATCTCACGCGAAAGGAGGATGAGAGATACAAACTAAACTACATCTCACATAGAAGGGATTATAGAAGATGCAAGCCAAACTACGTCTCATGTAGAGAGGGTCAAAAATGCAAACCAAACTACATCTCATGTAGGAAGGATGTCAGAAAAATGCAAGCCAAATTACATCTCACGTAGAAAGGATGTAAGAAAATGCAAGTCAAACTACGTCTCACGTAGAAAGGATGTGAAGAAGTGCAGGCCTAACTACGTCTCACGTAGAAAGAAGAAAAGCTCCACTCCAAATTGCGTCTCACGCAGAGAGGATAGAGGGTGCAAGGCAAACTACATCTCATGTAGAAAGGGTCAAAGTTGCATGCCAAATGGCGTCTCATGCAGAGAGGGTGGAGGATGCAAGCCTAACTACGTCTCACGTAGAGAGGAGAAAAGCTCAATGCCAAACTCCGTCTCACGTGAAGAGGGTGAAGGGTGCAACCTAACTACGTCTCATGTAGAAAAGGTCAAAACTTCATGGCACGCTACGTCTCACGCAGAGAGGGTGGAGGGTGAAAACTTAACTCCTCTCACGTAGAAAAGATTAAGGCTCCATGCCAAACTGCATCTCACGTAGAGAGGGTGGAGGCCGAAAACCTAACTACGTCTCATGTAGGAAGGGTCAAGGCTCCAGGCCAAACTACGTCTCATGCAGAGAGGGTGGAGGGTGCAAACCTAACTACGTCTCACATAGAAAGGGTCAAAGCTCCATGCCAAACTGCGTCTCACATCTCACGCAAAGAGGGTGGAGGGTGTAACCTAACTAAGTTTCACTCAGAAAAGGTTAGAGCTTCATGCCAAACTGCGTCTCACGCAAAGAGGGTGGAAGGTGAAAACCTAACTACGTCTCACGTAGAAAGAGTTAAGGCTCCATGCCAAACTATAGAGAGGATGGAAGGCGAAAACCTAACTACATCTCACATAGAAGGGGTCAAGGCTTCATGCCAAACTGCGTCTCACGCAGAGAGGGTGGAAGGTGCAAACCTATCTACGTCTCACGCAGAAAAGGTCAAAGCTGCATGCCAAACTACGTGTCACGTAGAGAGAGTGAAGGGTGCCAACCAAACTACGTCTCACGTAGAAAGGGTCAAAGCTCCATGCCAAACTGCGTCTCACGCAGAGAGGGTGGAGGGTGCAAACCTAACTACGTCTCATGTAGAAAGGGTCTAAGCTCCGTGCCAAACTACATTTCACACAGAGAGGGTGGAGGGTGCAAACCTAACTACGTCTCATGTAGAAGGGTCGAAGCTGAGTATGATGCAAGTGGATGCAGCATAATGTGACATAGTCGATACAGCATGATACGGTATAAGAGGTAACCGATTTAAAAAAGCGAAACAAAGGCGGTATTGAAAATACCTCACAAAGATCTCCGACATACCACTCGGAGGTCGACAAATGTTTAAAAGGATAACACTTTCTCAAAATTGAGGTTGGGGCATGCTTATGTATTGGAAGATCAACGTGTCTCTGGACAGTGCAACTGGAACACAGTCTCAAGACCTTTGGAATCCAAAATAATCTTCACATCTATCAATTTTCCTTCCCCAGATGAAAATAGGGCCTCCCATACACAGATTAGGCATGAGAACAGCAGAAACCAGGCCTAGACCACTTTTCTGGCTGGTCGGTCACAAAACCTAGACGGCCGGCCACTTGGTAGTTGGCCGGCCACCCGTGGCAGTTTCGTGGGCAGAATTGGTATTTTGGCTCGGGTCTTCTTTAAAAGAACACCTAAGCCTCACTTTTACACACCAACACATCCAAAATCCTTCTCTCTCTCTCTAGCTGTTTTCTCTCTCTAGATTTGTGTTTTATTCGCAAAACCCACTCTCCCACGTGAACTTTATTCGCGAAACACTCATGGCCCTCTACATTTTGAACTGATTGAAATTTGTTTTCGTTGATTTTTTGGGTTTTTCATCACTTTAGGTTTATTTCCCTCGTGTTTTTCTTGGGTTTCGTACATTTTCCCAGGTTTTGACTTTTTCTCTCATTTTATCTCTCCTAGGGTTGACTTTTTGGGCTTTTCATATTTTTTTCCTTCATTTTGTCCCCATTTTCACCCACATTTCTCATGGCAGATGACATTCCACATGGCAGTGCCACTCCCGAGGGACCGTTACTTCCACCTACTATCGAGGTTGACGAGCCCATAGCTGATGAGGCTTACAGGGCGACAGAGGACATTGCCACCGATCTCAAGGGAGAGGAGATCTACCGCCCAGGGGCTGAGCCCGAGCTACTACCATTGAGGGTGAGACCCTTTGAACCAGTTACTTACCACCCACATACACACACGATGGCCCCCGGTGGTATGTTACGGTTTGAGGATTTTACTATGGGCGTGCCTGAAGATGTTCTGCTGAGGGAGCGGGGCTCCCATCTTTCTTATGAGGCCTCAAAGGTAAGGACTTTACTTTTATGCACTTTACTTTCTGGTCATTTCAGCACTGCCTTTCATTATTGTCTTTCACTCGGTAACATAACTGGTGCCTTTCTTTTTTCTTTGTCAACACAGGGTGATGTCCGCTCATGGAGAGGATATGGGGCAGTGATAGAGAGAGACTGGTATCATGAGCTCCCCGCTCGGGTCCGTGATCTTGTTGATGAGATGGGCTTTAGCCTATTCTGCTTCGGACTCTTACAATTACTGGCCAGCCAAGCCCTGCTCGGAGCTTTAGTGGAGAGGTAGTGGGACACCACCAAATCCTTCCACTTTTCTTCCACTAGGGAGATGACGATGACTCCCTACGACTTCTCCATGCTCACAGGGTTGAGAGTAGGGGGTGATCCAATCCCCTTTGACATGGACATGGGCTAGTGGAAGGTGGCCTAGATCAATCTACTTGGAGCGCGCCTACCTCTAAATAGGCCAGCTATGGTTCGATACAGATGGTTCCACGATCACTTCCACAAGTGCCAACTAGTAGCACAGGCAGAGAACGAGTAGTACACCAGGGGCTTCTTGACTTACCTCCTTGATTCCACCTTGTTTGCAAACAGGTGGAATACTGTAGCCTGTACCTGCTGAGTGCCCATGTGACATTGCCCCGGGTCAGATTCTATGACTGGGGTGGAGCTAGTCTTGCTGCGTTCTATGAGTACATGAGCTCTGGTTCCCGCAAGAAGGGGAACAAGGTCGGCAGCTAAGGGAGAGCCTAGAAGGTACACACTACTGTAGACACCCCATTTTTGACCGTCCTCAAGACTAGGTTGTGCTTGCAGGTATATCTAGCCATAAGTTCGATCTCTCGTCGGGCATTCGACTTTCGTGGCGGAAAGTTACAGGTTCGAGCTTTCCAGACCCTGTATCCTTTCTGCCCCATTCTTGGACTATGACTTGGTCCTTTCAGAATGTGTTTCTTGGTGCACTGCCGGCCACCTTTTGGCCCTACCGGCCTTCACTTTGTTGCTGCCGGCCATTGATTAAGCCTGCCGGCCATCAATGAGCCACTGCCAGCCATCCCTGATGGTCGGCAGTACCCCTGTCTCAGCAGGTTTCACTCCAGATCTTTTGAGCCAACTGGAATCCTTTTATCTGCCCTCCATACACGTGTATGGAGGGATGAAGGTCTTGCCAAGCTTCTTGAAGAAGCTTTGCATTGTTTTTCTCCTATATAAGGAGAGAGCCTCTGTCCTTATCAGAGGTTGAGCCTTTTGAGAAGAAATATATCTCTTTCTCTCTTCCTATATTGTTGTTGATTTGTGCCTTGAAGTCCATTTTCCATGCACTTTTACACTACAACACTTAGAGATACACGACCATCTTTGGATTGAGGTTCTTGGAAGGACTTCTTGAGCTTTGAAAGGGAGGTTTTACCCTCTGAAGTTGCTGGTTTCGAAGTTGATCTTCAAGGGTGGGCTTCTTCCCCTTTTTAGCACTTTCTTGTACCTCATTTTGGCCATACTTGCATATTGTTTTAGGCCTTGCTTTCAACTGAAAAAAGTCTTGTATTTAAGTGCTTTTGAAGTTTGTTTAAGGTCTTTTAGCTGTTGAGGGTCTTCAACCATCTTGTTGGCCTTGCTTGGCCTTGTTTTGACTTGTTTTGAGCCACGCCTTAAGGCCTCTGAGCTAGCCTTGGTTTGGCCTTCTAACCACTGAAATCCAGTATATTTTCAATGGTAGGCATGTGGTTTTGAGGCCTCAAATCAGAGGGGGTGGCCCCCTCTCTTTTGGTTTTTGTTTGCTTGCATTTTTGGCCTTCCAAAGGAGCATGCCTCTCTATACTTTTGAGGCTTCGTTCAGGCCCTTTTTTATGACTTTTAGGACCTACCTTGGCTCTATCCATGGCTGGTTTGGTCACCTTTTGCATGCATCTTGTATGTGTAGTGTAATCCCATTTGTAGCTCCTCAAGGTAGCATATTTGCCTAGCTTGTGTTGAGTCCATTTCAGTAGGTTTTTGGTGATGTTTTATCATGCCTTAGATCTATTTTGGGTTGGTTTTGTCACTCCATGCATGTGCAATACACTTGTAGTGTAAATCTCATAAACTAGCTTTATATGCTTCTTGCTTTAGCATGTCATCCTAGCTTATGTTTAGTCCATTTAAGTATGTATTTCGTCATCATTTGGCATGTCTTGACTCTATCTTTTGTTGGTTTGGTCATATTTTGCATGCTCCATATATTTGTAGAACAAATCTTACTTACTAGCCTTATGTGCATGCTGATTTGACTCATCATTCCAGCATATTTTGGCTTTGCTCCAGCATGATTTTATCCTTATTTTGAGGTGTTCTAACACTATTTTGGGCTGCCATGGCCATCTCACTCATGTTTTGTATAGCTATAGTGTAAATGCTTAGGCTAGTCTTGGGTTTTGAAGCCCCTACCATGCTATATATGTGATGTTTGCATGCTTTGCCATCATTCTAAGTGTTATTTTAGTCCATGAAATGTGGTCATACACTTGCATTTGACATGCTTTTAATGCCTTGGAGGCTTGGCTCTTTATGCCTCAAGAATGAACTTTTGTGCATGTCATTATGCCTAAGCCTTTGGCTCATCATATCAGTGCATTTTTTGTCTTGTTATACCATGATGTAACTCTGTTTTATGTTGTCCAAGTCATGCCATGTTTGGTTTCAATAGGTGTAGTGCATTGCCTCTTTTGTAGCCTTGCATGCTCCTTGTTTTTGGCCTCTTGTTCTAGGCCGCGTTGCCTAGCTTCGAGCTTGTTTTTGGTCTTGTTTGGACCTGCCTTAGAACTGTTTTAGGTTTCCTTAGCCCTTTGGGGCTTGCCTTGCATAGCCATGGCTTAAGTCCCTTTGTTAGTTTTGAGCTTTGAGTTTTCTAACATGCTATGCTTGCATTGTTTAGTTGATTTGGCATCAATTTACATAAGATTTCAGAGCTTACCCTGTTGTCACATATCCATGCTTGTCACTCTTTAAGTGTGCTTAAGAGTTGCATCTTCGTGCCTTAATTCTTGAGCCAATTGGCATGCATGTTTGCCTTGCCTTTTCATGTTTTTTATACTATCAATTCATCACTTATGGCCACTGATTTGGGCATATTTGAGGTCTGCCTATTTTGGTTTAAGTCCATCCCTTGCATGTTGTTGCATGCTTGTCTTGCATATTGTTGTATGCTTGCTCCATCTTTGCATGTTTTTGCATGCTAGTTCCATTACATGTTGTTGCATGTTTGTTACACTACATTTTGTATGCTTAAGTCATATTGCATGATTGCATGTTCAAGTTAGCATTGTGTATGCCATCCTTGCATTGCATTGTTGTTTGGATTAAGTATTAATCCGAGCACGAGGAACGAGGGTGTAGACGTCCCCCGAACGCCCCGGGAGGATGACTCCCGTTCGGTTCACATTGGGTTCACTACAGTTCAAAGGACTCAATTTGTCACGGTTCTAAATCTGAACCAAAGAGTCCAACTCTGGCAAATCGTTTTGAAGAAAAACAGATTTTGAAAAGAAGTGCCAAACATGGACTGCTTTGCCAGATTACAGAGTCGCCACCTAAATATTTTAAAATGGGGAAATTTAGGAAACCCTGACTCGGTGCCGAAGGCCACGTGTCCGTCATCACCAAAGTGATCTTGGCTCGGGAGCTTGGGTACGATCGGGGAAGGTCAGCTATGAGCACCCCCTCTCGCCCGGTCCGAAGACCGGCCTCTACTAACCGTGATGTCTTATTTTGAAAACCTTATATGTTCTTATTCCGGTTATTAGCCTAGAATTACTACGTTATGCGCACAGCAAACAAGTATAGATCAAATCGCCTAAGTTGGAACAAAACATTTTATGTTTATTTTAAAAATGTTTTGCTACTCGCAAGTAGGCTAAAATGCAGGTTTTGCCACCCTCAAGTGGGCTTTTATAAAAGAAGGTTTTGCCACTATCTAGTGGGCTTAAAACTCACAGTTTTAATGCATTGTCCCAATTTAGGTAATTCAACCTCCATCCACAGGCATTCAAGCAGTTATATCACATAAGCAGCTAGCCTCATGGTAATCATGCTATTATGGCAACACTCACACACATGCAAGGATGCTAAAGCATAAAAGCTCACCTAGTACTCCAAGCCAAAACAGAAGCTCATTAGAAATCCATGCATGGACCTAAGCATACTGAAATATCTAATGCAACACATGCGAAGATGTAATCTAGGCAGGCTCGGCTATCCTAGACATGGCATGTGAAATGCTACAACTATCACGCATTCAACTTGGAATTGAAAGTACGATGCAATTTATACGATGTGCCAAGCCTGATGTATGTCAACAAATGCATGGATGCACGCATGCATTGCATAAGGTATGCTAATTTAAGCAATGCCCTAATCTACCATCATAAGCGGGTAAATAAAAGGGAAAAAAGAAATGGAGGTTGGAAGACATGCACACACCCACACACACTTATTACAATTATGCCCTCACACGGAGGGACCAAAAGAATATACAGTCCAAAAATAATACAGTCCAAATACAGAATAAATTAATTATTACAGAAATTTCTAATTATCAAATTAAATGTTAATATAAGAGAAAGGGGGCCTCAGCCCTGCCTCGGGATGCGTGAATGATGCATGTTCGATCCAACTTGCCCAGAAAGCCCACACCGCACCACTGCTGCCTCTGTTTCCACTGTCCTGCCTTTCTGAAACACTGCCAAAGTCCCAGGACATCTTCCAAATGCACTGCAGTACACCACCGGCTAGAGGAGATGGCCACCGGCTGCTTAAATTGACCACCGGCTGCTCTGGAGGCTATCGGCTGAAAATATAGTGCCGGTCGGCACATTATACTGTCGGTCGGTAGAAAGTGCCTGCAGGGGTCAGTTTGACAGCAGCAGCAGACCAGCAATGCATGGCATGGGTTTTTAGGCATATGTATGCACGGCCATTGCCTCCTATCATGTTTGGGGATTCAAGGAAGCATGACCCTTGGTTCTTGGGCCATCAATTATGCATGTTGATGCATGATGGCCTAAGGAACCAAGGTTGCATTTTAATGGTAATGCATGCAACACACAAATGAGACCAATACCTTATCATGTATTGATCAAAGGTCTTGGTGACCAAGAGTTGTAACAAGTTGCACCACCTGTAGTGTGAACTTCCCTCAACCCTTATGCTTGGTTTGGCAACCGCAAACCAAGTAATGCAATGCATGTTATGCAACCATGACTCCATAATGCAACCCAATGCTAAAATGCCAACATGCCAAATGTAATGCAACATGCAAGGTGCAAATGCAACGTAAGCATAGACAAATCAAGCATAGGCTCATCATGTTATAACACTTAATGAAACAAGTATGCAACAAACATGAAGCAAGCATACAATGGTGGATTTAACTACAATGGGGCGGCCCTCAAATCTCCCCAAAACAGTGGCAAAAAGTGCCCCAAAACATGAGCAAAATGCTATACAAGCATGCAAGTAAATAGGCCCAAAACCAAGGGCACCAAAGAGAGCATCTAACTACCATCAATATGACCACTCATGGCACATGTTGGACAACCAAAAACAGTTTCTTAGCATGCAAAAATACACCTAAATCCCCTTATATGGCAGTCCCAAAATGCCTCGAAACATGGAAGCATGCAAATGGCCCATTCCTAGGCATAACATTACAACATTTCAAAGCACGAATGAGATGGTAAATGGAAACTTATAGGCATGATATAAGGACTGAAATGTGATCTAAAATGATGCCAAATCATGAGATCAAGGTAGGCTAAACATGTTAGGGGGTTCACACCCAAAGCTTACAAGCCAACAAGTAAGACAACGATACCAAACATGCCAAACATGGCAAAAACAGTGGCTAACAACCCCTTTTCATGGCAAATCAAGATCAAATGCTATAACATGCAATGCTAAAACATGAGGATATGGTAGGCTAATGGCATGGCACACTTCCAAGCAAAGTAAAGCATTACAAAGCAAGTATGAGAGGCATGTTAAGGGCCATAAATCCAACCTAAAACAGAGGCATAACATATCATATTAACCACAAATATGCTCTGAAATGAAGCCAAAACCAACCATGCACACATGCTATTCTTTAGGCCAAAAACAAAGGCAAACAAGGGACAAGGGGGAGAGGGGTGTCCCTCCCCTATATGAGACTTCAAAACACCTTCCTCACCACTGAAAACCCACTGGTTTTCAGTGGTGAGAAGACCAAGAACACCAAGTAAACAAAGCCTTACCAAAAAGATGCCAAAAATGGCCAAACAAAGCATAAAAGGGTGAGCCTTTACTCAAACCACAAAATGACCTTAATGAAGGTTCAAGAGCAAGTAAAAACAAGAGTTTTTTCAGTTATAGACAAAGCTCAAAACACAAAGCAAGAGGGGTGGAAACTAGTTGCAAGAATGGGGAAACTAAAGTAAAGAGTTTACCCTTGAAGATCCCTTGAAGAACAGGTGGTTCAACCACTCTCTAGTGATCAAAGTCAGTCCAAAACTTCAACAAACAACCCTCTAAGTCTCTCAATCTCGAGCTAAGGTGTAATGGTGTGTGTAATGGTGCAAAAGTAAGGGAAAACACACTTTTTAGGCTTAAAACACCCACACAAGGATGAGAGAGAGGGAGATATAGATATATATGGATGTATATCAGAGATATAGAGATATATCTCTGGTTTTTGCCTTCAAAGATTCTAACCTAGCTCAAGGGAGATGAAATGAGCTTATATAGGCAAAATAAAGCCAAGACTTAATCGCTAAGCAAGACAAAAGGTTCAAGGGGGGGGGCAAAGGGGTCTTGGCTTCTTGGAGAAGCCAAGACAGCTGGCCAAGCTTCTCCAAGAAGCTTTGGCCAAAGGGTCAAGCTTCTAGAAGCTTAGGGGGGGCAAAGGTGCAAAGGGTGCAAAATTGCCACACCTTCGCACGGGGGAATGGGATGGTGCATTCCAGCTGGCACAGCTGGCATGCACCATGTCCCAGGGGTTCAAAGGGTGCACACCGGCCGGCCAAAACAGTCACCGGCACAAAAAAGTGCCGGTCGGCAACATATAGTGCCGACCGGCCAAAGTTTTTGAGAAAACAGTACCGATGGCTAAAAGGGAGTGCCGGTGGAGTGTGGGGGCAGCCGGTGGGATTCAGGGATGGCTAACAAGCCTCTCCCTACCCTCAATTGCGAAAACACACAAGTCTTGGTGCAAAACCAAGCATAGAACAAGCCGGTGGAGAGGTCCTGAGGCACGACGCGGAGCCGGGACCTCCGGGAACTCAAAACGAACACAATCATGGGTAATCACCGAGTGTTCCAACAGTGACGTCCAAGTCTTGAGGACGGTCAAAAATGGGGTGTCTACAGTTGCCCCTCTTTGACAGAACTCAGGAGTCATAACAATGACGGGAGTGAATGTCAATGCTCAGAGACGACCCATTTTTGACAAGGCCGAAGACTTAGACAAACATACAAGACAAACAAGATGCGCCCGAAGGCAGGGGCAAAATGCAACACAATGCAAGAAGCCGAGCATAAGTTATGGTCATGCAAAGAAAGCTGTAACGAAGCACACGTGCAACAGTTATAAGCTAGCATACACCAGATTACACTACAATGCAGAAAGGATGTAAGAGAATTATGCAATTCTCAATATGTCTCACTCGGAGGATACAATACCTGTGCGGCTCGTCCGGTTTCACCGGCCTCAAATGAACCGTACATACAATATCGTGCCTGCAAAGAAAGCAAACTTAACAGGTACAATATTGTTAACAACATGCATGACTAATGCAATCATAAGTGCGTGACAACGCGTGCAATGTGCACAGGAAAATGGTGGATTTGAACACATGTGAGTAAAGCAATGCACGCATGCAAGCAATGTGTATAAAAGAAACCTGAAATTGAACACATGTAAGTAAAGCAGAGCACGTATGCACGCAATGTGTAATGAGACTGGAAATTGAACACATGTAAGTAAAGCAGAGCACGCATGCAAGCAATGTGTATAAAGGGGTAATTGAACACATGTAAGTAAAGCAAGGCACGCATGCAAAGCAATGTGTATAAAAGGTAATTGAACACATGTAAGTAAAGCAGAGCACGCATGCAACGCAATATGTATAAAAGGTAATTGAACACATGTAAGTAAAGCAGAGCACGCATGCAACGCAATGTGTATAAAAGGTAATTGAACACATGTAAGTAAAGCAGAGCACGCATGCAACGCAATGTGTATAAAAGGTAATTGAACACATGTAAGTAAAGCAGAGCACGCATGCAACGCAATGTGTATAAAAGGTAATTGAACACATGTAAGTAAAGCAGAGCACGCATGCAACGCAATGTGTATAGAAGGTAATTGAACACATGTAAGTAAAGCAGAGCACGCATGCAACGCAATGTGTATAAAAGGTAATTGAAATTGAACATGGTAAAACATGATGCTGAAATGCGACATACTGCAACACAGTATGTTTGAAATGATTCATGGAATTCACAAGACATAAAAGGATACGGGAAGGAGCGTCCTTCACATGTACCGAGCATCGCTCACAAAAGTCATGGTCTGAGGTCAACTCGAAGGTCCGCTTGCATTCTGAAAGTGCAGTTTCTTGTACTGCCTTGAGTAATGAAGATGCCAAACCACACAATTGACCCGAATAAGGGCGCGGATGGTATAACGACCGAGAGGGGGAGGTTACCGGTATCAATCCCGATACTCTGCTACCCTGTTATTTTCCTGCTTTACTTTCCTTTTTATTAGGAGTTTAAGCACATTGCACTGCCTCAAGCAGGTTCTATTTTTTTTCGAAAACGCGTATTTTTCTTCTTTTTTAGAAATTTATGACGGAGATGAAATAGCTATTTGTTCAAAAGGTGTTTCAATTGTATATTCTATGCATCGCATCGCAAGGTATCACACAATCAATGTGACTGAAATGAACACTGTGTTTTGAAAATGAAGCATCGCATCGTAATAATCAGGTAGTGAACCAATTACAACTCGATAAGCAAAACAGAGGAACTCAGCAAACTAGCCAAATGCAAGTACACCTCGATAAACATTACAAAGACTTAAAGAGAGTGAAATACAACTCGATAAGCAAATGGGCGCGCCCTCGTAAGAATTGATCACTGGAAGGTATTGGAAATGGTGGGGTTCCCTAACTTCTTAGCGTATATAGCTCAGGGGACAAGGGGGAGAACCACCGGCCCCCTAGGAAGGCCATCGGCCTTGAGGAATGTCCATCGGCCGAAAGGTGATTCATCGGCCAAAGAAGATGGCCGGTCGGCACTAAACTGTCAGCACCAGCAGAATGTTGACATCTGTCCTTCACTCAACCTTATCTCCTTCAAAAGGGTCTCAACCTCGTGGTTCTCTTCATTTTCACACTGATTTGCTCCAAATGGAAGAATTTCTTGCCCAAAATCTCGCCACTTGGATTAACAACTTGGATGGCTCGGAAAAGCTGAATTTTCGGGCTTTCGGCATAAACGCACTATTCACTTTGCGCCGTGCCCCACTGCATTCTCCATTCCTCTGTGCCGCGGCAAGGTTTTGGAACCCGGTAACACACGTCTTCAGCTTTAGCGGGCAAGAGGTGTGCCCTACCTTTGAAGATTTCCAAGCTCCAATGGAATCCGGGCGCAATGAGGAGATCCTGCCCCAGCTTCGTTTTGGTCATGCTCAAGCCTTAGGGCAAATGTGTGGGCTTTCAATACCCGATGCTCGTTCTCTGATTTGCGATGGGATACTAGATGTTCCGAGCTTGGTTTGCCGTTTTTCTGAGATCGGTGACCGCGGTGACCATCACTGGCAGGGCTTCCGGCGACACGCCCTCTGTTTATGCATGCTATCTCATTTCCTGTTTGTCTCCGGTTCCGGAGGGCCTAGTGTCCGGTTGATTGAAGTTGCCCAAGGCTTGAAGGAGGGCAAAAGCTGCATTGCCATGATCCTGGCTGAGACATTGCTGGGCTTAGACGCCTTTTATCGTCGAGAGACGACCAGATTAGCAGGGAGTCCATTGTTACTGCAGGTAATGTTTCCCACCCAATCTCACATATACGTTTGCTCACATCACTCGGCCATCAGGCTCGGCTTTTCTCACAAAAACCCCTCTTCTTACTCTTTCTCTCATCATACATCTCTCTATTCTTTATTCTCTCATTCTTCATCCCTCCCCAGGTATGGTTGATGGATAAACTGCGAGTTGTGGACTCCTGCCCAGCATATTCAGCTCGTGGTTACTTCTTCAGGCAACGCCTAGTTGATGCCCTTGACGAGGGTTGGTGGTTTGAATGGATGTGCAGTTTGTCCGCAGACCGCATTGCGTGGCGATGCCCTTGGCTCAATCTCCCAATGATGAGTTACAGTATGACCCGTCAACCCGGGATCCAATTGATTGGCTTGACTCACTGTGTCTTCTACTTCCCATTCCGCATCCTACGCCAGTTTGGTCATAATCAGACTTGCCCGCCGGAAGGGATAGAGTACCTGGCCACATTCCCGATTCGAGGCGCACAGCTGGCCCGATATGCCACAGCATGGAGGACGAGAGAACTCCTAGCCCCCGCTCCCGCTTTCAGTTGCACTTTGTCTGATGAGTGCTTGGATTGGCTTAATGAAGAGGCACAGGAGGGGCCCACTTTGGCATCAGAGGCTTCGACCAGCTCTGGGAGGGGGCGCAGGGACATTTGACTTGACCATGCCCCGGATTTATTGCTCTATTAGTACTTTCAAGTTTTCTTTATGAATGTAATAATAAAAAAAAGCAACTTCAATTGTATGTAAGAGCAAGAGAACTCTGTTTGAAATCAATGAAATTGAACGTTGTGGTACTGAAAATTTTCCGTTTTGGTCCAAAAAATGGTCTTAGTTGTAAAAAGATTTATTTGAGCAAAGTCATCTTTATTACAATTTTCCAAAACTATTTTCGGTATGGATCAGAACTGGACACGCCTGAGATCTGTCACTGAGATGCACAACCCCGGATCCTAGCAACTGGAAAGTTGCCCCTTGTCTGAGTGGTACCGCGGCACTATACAGCAACGGAAAGTTGCCCCTAGTCTGAACGGCACTGTACCGGAGATTGCGATAAATGCTGATGAACAAAGATGACCAAGATGATCGAATGGACAAAGTTGATCGGGGAAAAGTTTATGGCTGAACTTCAAGACGAAGCTGCCTACGTATCCCAAAGATGGGAATCAAGCCTTACGTAGTTCAGGCTTGGGTTCACTCGAGTATTTTCACTCTCCTTTTGCGCTCTAACTTTTGCCAAGGCCGCCCTTTGCGGGTTTTCAACCTTGCGAGCTCAGTTTTTATACTTTCTAATTTTTTGTGCTCTGAATTTTGCCTAGGTCGCCCTTTCGGGTTTTCGGCCTAGCGAGCCTCTCAGGGGTAATATTTCTTCAACTTGTCCATGTTGATCGGTTGGGAGAACTCTAGGCCATCTAGGTCCATCAGAACCACAGCTCCACCTAACCAGATAGACTTGATGATATAGGGACCAGTCCAATTGGGTCTGAACTGGCCCCTTGGGTCATGGATGGGAGCTCGGTTGTCCTTGAGCACCAAATCTCCTTCCTTCAAATTCCTGGACTTAACTTTCTTGTTAAAAGCCCGGGCGATTCTACGTTGATATCCTTGGACATGGTACAGTGCTTTTAATCTCCTTTTATCGAAGAGCATGAGTTCCTCAAATCTGCTCTGCTGCCAATCTGCCTCAGCTATCTGACACTCAGCCAGTACTCGTAAAGACGGAACCTCAATCTCTATAGGTAGAACGGCCTCCATCCCATATACCAAGGAATACGGAGTTACTCCAGTAGAAGTTCTAATTGACGTTCGGTAGCCCCACAGAGCAAACGGCAACTTATCTGGCCAGTCCCGATAGGTTTCCACCATCTTCCGCAGTATGTGTTTGACGTTTTTGTTGGCGGCCTCAACTGCCCCGTTGGTCTGCGGCCGATACGTGGATGACTTATGAAAAGCTACATTATACTTCTCCAACAAATCAATCACCTCCTTCTTGAAGTGAGAACCATTGTCCGAAATGATCTCATTCGGGACTCCATAACGGCAGATAATGTTGTTTCTGATAAACTTTGCGACATGCGAAGCCTTCAACACAGCATAAGATTGGGCCTCTACCCACTTCGTAAAGTAATCTATTGCTACCAAGATAAACTCGTGCCCATTCGAACCCTTCGGAGTAACAGCTCCAATCACATCAATCCCCCAAACTGAAAATGGCCATGGCGACGTCATGTTGTACAGCTTCGACGGCGGGATGTTCATACGGTTCGCATGGATCTGGCATTTGTGGCATCGCCGAACAAAACCAATACAATCTTCCTCCATGGTAGACCAGTAGTAGCCTTGTCTGAGGATCTTCCGTGCCAGCATTACCCCATTCATATGTGCCCCACATTCTCCTCCATGGATGGCCTCCATCAGGTGCTTCGACTCTTTGGCTGCCACACACAGCTTGTGCATTCCCAGATGACCTCTTTTGTACAACTTACCCCCGCAGATGATAAACTGAACAACCATTCTTCTGATTGCCCTCTTGTCCTTGGCATTTGCCCCTGGTGGATATGCCTCCTTTTCCAAGAAGTTCCATATATCGTGATACCAAGGGTTGTTATCCTGCACTTCATCTATGGCAGAGATTGACTCGTAGGCAGGTGTAAATTTCTGGTCAATAATGACTGGACGCGTAGGCAGGTGTAAATTTCTGGTCAATA
>CM069907.1:90426904-90676483 GCA_036172215.1 Camellia granthamiana
ACAGCAGCAGAGGGCAAAACATAGCATGGCAATGCATTTCAAGCAAATGTGTGCACCACCACATCCTTTATCATGTTTATGACTCAAAGGGACATGGTTCTCGATTCTCGGACCACCAATCGCGCATTTCAATGCGTGATGGCTCAAGGAAACCAAGTGTACATTTTGATTTCAAATGGAATGCAATGCACATAATCAAACAAAGGGGCTTTCAACCTCTATCATGGCTTGATCAAGAGGTGAAAGATGCATGTAATGCAATGCATCCTAGGCACGTGAACTAGTATGCAATATGGACATGCAATGTGTATTTAGGCATGCAACCTAAACAAATAATCATGCAAGGCAAACAAGCATGCAACCACTATGCTAGTGACAAGCATACAAGGTGCAATGTGGGCATGCAAGTATTCAAGCAAACATACAAGGCATATAACAATCATGTTAATGACAAGCATGCTATAACACATGAAGGATGGACTTAGACTAATTTAGGCAGCCCTCAAATAAGCCTAAAACAGTGGCCATAAACTATGGAAATGGGGCCAAATGCACATACAAGCATGCATGCATACATGATCCAATTTCTAAGCATCAAAAGGCAACTTTTAAGCACACTTAAAAGAGATGATCATGGACATATGGCAAGCATACCAAACTCTGAAATTGCATAAAATAGAGATGCCAAACCAACTAATTAAAGCAAGCAAAGCATGCTCATGACATCACACATTCAAGGCCTACAAGCTAGAATGCAAAGAGACTATACAAAATATGTTAAGCATGACTAAAGAAACTAAAAACAGAGCTAAAGAAAACTAAAACATACACAAAAGCTTCACAAAGCTTGGCCAAAATCATGCTAAAACAAGGGTCAACACTTAAAGCATGTTAAGGCCAAAACATGGCATTACAAGGCATGTATGCTAAGCAAGCACGGTGTACCTAAACCAAGCAAAAATAGAGCTATATTATGACATAATAAGCACAAAAATTAGTTAAGGCATAGCCAACATACACTTAAACAAGATGCTCTCTCAAGAGGCTAAAATGGCCCTTTTCAAGGACAACAAGGAGAGGGGGTGGCCCTCTCCTTCTTAGGACCTCAAGGCACCATCCTCACCACTAAAATCTCTCAAGATTTCAGTGGTGAGGAGGCCCAAACACAATGGTCCCGGAGCTCACCAAAAATGCACAAAAATGGAGCCTAACAAGGCTTAAGAGGGGTCAAACAACCTCAAAGCTCAAAACACTCTTAAAACAACTATTTAGAGTAGGTAAAAACAAGATCTTTATATGTTATACACCAAGTCTAAAAATAGTTGCAAGGTAGTCAAAAAAGCTATGCAAAAATGGGGAATAAAAGGAGAAAGTGGTTACCCTTGAAGACCCTCTTCACAAATGGTGGACCAGCAGCCTCCTTAGGTCCAAACCAGCTCCAAAACTTCAAGAACAACCTCCAAGGACCTCAGCTCCAAGAGAAGGTGTAATGGTGGGTGTTTGTGTGCAATACTAAGACTAAACACACACAAATACACAAAGAAAGAGAGATATAGAGATAGGATATATACAAACCCTAACCCTAGAACTCAAAGCTCTGAAAAATATTGTCTAACCTAAAAGAGGGAGAAGAGGCCTCCTCTTATAGAAGATTCAATCTTGTAAAGCTTCCAAGGCAAGCTAACAAGGTTGAAATCCCTCCATACACGTGTATGGAGGGGAGCAAAGTGTATGCCAGCTAGCACAGCTGGCATAAAAATATCTGCAAAAGCAGATGAACAGTGGTCGGCCAGCCAAAAATGTAATTTGACCAAAATAGATGGCCGGTCGACTATCTATAGTGCCAGCCAGCCAAACATTTAGCCGGTGGCAACAAAACACAGCCGGTGGCCTCAAGCCATGGCCGGTGGGCGTCAGGGGATGGTCAACAAGCCCTTCCCTGCCCCTCAAAGGCAAAACACAAGTGTTTGGTGCAAAACCAAACACAAAACAGTCGAGTCGAGAGATCCTGAGGCAAGGCACGTAGCCGAGACCTCCGGGAACTCAAGACGAACACAAACAAGGATGATCACCGAGTGTTCAAGCGGTGACGTCCAAGTCTTAAGGACGGTCAAAAATGGGGTGTCTACAGTTCTTGTATATGATTGTGGCTTTGTAAAAATGGTTGGGTTGTGATAGAAGGTGGATTTTAACCATGGAGATTGATTTTTAAAGTAAGGGGGTTTTTGCCCTAGGTTGTGAACATTTGATTTTTGTACGAAAGAAGTGGAATTGATGTTGGTTTTATGGAATTGGAACAATAATGATAATCGTGGTGGAGTTGGATATGGACTATTACTCCTAATTGGAAATGTTGGAATGTCTATCTATGTTGAAAATTAATTATATGTTTAGAGATATCTATTTTAGGCTATCAGTGAAGGATAGCTATGATTGTTGTAGAAATTGTATGAGAATTAGGTGAATTGAAACTAATTTCTCATCCATTTGCATTGAGCATTGTAACATATTTAACACATTGAAAATGTTGTTGTTTTGCGAAAAATGGGTGAATACATTGGTGAATCTGGGTAGGAGTGTAGTTGTGGTATTATGTTGGCCTGAGTGTCCTTGGTGAAAGTCCAGAAACCTGCACAGTTAAATGTCGAGCCTTCTGGTTAATACCGGTAAAAATAACAAATTGGTAGTGTTTGTAACCTACTTGCAGACACGTTCTAGAGATTCCTATTGTTGTATCAACTGCCCTGTTTTCGATTGAAAAGGAATTGATTGCATGAATTGTGATATAAACCCGGCATAACATGGTTTTGGAAAGAGATATAAAATGTTTTGACACGAGCATTGCATATGCATTCACCTTATAACTCTGTTATGACTCATACACTGTGTTAGAGTATTTTTACGGGGCCTTGGCTCAATCTATGTAGAAAACCATTTTCAGGTGCTGATGATATGTCTCCGCCAAGGCAATAGCTTGGGAGGACTTGGAGCCAAGAGCTTCTAATTTTGTTGCTGTTGTAATTATTTTTCACAAGCCTAGGGCTTTATTATATTGAGTTTAAACTCACTTTTATTGTAACCAAGCACTGTCTTGGAAAGTTGTAGCCAATATGACTTTACCATATCTGTTTAACTCTTATTTCATATCTTTTGCTATGACACATGCTATAGATTCAAGGTTAGGACTTTTGAATGTATAAATGCATGTGTTACTTTTTTGTACACTTGAGGTATATGAATGGAAAGACCTTATTCTCAGAATTGGATGTTTAATTAATCATTACTCTTGTGTTATTGTAATTATTTCGGGGCGTTACAACTTGGTATTAAAGCTACCGGGTTTGAATAATTTGGAATCGTAGGGAGTGGTTATTAACACAATGGGTTCCCTTACTAGATGATATTAGGAATAAACCTGGTATGCTATGTGGTAACATGCTTATGTGACTAAGTGGGTATGGAATTTGAGTTCTAAGATATTGATTGGCTTTACGAGTTTCTAGAAGTCCTGTTAGAAGAGCACTTGATCACTGCTATTTCTAATTGGAACTCTAGCAACGTTACAGGATGATCATTATCTAGAAAGCAAATTCGTATATGTTTATGTGACTATGTGTTTATGTGGAGTGAATTAATTATTGTCCATCGCATTAGGACACGAGTGAGTTAGCTTTGACACATTTGTAAATGTGCTAATCTCTAGTGTTGCCTTCATTAGGATGTCAAGACATGGACGTGGTAGTGGTAGTCGCGGCAGGCCTAGACAGTAGAAGATGTCGTAACCGGATGATATTCCAGCACAAGAAGAAGGGGTTGGTTAGGCCAATGTGACCGAACCAATTGGTCAATAAGCCATGGGTGCTTTAGCCCGTGAGATGGTTGGAGCTTTACGGGAATCTATGGACATTCTTAGAGCTGAGAATCAAGTCCAGACCCATGTTACTGAGACAAGGCCATCCTTTTTGAAGAGAGAGTTCTTCTGTCTAATCCAGATGAGTTTTTAGGGGACCTAAAGGAACCACTGAAGGTGGATGAGTGGTTGGAGCAAGTGGTGAAGACGTTCGAAATGCTTGGCATCGAGGACAATGGGTTGAGAGTGACTTTGGCATCCTTCAAGCTGAAAGGAGATACAAGTCAGTGGTGGAAGTTTGTGCGGAGGTGCATTGGGGTGACTTGTGAGGCTTTTGTCAATACCTTCCAGGACAAGTTTTTGCCTCTCATTGTTAGGAAGAAGTTGAGGGAGTAGTTTTTGAAGCTCAAGTAGCTAAACACACTGGTGGCAGAGTTTGAGGCTGTCTTTACTAGTCTGTCGAGGTTTGCACCGGAGCTTGTAGCGATGGAAGAACGCCGTTGCTTGGAGTTTGAGAAGAGGTGGAAGATCGGACTCCAGTAGTCCTAAGGAGCCCAGTTTAGGTCCACTTTTTTGGTACCGAGTTCTAGTTCTGCGAGAGGTGGTCAAGAAGGGATCACTTGCTTCAAGTGTGGTCAGTTGGGCCACAAGTCTGTAGTTTGCCCGCAGAAGGGAAGAGGGCAACAGTCTACACCATCTTCGACTCGTTCTTAGAGCTAGATTCAGGGAGGAGGGTAGCCACTTACCTGTTATCAGTGTGGGTAGTTAAGGCACGTGAGGGGGTTTTGCCCGCAGTCGGGTGGCACATCTGGTGCATCTAGTTCGAGGTAGATAGCGAGTCATCAGCCAGCACCTTTAGCACAGGCCTAGAGGCCCAATCAAGGAGCCTCTTCGACTCAGACAATGTTTCAGGCTTATGATCCGAGGGGTGAGTAGGTGGAGCAAAGACCTATAGGGCGTGTGTATGCTGTTACCATGCCAGATTTATTGCCAGCACATTCGGTAGTGAGAGGTAACTTCTTGTTGTGTAATTCTATTGCCAATGTGTTTATTGATACTGGTGCATCGTATTCTTTCATTTCGTCCACATTCGCATCAACATTGGGATTAGAAACTTGGTTAGCATCTTCACTCAGGGTAGAGTCACTTATTAGTAGTGAGGTTGTGTTGGACCAAGGGTGTCAGGATTGTGAAATAAAGGTTGCCTGTCGCTGACTTCATTTTGTTTTCGTGTTGATTGATATGTCGAGTTTTGATGTTATTTTTGGGCATGGATTGGTTGTCATCCTATCAAGCCATTATAGACTATTACCATCAGAGAGTTATAGTGTGCACCTCAAGTGGTGACTATTTTTACTTCCTGGGGGATCAGGTTGATAAGGCCTTGTTGCCAGTGTGTGATTCGCGTGGCCGAGGCAGGCTTAATCTCCTTCTCGCTATATTCTTGGGTGTTGAGAGCGATGTGGTTCAAGTTGAGTTGGCGAGGATAGTTTATGAATACCCAGATATCTTTTCCGAGGATCTCACTAGTTATTACCTCACCGTGAGATTGAGTTCTCTATTGATTTAGTGCTTGGCATGACACCGATTTCCATGGCATCGTACAGATTCGCACCTGCTAAGTTAAGTGAGTTGAAGATTCAACTCCAAGAATTGCTAGATAAGGGCTTTATCCACCCTAGCAGTTCACCTTGGGGAGCATCGACTCTCTTTGCCAAGAAGAAGTATGGCACATTGAGTCTTTGTATTGATTATCAAAAGTTAAACCGGATAACTGTTAAGAACAAGTATCTATTGCCTCATATAGATGACTTGTTTGATCAGTTGAATAGGTCTTGTTGCTTCTCTAAGATAGACCTAAGATCAAGTTATCACCAATTGAGAGTGAAGGAGGAGGATATCCAAAAGAAGGCATTCCGTACGTAGTATGGCCATTATAAGTTTCTAGTGATGCCTTTTGGGTTAACCAACGCACCAGCCTTGTTTATGGATTTGATAAATCAGATCTTTCGTGAGTTCCTAGACTGTTTTATAGTTGTCTTTGTGGATGACATCTTGATCTACTCACCCTCTGAGGAGGAACATGAGAAACACTTGTGGATTGTACTTGAGTTGCTCAAAGCCCACAAGTTGTATGCTAAGTTCGGGAAGTATGAGTTCTGGTTGAAGGAGGTGAAATTCTTAGGCCATGTGATGTCTAGGAAAGGGGTAACTGTAGATTCTTCCAAGATAGAGGCATTGAAAGATTGGGAACAACCTAAGAATGCTTTTAAGATCCGGAGTTTCTTGTAGTTGGCCAGGTATTATTGCCATTTTGTGAAAGATTTTTCCAAATTGGCCTCACCTTTGATTAGACTAACAAGGAAAGGAACCAAATTTGTGTGGAGCGAGACTTGTGAGAAGTCATTTCAAGAGCTAAAGGTTAGACTTACCACTGCTCCAGTCTTGATTATTCCGGAGAGGGGTTTGGGTTATTCAGTGTATTGTGATACGTCTCGGGAAGGTTTGGGTTGTGCCTTGATGCAAAAGGGGAAGGTGGTAGCTTATGGCTCACGGTAATTGGAAACACATGAGAGAAACTACCCTACTGATGACTTAGAGCTTGCAACTATGATCTTTGCCTTGAAGATTTGGAGACATTATCTGTATGGTGAGATGTGTGAGGTATTCTTCGATAACAAAAGTTTGAAGTATCTGTTTTATGAAGGATTACGACTTTGAGTTACACTATCATCTGGGAAAGGCCAATGTAGTGGCCGATGCCATGAGTAGGAAATCCATTAGCAGTCTGGCTAGTATTGCCATCCAGGAATGGAAGATATTGGGTGCTATTGGTGAGTTTGACTTGCATCTTGGCGAGTCCGTTAAGTCAGCAACTTTGTTTACTATAGTTCTACAACCTACGCTTGTGAGTTGAGTTATAGAAGCACAATGGGGTGATCACAAAGTAGAAACCCTCCGGGAGAAGATATCTAGTGGGAAGGTAGAGAAGCGCTTGAACGTTTATTCTGACTCAAGTGTTAGATACTTTGACCGTCTTTTTGTACCGGAATCTGGTAGAGAGTAGGTACGCCAAGAGTTCCACCATTCGCGCATTGCAGTACACCTGGGAGGCACAAAGATGTACCACGGCCTTAGTTAGCAGTTTTGGCGGAGGGAGATGAAGAGAGACGTGGATTTGTTTGTTTCGAGGTGCCTTACTTGTCAACAAGTGAAGGCCGAGCATCAGAGACCAGCGAGTTTGTTGCAACCCTTGCTTATAGCCAAGTGGAAGTGGGAACATGTCACTATGAATTTTGTTGTAGGTCTTCTAAGGACTCAATAGGGGTAATGATGTCGTGTGGGTGATAGGTGATTGGTTAACCAAGTCAGCACACTTTGTACCTATGCGCACGAGTGACTTGGTAGATTATCTTGCCGACCTTTATGTTAGGGACATAGTGCGACTTCACGGAGTCCCTGTAACTATTGTTTCAGATAGAGATCCGCGTTTTACGGCTCAGTTGTGGCAGAGCCTACAAAATGCCTTGGGTACTAGATTGACATTTAGTCCCGCCTATCATCCTCAAACCGACGGGCAGTCAGAGCGTACCATTCAGATCCTAGAGGATATGCTTCGGGGTTGTGTTCTTGACTTTAAGGGGTCATGGGAAAGGCACTTGCCTTTAGTGGAGTTTACCTACAATAATAGCTTTCAGGTGAATATTGGCATGGCACCATTTGAGGCCTTGTATGGTCGACCGTATAGATCTCCTGTGTGTTAGGCCAAGGTAGGTGATGCACCTATGTTAGGTCCTAAGTTAGTTCGGGAAACGACGGAGAAGGTTGCACTTATCCATAAAAGGTTGGCTTTGGCTTAGAGTCGTCAAAAGAGCTATGCTGACAGTAGGAGGAGGTTGTTATCATTTGAGGTAAGAGATCACGTTTTCTTGAAAATATCACCTAGATGGGGTTTAATGAGGTTTGGGAAGAGCGGGAAGTTGTCTCCTAGATTTATTGGGCCTTTTCATACCTTAGAGCGCATTAGGGAGGTAGTTTATCATTTGGCCTTGTGTAGACCGCCCGGAACTCTGCTCTGCACGGGGGGCGCGAATTGTTGTTCTTAGCTACTACAGTTTGGACTCCTATCACGGTTCTGAATCTAATCTTACAAAGTGCAATGTAAGACTGATAAATCACCAAAGAGTCCAAATCCGGCAAATCGTTTTGGAAAACTGATTTTAATCAAGAAGTGCCAAACATGGACTGCTTCGCCAGATTTCAGAGTCGCCACCTAAATATTTTATTTTTGGGAAATTTAGGAAACCCTGACTCGTGCCTAAGGCCACGTGTCCGTCATCACCAAAGTTGCCTCGGTTCGGGAACTTGGGTACAAGAGGGGAAGGTCCTGAAATGAGCACCCCCACTCGCCCGATCAAAGATCGGCCTCTACTAAACATGATATGTTGTTTTTGAAAACACATGTGTTCTTATTCCGATTATTAATCTAACTTACTATGTGATGCGCACAACAAACAAGTATAGACTCAATCACGCGGATTGGAACAAAACAACTCATGTTTGTTTTTGAAAGTGGTTTGAAAGTGCTACTCGCAAGTAGGCTAAGACGCGGATTTGCCACCCTCAAGTGGGGTTAGAAAAGTATGATTTTGCCACTTCAAGTGGACTTAAAACTCACAATCATCGAGTTGTTCCAATTCAGGCAATCGAACGTTCACCCACAGGCATTCATGCAGATATAGCAATTAAGCAAATAGCCTCATGGCAAGCATGCTATCATGGCAACATACACATCTCATGCAGTATGCTAAAACGTAAAAGCTTACCTAGTACTCCGAGCCAAAACAAAAGCTAGTTAGTAATCAATGCATGATCCTAGCTATGTTAAGATGCCTAATGCAACACATGCAAAATGCAACTAAAATAGGCTCAGCTATTCTAAGATGTCATGTGAATGCAACACTGGATACATGTATTCAAATTGGGATTGAAATACAATGCAGTTTGTATGATGCGCCGAGCCCGGTGCATGCAAGACAGATGAATGATGCAAACATGCAAGCATAAGGATGCTAATTGAAACATGCCCTAAAACTAACCATCGAAAGCTAGTAAATAAAAGGGAGAAAGAAAAGGGGGTTGGAAGACATGCATCACACACACGCACGCTTACTACAACAGTTGTGCCCTCTCGACGAAGGGTCCGAATGAATAAGCTAAGCTACATCTAAGCTAAGCTACTTATTTACAAACCAACTAATTAACTAACAAGCTAATTAATTATTACAAAACAAATTGAAACAAATAACTATTCTAAGTTAACAAAAGCACTGAAATGGCCTCGCAAGGAGGGGTGTATGCATGCTCAGTCGGCTTCCCACGGAAATCCACTGCCGTGCCTCATGATGCCTCTTCTGAAAATTGTGCCAACTTCCAAGATGATTCTGATCCACCTTAGGACCATGCTGGGGGGTGGTCGGCCAAGAGGAAAGGCCATCGGCCAAAGATAATGGTCATCGGCCAATTTTGATAGCCGATCGGCAGATTAGATGGTCGATCGGCCACTGCTTCTTGCAATTTCCTCCTTTTGCTGCAACAGAACACTAACAGAGGCATGACAGTGTATTTGCAAGAAAATGTGTGTGCAACCACACTCCTTATCATGTCTAAAGCTCAAAGGAGTGTAGTGCTCGGCTCTCAAGCCATCAATAACGCATCTCAATGCATGATGGCCAAAGGGGCCGAGTTGCACAAATCAATGACAATGAATGCACACAAATACCACATAAGACTCCATGAACCTCCACCTTATCATGCATGATTCAAAGGTGTCGGTGACCTAAGGAATGAGGTGTGTTTCATCACTTCAAGTATGAAACGCCCCTCATTCCCCGTGTTTGGATCAACATCCGACCCAAACACAATGCAATGCAACAAATATGCAAAGATAATGCAACATGCAACATGCAAACAACATGAACATGCAACAACAATATGCAAGCAACATGAGCATGCAACAACATGCAATGGCAAGGGCTATGCAATGCAACACTTAAAGGACCAAACCAACCACAAATAAGCTTCATGCATGCCAAAACAATGGCCAAAGTATGTTGAAAATAGAGTCCAAAAGTATATGCAAGCATGCATGCCAATTGGTTCACAAACAAAGCATGAAGGCACCAACTCTCAAGCACATTGAAGGAGTATAAAATGTGAGAGTGTGGCAGTGAAGTAGGCTCTGAAATCACATTCCAAATGAGGCTAAATCATGCACACGTGACAAACAAAGCATGCTAATGGCATCAAAGCTTAAAGCTAGCCAAGGGACTTACACCATGGCCATAACAAGCAAACCCCAAAGGGCTAAGGTGACTCAAAATAGTCCTAAGGCAAGCCAAAATAAGACTAGAAACATGCTTGAATAAGGCTAACTCATGCTAGAATGGAAGGCACAAAACATGACGCATACAAGGCCAATAAGGATGATTGCACTACACCTACCAAAACCAAGCACGAGACGACTTCACCAACTAAAATCAGAGTTATGGCATGTCAAAATAACACCAAAAATGCACTAATATGGCAACCCGAAAGCTTAGGCCAAAAAGGCATGCATATAGGCTCATACTTAAGGCATAAAGCACAACCCCTCCAAAGCATTGAAAGAGTGACACATGTGAATGTATGGCCATACTACATGCACTGAAATCATATATCAAATGATGCCAAATCATGCAAATTGCCCAAGCAATACATGCTAGTGACTTGGAAACTCAAAGCTAGTGAGCTAGAATGCACTATGGCTATACAAAGCAAGGCATGCATGACCAAAGCAACTTCAAACAGAGCTTAAGCATCCTAAAATATGAGTAAAAGCTTCTTTGATTTGAGCCAAAATCATGCTAAAACAATGGCTTAAGGCACAAAGCATGTTAGGCTAGTGAATGGAAATGCACTACAAGTGCAAGGAGCATGCATGATATGATCAAACCAAGCCAAAACAGTGCTATATCATGGCAAAACAAAGCCTAAGACATGCTGAAATGGAGCCACAAAGAGGTATAAAAACATGCCAACTTTGTGAGCCATCAATACAAGCGTATAAGAGAAGAGGAGGGGGGACAACCCCCTCCTATTTAAGACCTCAAAACCCCTTTTCCACCACTGAAATTCCTCGGGAATTCAGTGGTGAAGAGGCCAAACAAAGGCTAAAACAAAGGCCTAAAATGATGGGTTCAAAACAAGGCTAAACAAGGCTCTAAAGGGGGTAGACCACCCCCAACACCAAGAGATCTCAAACCAACATGTTAAACACTTAGAATCAAAGCTTTTTTCAGTTGAAAGCAAGGCCTAAAACAATATGCAAGGATGGCCAATATAGTGTACAAACAAAGGCTTAAAAGGGGAATACACTCACCCTTGAAGCACAACTTTGAAACCAGTAACCTCTGAGGCAAAAACCAACTTTCAGAGCTTAAATAACACTCCCAAGAACCTCAGCTCAAAGATGGTGGTGTGTTACTAGGTGTTGTAGTGCAAAAGTGAAGAGAAAACAAACTTTAAGGCACAAACTCACACAAATATAGAGAGAGAGGAAGAAATATATATAGAGAGAGATATATATCTTGTATCTCAATTTTCAGAACCTCTGGAAAGGGAGAGGGGCCTCCCTTCTTATTGAAAATCAAGTCCCAAACTTGTTGAACAAGCTGGGACTTGGTTTGAATCCATCCATACACGTGTATGGATGATACACCAAGTGGCCAACAGCTGGCACCAGCTAGAAGAAAAATATCTGCAAAAGCAGAAAAAGGGGTCTTGGCCAAAAAAATGGCTGATCGACGAAAAAGAGTGCCGACCGGCCACCACTGATGGCCGATGACAAGAAAACATGGCCGATAAGCACAAGGCTTGGCCGATGGGTTGTAGGGCTGGCCAACAAGCCACCCTCTTCCCTCAGAAACAAAACCACAAGTCCTTGGTCCACAACCAAGCACAAAACTGACAAGTTGAGAGGTTCTAAGGCAAGGCGCGCAGCCGAGACCTTCAAGAACTCAAAACGAACACGAACATGGATGATCATCGAGTGTTCAAACGATGACATCCAAGTCTTGAGGACAGTCAAAAATTGAGTGTCTACACCTTGCCGCCACAACTTTTCGGGGTTTATTACGTGTTTTAAAATTATAAGATGAATCTGTCACATGTGTTGGATTGGACCAAGTTAGAGATAGACGAGGATGCCTCATATGAGGAGAGGCCGATTAAAGTTTTAGATACACGGGACCAAGTCCTGCAAGGCAAGACAATTCCTTTGGTAAAAGTGTTATGGCGACACCACGGGGTTGAGGAAGTGACTTGGGAACGTGAGGCGGAAGTCCGTGAGAAGTATCCTGATCTTTTTGTTAATGTTTGAGACTTGTAATGAAAATTTTGTTAGGTTGATTAAATGTAAAACATTGCATATGTTTTGGAAAAAGTGAATTGTATATTCAATGTTGAAAACTTGTTTATTATTATGAGAATGAATGATTGGTGGATGGGTCATGATTATGAGGATGGTTGGATCATTGTTTTGTTAATTTAAATACAGTGGTTATTGTGTTGATTTTCAAATTTCGGAGAACAAAATTTCTTAAAGGGGGCGGTTATAGCGACTCTGGTTTAAACCCGACCCATTTATTGTTTTGGATCCGGGTTTTCTTGCCTTTATGGTTGTTCATGTCTTCTTCCATCTTATTCCTTATTGAATTTGGTTATTGGAGTGTCTTAGTTGTGTTTGAACAGGTTGGGAGTTAGTTCTTCAAAACTGTGATGCCTAGATTTTGGTTTGTTCACTCGAATGAACTTTTTTGCACTCGAGTGAACTTTGAGAACTTCCAGTACTTTTGTAGGTTTGCAAAACTACTGGGAGTATGGCATTCTTAGCTCGAGCAGTGTGTCTTGTGCTCGAGCGGTCCTTCTTGCGCTCGAGCAGTCTTTTGGAACTCTCAGTACTTTTTGCTGTCTGGTTGCTCGGGCGACCATTTTGGCGCTCGAGCGGTTTGTGCGTATATCAGGTTGTAAAGTTTACTTTTTGGACCACTTTTTCACCTCTCTCTCTCTCTCTAAATCTCAGATCTACACACTCTCTCTCTAGAAACCATCTCTAAACTCCAAGTACACCTTGATCCATCAATTTCTACACCTTAGTCCCTTTGATAAAAAGAGAGAGCACGTCGAGGGCTTCATTCTAATCGGAGAAGTTGTGTTTTCAGCTTCGTTGAGTTCTACCCATCTCTCCTTTGAGTCTTCTTCTTTAAGGTAGGGATTACTTTGACTCTTTTTATGATTTTTAACTTAGTTATTTGCTATTCTAAATAAGATAGTGATTTGAGATTTTTTGGATAAAACCTAGGGTTTTGACTTTGAAATCAAAATAGGGGTTTACAAAATGGGTTCATGTATATAATTGTAGCTTTGTAAAAATGGTTGGGTTGTGATAGATGTTGGATTTTAACCATGGAGTTTGATTTTTTAAAAGAAATGGGGTTTTTTTCCCTAAATTGTGAACATTTGATTTTTGTGAGGAGGAAGTGGAATTGATGTTGGTTTTATGGAATTGGAACAATGATGATGATGGTGGTGGAATTTGATATGAGCTGTCACTCTTAATTGGAAATGTTGGAAAGTATATTTGTGTTGATAATTAATTATCTATTTAGAGATATCTGTTTTGGGCTATCAGCGAAGGATAGCTATGATTATTGTAGAAATTGCATAAGAATTAGGTGAATTGAAACTAATTTCGCATCCATTTGCATTGAGCATTGTAACATATTTAACACATTGAAAATGTTGTTGTTTTGAGAAAAATGGGTGAATACCTTAGTGAATCTGGGTAGGAAAGTCGTTGTGGTATTATGTTGACCTGAGTGTCCTTGGTGAAAGTCCAAAAACCCGTGCGATTAGGTATCGAGCCTTCCGGTTAATATCAGTAAAAATGACAAATCGGTAGTGCTTGTAGCCTACTTGTAGACACGTCTTAGGGATAACTAGTGTTGTATTCACTGCCCTATTTTCTATTGAAAATGAATTGATTGCATGAATGGTGATATAAACCTAGCATAGCATGGTTTTAGAAAGAGATATAAAATGTTTTGAAACAAGCATTGCATATGCATTCACCTTATAACTCTATTATGATTCATACGCTATGTTAGAGTATCTTTACTGGGTTTTGGCTCACCATATCTGGGAAACCATTTTCAGGTGCTGATGATATGCCTCAGCCAAGGCAATAGCTTCGGAGAACTTGGAGCCAAAAGCTTCTAATTTTGTTACTGTTGTAATTATTTTGTACAAGCCTAGGGCTTTATTTGTATTGAGTTTAAACTCACTTTTGTTGTAACCAAGCACCGTCTTAAAAAGTTGTAGCCAATAGGGCATTACTATATCTGCTTAACTCTTATTTCATATCTTTTGCTATGTCACATGTTATAGATTCAATATTAGGCCTTTTGAATGTATAAATGCAAGTGTTACTCTTTTGTACACTTGAGGTATATAAATGGAAGGACCTTATTCTCGGATTTTGATGTTGTTTAATTAATCATTATTTTTGTTTTATTGTAATTATTTCGGAACGTTACACACAGTGTCAGTTCGAGGCAAAGCCGAGGAAGCAATGCTTTGGGCCTCTGAAAATTGGTTGAAAAAGTCCCAAAAACTGTCACAAAAAAAAGGCCGTCAAAATGAAACAAAAAAAGCTTATTGGTGCGTTAAATTATTTGAAACTAATGAATGGTCGTTTCTCAAATGTAAAGTTGATATATAGAATGCTATTAACTATACCTATTACAATTGTTTTTGGGAAAATCAGCTTTTAAAGTTGAAATTAGTTACATCTTACCTTTAGTCAACAAGTCATCAGAATGATTGAATGAATTTTGTTGATAAGTTAAATTTTGCAAGTTTGATTAGTGATTTTACAACTTATAATTTGAGTTTTATACTCAAGAATACTGAAGTATAAATTTTTTAAATAAAACATAAATTACATATCGGTTTGATTTTGCAAAATAAATTTTTTTTTTAAAAAAAAGTCAAAAAATGGGTCCATATTAGAAGTCCACTTTGGATTTTATTTTAATGTATAAAAAGCCCCATATTAGAAACTTTGCTTTAGACCCTGACAAAGTCGGAATCATCCCTTCTTGGTTACAATCAATAATTTCTAAATTACCCACATTTCAATTTCACATAGCTAATAAAAAAAAACTAAATATCCATATAGCGATCCCGGTTCTTTCTCCTTTGGTTGTTGAATCCAGACTCAGTTTCGTGGATTCTGGTTGTTGTTTTGAACTTGTTTCTATCCTTCTATTCTTTAAATTTGAGTTGTAGAATGTTTTGGACTTGTTTGTTCCAGGTTGGGTGTGATTGGGAGCAGGTAGTTGCTGCCCAGGTTTTTGGTCTTTCGCTCGAGCGAGCTGTTTGTCGCTCGAGCGAGCTCCTTGTTTTGGTCCTTCACTCGAGCCAAGGTTTGGTCGCTCGAGCGAGAGTGGAATCTTTGTGTCTTGTGGCTCGAGCCAGGGTGGCTTCGCTCGAGCGTGCGTCTGCGTCTGGGTTCAGACCTGAGAGCTGTGTTTCTTGGCTCGAGCGAGCTTTTCTTCGCTCGAGCGAGCTGGTTCGTTCTTCGCTCGAGCGAGTATTCTGTCGCTCGAGCGAGCTTCTGGGTTGTTGGTTCGAGCGAGAGTTTTCTGTGTCTGGTCGCTCGAGCGACCAAGTCTTCGCTCGAGCGAGCCTGTCGTATTTCAGTAGGCAGCAGCGGGGAAAAAGATCATTTTTCTCCTTCTTTCATTTTTGAAACCCTAGCAGCCGAGAGCCTCTCTCTCTAAACTTGTTTTCCCTCAAGATTTCATCTCTTTCTAGTGTGAATCCATCCTAGGTCCTTTGTTAAAAAGATAGAGGGCGTTGAGGGCTTCGATTTAATCTGAAAAATAGTGGATTTGGGGCACTTTGATTTCGGGTCATCTTCTCCATTTGAGTTCTCCGTTTGAGGTAGGGATTCTCATTGTTCTTTTCAATACTCCGTCTATAGATAGACATGTGGTAATTTTTGTATTGCATGAAAATTGTATCATGTTGGATTTGTTTGAAAATCATGAGATAAACCTAGGGTTGGTTGTGTTGGGAATGGATTTGGCTTCATTAATTGTTGTCTTGGCTAATTAGAATATAAATTAGCATGTTGTAGTTAAAAGAAGATAAAGCCCTAAATTATATTTTGATTGGGTGAATTAAAATGGGAGTTTGTTGACCATTGAGTGTAAATCTCTTTTGTCAAAATGAGTTGGGTAAAGGTGTTAACGCCTAAGGGATCAATCATGATTTTGGAATTGGTTTTATGGAAACAAGAATAGTGGAGTTGGCTTTGTGATGACAAGAAGAAAATGGGGTTGTTTTTGGGAGAATGAGAAAAGTGTTTTCGAAATAAGTTTGAGAATTGGGTTGTTGTATCTTGAGTGTTGAATACACATGTAGAAGTTGTATCTTTAACTACCATGTTAATGTTGTTGTTGGGTTTGTGATTCATGATAATTGAGTCTTCAATAGATGTACTAATTGTATGCATCTAGTGGTTTTGTCCTTGGTCATCGGTGGAGGATGACGCGGTTGCGTAGAATTGTCGGGTTTGCATTGAATCATTGATTGATTGAACATCGTATGTGATGAAGTGTTAGATACATTATATATATGTATATTTGCTCGGAAGGAGTTCGTCATGTGTTCATATATTTTTTAACACATTGTTGGTATCTTGATAGTTTATGTATATGCATTATACATGTTGGTTATGCCTTGTTGCATGGTTGTTGTTGGCGTTATATGCCGCACTTAAAATCAAAGTTACCGTCACCTTCCAGCTAGCGCCTGGAGAACTGTATGCGCTAATAATAGAAGGCACCATACCCTTCCAGCTAGCGCCTGGTAAACTGGCATTTTGGCTTACTACGCACATAGCTAGTAGAGTGAAGTTGGTTGTAGTTATTTCAGTATATCTTTGGCTCACTAAGCACACGGCTAGTTGAGCAAAGTGGAATTGTTGTTGTTTAGTTGTAACTAAAAATATCATGGACTTGATTGGTTACAGTTTGGAGGACCGAGTTACTCCATTGATTGATTGTATACATGTTGGTGGGTTGTAAATTTATATTTTTACAAAGTTATGCATGTATAGTTATGATAGTATTGGAAATGAACCAAAATGTCATTTTTGTCTTTTGGAAAGTGTGAAGGAAAACGAATGTTTTAAAGGTAAACATGTTTTGAAAAGATACATCTGTGTATGTATAGGAAATGGAAGAGAGTATCGGGCTTAGTGAGATTATTTTCCTAAGTTGTTGTTAATGTTATGAAAGATTGGGAATGGGGGTAATGAAAGGAAAAAGAAAAGATGAATCGCTTATAGCGTTAAATGAAATGATTGTTTTCGAGAAAAGTATATATATATATTCTGTATAAACTGCCACATTATTATTCTAGTACGAGAATGAGTGTGCATGATCATAGCTATCTGTAATGTTGTTATTGTTGCGGATCATGTTGAGATCCCTATTGGACTATATGTTCATCCCACGTTGTTGAATCTTTTTCAGGTATTTAGCAGGATGTGCTACAAGATTTGGATCTTCTTAATTGTTGGCCACGAGGCCTCTTTGTTGTTGGCGGAATGCCATATGTGTAAAAGGGTTACACCCTTCATTTGATTTATTGTTGTAAGCCTAAGGGCAATTTATTTAGAATGCTCATGTTGTATTTAATTTTCATTCGAATGAGAGAATTGTTGTTCAACACTTTTAATTGAACATTTGAGTTTGTTTCCGCATATTATCTCTGAAATTGAATTAAGTTAAGGAACTTGGTAATGACTTCGAGTAATAAAAAGTGGGGCATGACAACTTGGTATCAGAGCTACCGGGTTTGAATACCTTGAGCTCGTGGGAAGTGATTTTTATCACAGTGGGTTTACTGCGTGTAGTAAGGACATTGCATATAGATATCATGAAAGTTAGGACTTATGTGTTGCATTTATGTGAGCATGGGATTCAGTCTCCTAGATAGTATTCATAGCCGGTGAACTTGCTTTGAGGTCCTTTTGGAAACACGCCTGATCAACGTGGTTTCTGATAGGAATTCCTTGAGAGTTCCGGGATGAGTGGCTATCTTTGTGGACTTGATTCGATTATGTGTTTACATGTTTAGATGCTTATATGCAATAGAGATGTATGTGTTGTGACTAAGTGTGTCTTGTGACTTAGTGGTGGTAAGTGTGTGCCTCGGAGAAGGTTACTGTGTAATACACTAAGTGTAATTTACTTTGTGCTTTATAGGATGTCTACACGAGGGGGTAGAGGACGGTTGAATAGTAGAAGTGTTGGTAGGGGCGCAGCAGTTCCTTTCGTACCTGCCGTTGAAGCATCGGCTGTTGGCGAGGATGTCGCACGTGAGATTGTGAGAGCAGTGCAGGACGCCCTAGCTCGCACTGAGGGCGGCAGCGGGCATGCTCTCAAGCTTACTAAGGAGTTCTTTCGCTCCAGTCCACCAGAGTTTGTGGGGGAGGCTAAACCGTTGGAGGCAGAGAGTTGGTTAGAGCAGATTACCAAGACTCTTGATATGCTCAGAGTCGAAGATGAGGAGTTGAGGGTCTCTTTGGCAACTTTTCAGTTGAAGGGTGATGCGAGTTATTGGTGGAAGAATGTTAAGAACACGGTAGGTAGCACGTGGGTTGCTTTTACCGAGGCCTTTTGGGCCAAGTATTTCCCTCCTTCTGCTCGGGAAAGATTGAGGGATCAGTTTTTGGAGTTGCGTCAGGATAACACTCCTGTGGCACAGTTTGAGATGCGGTTCGATAGTTTGTCGAGGTTTGCTCCAGAGTTGGTGACAACAGAGGAGCGCCGTTGTTTTGAGTTTGAAAAGCGGTTGTGTTTCGATATTCGGGAGAAGGTAGCTAGATCCTTTTGGAAGGATTATTATAATTTAGTTGAGGCAGCGGCCCATGTGGAGGCCATGGTTGCGAGTGATGATGGGGTTAAGGAGGAGACCATTGCGGTAAGTCCTTTAGTTCCTAAGTACTCTAGGCTCAGTAAGGGGTGGAGGCAGAAACATGCTCAGTCGGGAGCTGGTTCCTTTTCTTCGTCAGGGGTTTCGGACACTTCGGTTGGGAGGTCCGGGGAGGTGCAGGTTTCAGACCAGTCTCAGAGTAGGGGGTCTGGTGGTTGCTTCGTTTGTGGCCAGCAGGGCCATGGTAGACGTTTTTGCCCTTTGCGTGTGGATTCTGTAAGTGTTTCAAAACCTAGTCAGACTCAGTCACATCCATCCAGTCGAGGACGCTATCGGTACCAGAAACGGGCAGGCCAGGCTTCGAGAGCCTCGCGAGGGGCGACTTATTAGTTAGCCCTGCAGTGTTATCCTGGAGAGGGACTTTTTGTAATGTTGGCCGGTGGTGTATCATGTTTATTGATTTTGTTGTTGACCGGTGTACTATTGGATGCTGAGGCACCATGTTTATGTATCGCATATGTATGCATAGTATTGTTTGTTTAATCCTCATGCATTGGGGAGTATGTATGGAATTTCGAACCCTCTATTATATATATTGAGAAGTTGTTGATGGGATCAATGATCCTAGTATTGTTGCTTGCTTGGTACTGTGTATTGAGTTAGTCTTGTGACGGCCTGTGGGCCTTGTTCACTTTTAGAGTTTATTTGTTGAGAATGGGAATCTGCGAGTGGATGTGTTAGATGTGATAGTTTCGAGAGTTGCGTGGTATTGGCAAGGTTATGTGGGATTTGTGTCTCAAGTTAGAAGGAATGGTACCTGTATGTTGTGTTTTGGGCCTTGCTATTCAGTGAGTCCATGGTGACCCCATCGATTGTGTAGGGGTAGTGTTTGTATTGTGATTGGTTATCAATTATTGGGTATGGTTTGAGTGGCACATCAGTGTGTGGGTTACTGAGTGTGGAGTTTATTGAGCTGATTAGTCAGCTTGTTGGTATTGTGTTTTGGGTTGACATTGGTCACCTTGAGGTTAGTCTCGTTTGTTGTAGACTTTGGGCGTTGATTAGGGAAAACTGAAACTAATCATCCAGGTTGTGTCATTAAATATGACGGTTATAATAATACAGCAAATATATGTATTGAATGATCATTGTGAATGATTTAAAATTTTTTTTTTTTTATACATTATGTGTATATATATTGTTTGGGAGGAGATAGGGGATGGACTCCGATGATACAGCACCAAAATGTGTATCTATTGAAAGATTGATATAGCTCATATGCTTATCTATTGTGAAGTGAAAAATGTTTTATATGAATTACTATCTCATTTAATTGTTTGGCCAGGTTCTGAGCCAGGTGTATGTTATTAAATTGGTTAAGTAAAAGTAGGCGGGATGAAATTGCAAAACCATGAATTTCTTATGCCTTATGTATTAATAGTGCTGTTGTTATTTCTATTAACTATCATTATAGAAATATTATGTTCTGTGTTGGTTGTGGCATCATTGTGTGCGTGATGGTTGTTGATGGTGTTATGTTGGAAAGAAACGGAAAACTAAACTTTTTCCTAGTGTTTGGGCCACCTAAGGGCGTTGTTGAGAAATTGATTTAATTCAAGGATTTTGAGGAATTCCAAATGAATCTTTTTGGTAAATAAACTGTGGATGATTTTGTGTTTTGGATAACACCGTATTTGTGAAAAATATTTACAAAACTTTTGAGTTTCGCATGGAAAATGAAAGATTTATTTTGGAATGTTAACATTGAAAATTTGACTATCCTTGAGAAATGTCTCTTGAACAAGAAAATGTTTTCTTATTATTTCCTCAAAAGATTTGCTTTAGTTGCATTTTGGGAGTTATGTTGTTGAATAGTGACTTCGCTTGAAGCGCTAGTCGGTTGTTCGCAAATTGTTTCGGGGAAGGTTTGGTTTTGTTATGGCTTCGTACCTAAGTGTTGTCTTTTGGAACGTGTTCCCTTAGTGAGTTTCTTCCTTGGTAAGAGTGGGTTGACGGTTTGTAGTGAGAGCGGTTTCTCTCCTAGTACTGGGGTGTTGGTGTTGTGTGATCAGTTGGCCTTGTGTTTTGGCGCATAATTAATTTCAGGGACGAAATTCTTTAAGGGGGGGAGGTTATAGCGATCCCGGTTCTTTCCCCTTTGATTGTTGAATCCAGACTCAGTTCCGTGGATTCTGGTTGTTGTTTTGAACTTGTTTCTATCCTTCTATTCTTTAAATTTGAGTTGTAGAATGTTTTGGACTTGTTTGTTCCAGGTTGGGTGTGATTGGGAGCAGGTAGTTGCTGCCCAGGTTTTTGGTCTTTCGCTCGAGCGAGCTGTTTGTCGCTCGAGCGAGCTCCTTGTTTTGGTCCTTCGCTCGAGCCAGGGTTTGGTCGCTCGAGCGAGAGTGGAATCTTTGTGTCTTGTGGCTCGAGCCAGGGTGGCTTCGCTCGAGCGTGCGTCTGCGTCTGGGTTCAGACCTGAGAGCTGTGTTTCTTGGCTCGAGCGAGCTTTTCTTCGCTCGAGCGAGCTGGTTCGTTCTTCGCTCGAGCGAGTATTCTGTCGCTCGAGCGAGCTTCTGGGTTGTTGGTTCGAGCGAGAGTTTTCTGTGTCTGGTCGCTCGAGCGACCAAGCCTTCGCTCGAGCGAGCCTGTCGTATTTCAGTAGGCAGCAGCGGGGAAAAAGATCATTTTTCTCCTTCTTCATTTTTGAAACCCTAGCAGCCGAGAGCCTCTCTCTCTAAACTTGTTTTCTCTCAAGATTTCATCTCTTTCTAGTGTGAATCCATCCTAGGTCCTTTGTTAAAAAGATAGAGGGCGTTGAGGGCTTCGATTTAATCTGAAAAAATAGTGGATTTGGGGCATTTTGATTTCGGGTCATCTTCTCCATTTGAGTTCTCCGTTTGAGGTAAGGATTCTCCTTGTTCTTTTCAATACTCCGTCTATAGATAGACATGTGGTAATTTTTGTATTGCATGAAAATTGTATCATGTTGGATTTGTTTGAAAATCATGAGATAAACCTAGGGTTGGTTGTGTTGGGAATGGATTTGGCTTCATTAATTGTTGTCTTGGCTAAAATTGGAGTTTGTTGACCATTGAGTGTAAATCTCTTTTGTCAAAATGAGTTGGGTAAAGGTGTTAACGCCTAAGGGATCAATCATGATTTTGGAATTGGTTTTATGGAAACAAGAATAGTGGAGTTGGCTTTGTGATGACAAGAAGAAAATGGGGTTGTTTTTGGGAGAATGAGAAAAGTGTTTTCGAAATAAGTTTGAGAATTGGGTTGTTGTATCTTGAGTGTTGAATACACATGTAGAAGTTGTATCTTTAACTACCATGTTAATGTTGTTGTTGGGTTTGTGATTCATGATAATTGAGTCTTCAATAGATGTACTAATTGTATGCATCTAGAGGTTTTGTCTTGGTCATCGGTGGAGGATGACGCGGTTGCGTAGAATTGTCGGGTTTGCATTGAATCATTGATTGATTGAACATCGTATGTGATGAAGTGTTAGATACATTATATATATGTATATTTGCTCGGAAGGAGTTCGTCATGTGTTCATATATTTTTTAACACATTGCTGGTATCTTGATAGTTTATGTATATGCATTATACATGTTGGTTATGCCTTGTTGCATGGTTGTTGTTGGCGTTATATGCCGCGCTTAAAATCAAAGGTACCGTCACCTTCCAGCTAGCGTGTCACACCCCAAACCTGCCCCTAAACGTTTGGGCATGACCTATGCATAAAAAGACATGTAACCTGGTAGACAAGCCGATGGGGCCTTATCGGAAGCATAAAACACAAACATATCATAGATTTAACATACACCATTGAGCTATTTCTACTATGCCAGGATCTCATGCGTCATATACTTCAACAAAAATTAGACAAAGTTTAAAACTAAATCTCTGGATGTCAGTTACACACATACATTACATTTACAGTCCCAGCCCCATAATTGGGCGTATACAAAAATAACATGAAAGTTATGTATGACAACTTTAATGGCACTCAAAACTGCCCCTATCATCTTCACAATTTCACCAAAAATGAATGGCTTGGTATAGTGCCTGAACACGTAAAGGTTGACTGAGGAAACGGCATCCTTAGCTAGGATGGCCCACCTGGGGGAAGACCTACAGAAACAGACAAAACTGAGAGTGAGCCGGGCTCAATGAATAGTAGTACATAACTAAAACATTAATTAACTTGAACAAATGGCCTAACAATACATTAGTCTGATTCTGCAATATATACACAATGGCCTTAGGCTTAATCTTGTAAATGAACTTGATGGCTATAAGCCCTTGGAAGTGGTGGCACAAAGCCCTTGGGATATGTTGGCACTATGACTCTTGAAACTTGTTGGCACTATGGCCCTTGAAAGGTGGCATGAAGCCCTTGTAAACATGTTGGCACAATGGCCCTTGAAAGGTGGCATGAAGCCCTTGTAAACATATGGCATTAAGCCCTTGAAACTTGTACTTCCTTACATACTTTAAACATTAACAAACATTTACATAACATAACATAGTTGCCTTATATGTCTTATTGAAACATTAACATAATTGCGTAACCTTTACATATTATTGCAAAACATTACCGGAATTACATAACGTACACATAGGTACTACTACTCACAGTGTTGGGATGACGTGCTTGTTCCACCCGTAGTGTGCCCTGCACACATTGAAAACTCACACTTTAGTTCATCTCAAATTACATTTCGTTTCGCTTCATTTCAAATGAATTAATATATATCAAAAAGACATCAAATACACATTCCGGCATTATTGGAGGGTTCTACACGCAAAACGGAGCAACCCGTCTTTTTCCACATGTGCCGCACGTGCGGGGTGCGGCTAGGATTCCCGCACGTGCGGCGGCTAATCCCGCACGTGCGGCCCGCACGTGCTTTTTAAGCAGAACAGAAGCCCTCTTTTTCTCCTTCTCCCGTACGTGCGGCCACAACCCCCGCACGTGCGGCGATTGGCTCCCGTACGTGCGGCCATGACTCCCGCACGTGCGGCGATTCTGCAATTTCAGTCCGAAATTTGCATCAAAATCCTATTCTTTTGGGAGTGTTTGCAAAGCTCAAAATTGGATCTTTTCACTACTAAATCATGGTTCAAAAACACATAATTGAGGTACATCATGTCATCACCTAACTTGAATTTGACTTTGAACTTAACTCAATGAATTTGAACAAAATTGAACTCACACATGATTTCATTCTTGGGACTCTTAACTTACATACATATATCTTACCTTACACAAAACATGGGTTAAGCATGAATATCAATTTGGTGAGTAGAAACAAAACAAGATGTAAGCTTCTATTAGATAATTTTGAGTTGAATTCAAACTACACAATAATAGGATCATCATAAACTTCAACATACCACTCTAGATCATTCATTCAAGTGCAAGAACTTTTTGCCAAATTAATTAAGAGGATTGGGTTAGGGAATTTCTTCTTACCTTAGCTTCAATTCTTTTAATTCTCTCTTGTTCTTGACCTCTCTCCCTTTTCCTCCCAAGGAATGTATGAAATTTCTAAGTTGAAAGCTTCCCATTGACATATAAATATATTCATTCATCACTACTACCATATAAGACGAAATTGATTCGTTTAATCAGTCCAAAATTAAAATTTCACAAACATGCTTAAAATTATCTAAAAATTATGCTGATCACGAATATCTTATCAATTTCAGGTAATTAAGCTGTTAAGACTTCCAATTTCTAATTTAATGTTTTAGTGGAAACAGATAGTTTTCTTAAGGAACAGATAGACATCTATAAACATGGATTTCTCTTGCTTGATCGAACTTTTTCATGGACTTTTTCAATAAGCCTTTAAAAGTACCAATCGAAGGCTAAGAATAGAACAAAAATCATGTGCGAGGGTCGGGTTATTACATAGCGCCTGGAGAACTGTATGCGCTAATCATAGAAGGCACCATACCCTTCCAGCTAGCGCCTGGTAAACTGGCATTTTGGCTTACTACGCACATTGCTAGTAGAGTGAAGTTGGTTGTAGTTATTTCAGTATATCTTTGGCTCACTAAGCACATGGCTAGTTGAGCAAAGTGGAATTGTTGTTGTTTAGTTGTAACTGAAAATATCATGGACTTGATTGGTTACAGTTCGGAGGACCGAGTTACTCCATTGATTGATTGTATACATGTTGGTGGGTTGTAAATTTATATTTTTACAAAGTTATGCATGTATAGTTATGATAGTATTGGCAATGAACCAAAATGTCATTTTTGTCTTTTGGAAAGTGTGAAGGAAAACGAATGTTTTAAAGGTAAACATGTTTTGAAAAGATACATCTGTGTATGTATAGGAAATGGAAGAGAGTATCGGGCTTAGTGAGATTATTTTCCTAAGTAGTTGTTAATGTTATGAAAGATTGGGAATGGGGGTAATGAAAGGAAAAAGAAAAGATGAATCGCTTATAGCGTTAAATGAAATGATTGTTTTCGAGAAAAGTATATATATATATATTCTGTATAAACTGCCACATTATTATTCTAGTACGAGAATGAGTGTGCATGATCATAGCTATCTGTAATGTTGTTATTGTTGCGGATCATGTTGAGATCCCTATTGGACTATATGTTCATCCCACGTTGTTGAATCTTTTTCAGGTATTTAGCAGGATGTGCTACAAGATTTGGATCTTCTTAATTGTTGGCCACGGGGGCTCTTTGTTGTTGGCGGAATGCCATATGTGTAAAAGGGTTACACCCTTCATTTGATTTATTGTTGTAAGCCTAAGGGCAATTTATTTAGAATGCTCATGTTGTATTTAATTTTCATTCGAATGAGAGAATTGTTGTTCAACACTTTTAATTGAACATTTGAGTTTGTTTCCGCATGTTATCTCTGAAATTGAATTAAGTTAAGGAACTTTGTAATGACTTCGAGTAATAAAAAGTGGGGCGTGACAATCCAAATCTAATGTAAAACAAGTATCCAAATCTAAAAATTCAAAAAAGTAAAAACAAACAAAACCAATCAAGTCAAAAAAAAATAAGTCAAAACAATAGCATAAAAACAAACAAATTTTAGTTAAAAATAAAACCAAGGGCAGAGAGAGATTCCACAAGAGAGAATGAGATCAAAAGTGGGATAAACAAGTACTCTGTAAATGAGGTAGAGAGTTTAATTATTAGTGCTTTGTTTGACAATAAAAAATGGACGACAAAAATTAACAAAAAGAATGAATAAATCTAACAGAAAGCATGAATACATGACTTGTAAGGCTAGGTGTAATTCTCTTTCCACGCAACAATTTTTCTTAGTTCATATATTTAATGAAATTTTTTCTTAATATAATTTTGTTCTAAAATAAAAATACCATAATATCGTTATCTTTTTCCATTCAAACCTTAATTCTAAAACACTACAACCATCCTCCATTGCCATCGTCATCACCACCTCTCTTCTCTACGCTACAAGAAAAGTGGGCTTAAAAGACGGAACTATTTGCGACGGCACACTCGCCGTCTCAAAAAGTCACTTTTTGCGACGGTAGAAAATGCCGTCTCAAAAAAGCAGAGCATTTGCAACGGCAAAAAATACCGTCGCAAATACTCTCCTTGTTTGAGACGGTATTTTCTGCCGTCGCAAATACTCTGCTTTTTCGCGATGGCATTTTCTGCCGTCGCAAAAAGTGACTTTCGTTTTTTTTTTTTTTTTTTTTTTAGCGAAAATTTTTAAAATTTTAAATATTTTTTTAGATGCATCTTACTTAGATGTATCTAAAAAATAAAAAATTTATGAAAAAATATTTTTTAAAATTAATAAATACATAAAAATACAAAAAAAATGTATTGAATTATTGTATTTTTTTTTGTATTTTTGGTATTTAGTGAATTTTTAAAAGATTTTTTTTACAATTTTTTTACTTTTTAGGTGTATTTATGTTAGGTGTGTCTAAAAATTAAAAAAATTACTTAAAATATTAAAAAAATTCAGTAAAACAATATAACACGGAAAACAAGAAAGTATAATTTTCTCAAAAGAGTTTTTGGAAAACTCTAACCTAGTATAGTGATCATATATATACAATTACAAAACTGTTTGAATAAATTCAACGGTATTTTTCTATCGCAAAAAAAAAGAAAAAAAAAACGATATCGTCTTACTCTTTTAATATAACATTTCTCTTTTCATTCATTTTTTCATCTTCCTGTCTCTCTGTCTCTATCTCTGTCTCTTCTCTTTATCTCTTTCACTCATCACTCTTCTTTCTCTATCTATCTGTTTCTCTCTCTCCTTTTCTCTCTGTGTCTCTCGTCTATCTCTCTTCTCTCTATCTCTCATCTGTCTCTCTCGCTCATCTCTCTTCTCTCTCTCTCTCTCTCTCTCTCTCTCTTATCTCTCTATCTCTCTCGCCCATCTCTCTTCTCTCTCTGCCTTTCTTTTTTCTGTGTCTCTCTCGCTCATCTCTTTTCTCTCTATTTTTCTCTCTTTTTCTATCTCTCCATCTATCTCTCTCTCTCTTTCTCTCTCTATCTCTTTTTCTGTCTATCTCTCTCTCTCTTCGTCTCTCTCTCACTCTCTCTCTCACTCATCACTCTTCTCTCTCTCTCTCTCTCTGTCTGCTTGTCTATTTGTCTATTTCTCCCTCACTATGTTCGTCTTGCTCACTCTCTCCCTCCCATCTTCTCTATTTATCGAGCTCCTTCTCGATTTATCGATCCACTATAATAAAATACACTTTTAGCAACCACTTTGTCTCTCTCTCGCTCATCACTTTGTCTCTGTCTCTGCCTCTGTCTCTCTCTCTCTATCTCTCTTCTTTATCTGTCTCACAAAATTAAAATATTTTTAAAATATTTAAAAAAATTGATTTGAATTAAGTTTTGAAAAGAGTTTTAAATTATGTGTTTGGTTATGAGTTTTGAAAAGTAATGATTATATTTTGAATTGACTTTTGAAAAATGGATGTAGAATTATGATTTGAAAACTTAAAACAAACACCATTGGATGGAACTATGACCACCACCACTACTGCCACTACTACTACCATTACCTCTCATCCACCATCGCCACTCCATCTCCTTTACTACTACCACAACTTCACCACTAATCTCCTTCGCCACCACCACCACCACTACCACGACCATCACCTCTTATCCACCACCTTCACTGTCGCTCCCTTTCCTCTACCACAAAAAATTAGTTCCTGGTTTTTAGTAACAAAAAAAAAAAAAATGAACCGCGGAAAAATATTTTTTATTAAAATATTACCCCTACTTCTTCAAAATAAAAAAATAATAATTTTTTTATTAAAATAAAAATGAAACAAATAAATTTTCAAACTTAGTAATTAAAAAAATGGAAAATAAAAAAATTCATTAACTACAAAAAAAATTCATTTTCCCGCTCTTTAATTCCCCCATTTCTTTTCCCCCTTTTGTTTCTCACGATCTCAAATCATCAATCCCCAATCCCTTAAACAAAAAATTACCCCTACTTCTACCAAATAAAAAAATAATAATATATTTTTTTTTCATTAAAATAAAAATGAAACAAATAAATTTTCAATCTTAGTAACTAAAAATAAATAAAAACAAAAAAAAGTTTCATTAACTACAAAAAAAAAAATTATTTTAATAAAAAATAAATAAAACGACGTCATTCCCGCCCCTATCCTAGCTCTCCTCTTCTTCTTCTTTTTCGTTTTCCCGCTCTTTGTAATTCCCCCCTTTCTTGCCCCCCTTTTGTTTCTCACTCACGATCTCAAATCCCCAAATCCCCAACCCCTTCAACAAAAATATCCCCAATTTCAAAAATTCCCAAAATACTCTCTCTCTCTCTCTCTCTCTCTCTCTCGACTGCAAGCAGCGGCAAGGGGGGACGATGGCGGGCAACGAGCGACGACGGTGAGCAGCGATTGACGACTCTGTGGTAGAACCATGAATGCTTGCAGACTTTGTGGCAGTCTAAAAATGCTGTCTGTCAAAACTCGTTACCCACCTACCCAAATCAAACAAATCATTGAAGCTGGTAGGAGGGTACTATGATGCAGGGGACAATGTGAAGTTTGGGTTACCAATGGCTTTCACAATTACAATGATGTCATGGAGTATTGTTGAGTATGGCAGGCAAATGGCTGCAAGTGGAGAGCTCAGTCATGCCATGGAAGCTGTTAAGTGGGGCACTGATTACCTCATTAAAGCTCATCCCCATCCCTATGTCCTCTATGGAGAGGTATAGAAATGGAAAATATGTTTTTATTGCTTTTGTTTCTGTTCTTGTGGACTTCAGGTTTTTGCTTAAAACACAGTGATTGCTATGTTTTCACCTAAACACATTCAAATGAAAACATGAATTTGCTTTTTTATATTTCAATTTAGGTTGAATATTTGGATTTGATTTTGTGGGTTTCGTTCTGTCTGTCATTTTCAATGGGATTATCTGTTTCTAAGTAAAACCAAATCTTGGATTGCTATACAAATGTGCAGTGATTTGTATAAAATTTGTTTTCATTGTTTTTGCTTTTGTTCTTGTGGGCATCATCAATTTGTTGCTTAAAACACACGAAATACTCTTTGAAGCAATTTTGTATCAATTGATTGCTCTATTTTCACCCTAACCCATTCAATGAAAACATGAACTTGTTTTTTTTATATTTCAAATAAGGTTGAAAATTTAGATTTGGTTTTGTAGGTTTCATTCTGTCTTCTAGTGTCTTTTATCAAATAGAAAATATGTTTTCATTGTTTTTGCTTTTGTTCTTGTGGACATCAAGTTATTCCTTAAAAACACACGAAATACTCTTCAAAGCAATTTTTTGTTAGGTGATGGCCCTATTTTCACACAAACCCAAACATGAAAACATGAACTTGTGCTTCTTTTTTTTTCATTCAAATTAGACTGAAAAATTGGATTTTTTTTTTCCTGGGCTCTGTATTTGCTGGGAAATTAGAAGTGAAATGGAAAGAGGGAAAAAAAAAAATCCCGCTCAACCCAACTAAGAAGAACCAAACATGACAGATACCTGCCTTCTCATAACTTTTTTAGGATGGTGTTTTCCCATACAATTCCCAATATTTTAAGAGAAGTTTGTCTTGGAATGTATGATGTTCATAAAAAATGGTAAAGGGAGTCAATAGATAGCACAAATTTCTGCTAGTTAATATGCTAATGGGATACTTCAGACCTCTTCTTTTTTTTCTTTTTCTTTTTTCCCTCCCTCTTTCTGTTTTGTATTGTTGTCTTTCTTAACTTAAGCAAAACTATTTATTTTTCTTTCAAGTGTGGAAAAAGTACTTATCTTCAGCAGGTGTGCCTGATAGTCATCCTTGCTCAAGTCAGTTGTTATATTCCTACCCGCTTTGCAACTATAAGGGTAGTTGATCGTATATTTACAAGGATGGGAACTCTGGACAATCTTGAGTCAAACTCTAGCACGGTATAATTTTTAAACTAGTGTTAAAAGGACGTAACTCTCTTTTTTATATCACATCATTATACTAACTTATCAAAATCATTTAACTGAAGTATATGATATCACTTTGCTTTATGGCTAACAATGAAATGAGAAATTCTATCAATGTACAATTGCTGTCTTTCATGTTTCTGTCCTATTTTCCATTTAATAGTTGCAAAGGAGAATTGATGTTATTTATTTGCTTCAATAGTTTTTGAATAAATTGTACATATAACTTTAGTAGAAATCGATGATACCTCTACCAATCTTTTAGCTCATATGAAGTCATTTTTAGACCATCAAATTGATTAGTGTCAATCTCCAAGGGTTACAAGGTTCAAAATTTTCCAATGTGCAACTGTCTTGGCTTCCAGATGCTATCAAAGATTTTATCTCCCAGGTGACAAAAAGATAACTTTATTGTTATTGTTTTTTCAGTGAAGTGGATTAATTTGTAATTTATGGCACAAGGACAACATATACAGAAGTTTTTAAGCTCGATACTCAAATGTTTGTAAGTGGTTTTCTTTCTTCAATTTAAATTTTCGTTTAAACTTGATCTGGACTCACTGATTGATGTTTAAGGCCATTTAAATTTGAAATTATCATTGCGTTCATTAGAGACATTACAAATTGATCCCATCAAACGTGTTGTTGGGGGTTAAAAATCTTCCTTGCTTGTTCCTAGGTCTTCTATTTCATTTTTTTTAATTGTTATCTTATTTAAAGGTTGTATATTAACCTCTATTTGATGAATAAAGGGTTATAGTTACAACATTAGAAAGAACTATGTTTTTAAGAAGTCCGTTTTGAGTAGTGTATAAAAATTTGATTCTTCGAAAAGAGCATTTGGAGCTTGCTTAACCACAAATTAACATAGTTATGGAACTCCACGAATAAAATACCTGTTGTATATAGGTCTAGAGGTTTACATTTTGTTGTGTAGCATATAGCTCAATCTAGGATATATCTACACCTTTATGTGTACAAACATAATATATGCATATATGCCAATTAATTGAAGGATGATGAACTTTTGTATAGATACTAGAAGGCTGACATTTCTTTGAAGGTGTCATAACTTATTTCCATTGCTTAATTTTCTCAGAAATGCATTTGTTCTCATTGTTGATTGAGATGTTTAATTATCCATGTGGGATTTGATGACTAACAAAAAAAATGTTGTATTTGATGTTGTTGGGAGTTAGAGCCAAATTTCAGATATAATTTTTATGTTTTTTTGTATTTGATGCTGTAGTAGTTAAATTTTTATTTTTGTATTTAATGTTTAATTATCCATGTAGGATTTGATGACTAACAAAAAAAATGTTGTATTTGATGCTATAGTAGTTAAATTTTTATGTTTTTTTGTAATTAACATTCACACATAATTATATTGTCATTAATTATTATTATTTTTATTTTTCAGATATTTCCCATATAGGAGTGTGCTTCTTGTGGAATGCATGCCTGTGGAGAATGTGACTAACTTTTGTTTTTGTTATCTACGAGGAATGATGAGAAAAACATTTAATTTTGGTTTATGTTATTTTGAATTATGAACAAAATCATGTATTTAAACATTATATATGTATTATGGAACATTATGTAGTGCGATAATTTTGTTGATGTGTAATTATGAATAGAAGAATATTTTATTATGGAAAAATTGTTATTTTTATACAGGAATTTTTATATTATTATGTAATTATTATGGAAAAATTTTAATATTTTTAATAATTTTATCACAGGATGTTTTTTTTCTTCTTTGTGATGGCACTACACCGTCACAAAAACAGAAAATTTTAATATTTTTATTGATTTTGTTACAGGTTTTACTTTTTGCGACAACACTAAACTGTCGCAAAAAATAGAAATTTTATTATTTTTCTAATACTTTTTGCGACGGCAGTACACTATCGCAAAAATAGAAATTTTTATATTTTTAATATTTTTTGCGACGGCACCACACCGTTGCAAAAACAGTGTTCTTGCCGTTGCAAAAAAAAAAAAAAAAAAAAAGACTATTCGCGACGGCATTTTTTGCCGTCTCAAATAACATTTTTAGCGACGGTAAAATAGTGTCTTCGCAAAAAGTCAAGAAATTTCAAACATTATTAGCAACTGCAAAGTGCCGTCACAAAAAGAAAAAATGCCGTCGCAAAACATTAGCAACGACACTGTGCCGTCTCAAAAACTCTTTTGCAATACCTCCAGTTGCGATAAGTCATTTGTCGTCGCAAAAAACTGAAATTTTAGTAGTGCTACTATATCCCCTTCTGTCGTACCTTGCCCCTTCCACCTATGACCACCTTCTGTTATGAACCATAGAGTCTCACAAGCTCCTCGTCTCAACCACCCACTTTCAAGGTTTGACTGTGGAGGTCTTGGATAGAAGGGAACTAGGAGTGGCGGTGATGGTGGCGATAGAAGGCTAAGAGTGGCAGCAACGGTAGTGAAGGAGGGTGAATGGATAGAAGAAAAATTAAGGTTTTGAAATTGAAGATGAGCATATTATTAGAATCAAGAGATGTGTTATGAGATTTTTTGTTGTTTTTTTTTTTATGGGTCTATTGAAAATATGTACATTAAGTGTGTGCACTAAGGGGAATTGATGTGTGGAAATAGAATTATCCTAAGACTAAATATATAAGATAGATAAACACAAAAAAATAAAAAATAAAAAAAAAAAGTAGAAAGCCTCAAGATTTGAGCCTTGTAAGAAAATAAATCCCGAGTTTTTGAATTTATCAATTTAAACCCTAATCTTTTGGTTTCTTTTCAATTTAAACCATTAACTTATTTTTATTAAGTAAAATCAGCGGAAAAATAGTATTTTAGTCAATTGTTTAAAATATATTTTTCATTGAGTTTAATATCTAAAATACCTTTCTTTTTCATCGATTTTATTTATTGAAAATAGACAAATGGTTTAAATTGGAAATAACTCAATGGTTTTGAGTTTAAAATGACGAAAATAAAAATTCATAATTTATTTTGTTACAATACTCAAATTTTGAGACTTTTTTTATTATAATAATTTTCCCTAAAAAGTAGATCAACATCAAAACCTCATTCATTGCACATCGAAAATGTAGGGCAATGTACAAAAATAAAAGGGAATAAATAAATAAATAAATCTATTGGTTAACCTCAATGCAAATGCAAATCCAAATCCAAATCTAAATATACATCGAAATTAGAAGAACTAAAAATAAAAATGCATAAACAAATACTCCTAACAATTGAAAGAATTCTAAAATCATAAAACCCTAATCCTTTTTTCCTTTTAAAAATAATGAAAATGCAATGAGAGAGAGAGAGAGAGAGAGAGAGAGAGAGAGAGAAGAGAGTGTCTATGAGAGTACACTAGAAGTAGACATTGTGGCTCTTTAAAGGGCAATACCAAACTCAGAAAGATAGTGGGTGTTGCAAGACTAGATAGTGGGGCCTAAAGGAGGATAAACTAGACACATTTAAGAATAGAATGGATAAAAAATGTACTTGGAACTTGGAAGATGATGGTAACACTATGTGAAACTCGATGACTAATTGTATGAGCAAAATCTCACGAGAAGTTCATGGAGAGTCAAAAGGAAAGGAACCCAACTTTAGGGAAACTTGGTGGTGGAGGGAAGAGGTCCAAGCGATAATAAAGACGGGAAAAAAAAAAAGCTTTAAAAAGTGGCAAAATGATAGAGAACTGAAGAAAACCTTAAGCGCTATAGAATGGCCAATAAAGAGGTCAAAAAAGTAGTAAGGGAGACTAAATTGAAAGCCTATGATGAGCTATACACTAAACTAGATAGTAAGGAGGGAGAGAAAATGATATACAAACTTGCTAAGATAAGAAAGAGGAAAACAAGAGCTTTTAATCAAGTTAAGAGCATCAAGGGTGAGGACTCTAAGGTGTTTGTGAAGAATGAAGAGATTAAGGAGATGTGGAAGAACTATTTTGAGAAGTTGTTAAATGAAGAACATGGAGGTAGGTCAAAATGGGAGGAAGTAGGCAGTAATTAAGAAAACCAGGACTATAGGTTCTATCGTAGAATTAAGGACTTTGAAGTGGAGTTTGCACTTAAGAATATGAAATTGAATAAGGCTTTAGGACCTGATGATATACCTACTGAAGCATGGAAATATTTGGATAAGAAGGGGTTTGTTTGGTTGACTATGTTATTTTGTAAGATTTTGTTTACTAGGAAAATGCCAGAGGAGTGGAGGAAGAGTATTTTAGTGCTAATATATAAGAATAAAGAAGATGTCCAAAATTGCAACAACCATAAAGGAATCAAGTTAATGTGTCACACAATGAAAGTGTGGGAGAGAGTGATGGAACATTGATTGCGAGATATAACAGAAGTGTCAGAGAATCCATTTGGGTGTATGCTTGGTAGGTCAATAATGGAAGTGACCTATCTTTTAAGGAGAGTAATAGAAAAGTATAGAGAAAAGAGAAGAGACATTTATATGGTTTTTATCGATCATGAGAAAGCATATGATAGAATGCCTCGAGATATAATCTGGAGGGTATCAGAGAAGAAATGGTTGTCAAAAGTTTATATTAATGTGATTAGGGATATGTATGAAGGTGTGGTGACCACTATTAGATCGCTTGCTGGAGAGACGGGTGAATTTCCAATTTCTCTACGGTTACACCAAGAATCAACCTTTAAGTCCTTATCGTGTTATGGATGAGTTGACGCACAATATTCAAGATGATGTGCCATGGTGTATACTCTTTGCAGATGATATCATGTTAGTAGATGAGACTAGAGAATGAGTTAACGCTAAGTTGGACATTTGGAGAAAAGCACTTGAATCTAAAGGGTTTAGGATAAGTAGAACTAAAACAAAGTATATGGAGTGTAATTTTAGTAACAGTCACAATAAAAGCAGATGAGAAGTAAAGATTGAGAACCAAGAACTATCTAAGAGTGAACATTTTCGTTATTTAGGATCGATTGTCACAACGATTGTGGAAATTGAAACGGATGTGGTCCACAAAATTAAGGCCGAGCGGCTTAAGCGGAGGAGTGCATCTGGAGTACTGTGCCATAAACGCATACCCATCAGACTAAAAGGGAAGTTCTATAGAACGGCTATTAGACCAATGATATTGTATGGGATGGAATGTTGGACAACTAAGAAACAATATGTAGATAAGATGAATGTTGCTAAAATAAGGATGCTAAGATGGATGTATGGCAATACTAGAAAAGACATAGTTAGGAATAAGTATATTAAAATATGGGTAGGAGTAGTACCGATAGAAGATAAGTTGAGAGAGAATTGATTGAGATGGTTTGGTTATATACAACGGAGACCAACAGAGGTAGTAGTGAAGAGATGCGATACAGTAACGCTAGATGGTAGTATTAGAGGAAGGGGTAGACCTAGATTAACGTGGACTAGTATAGTAAATAGATGTATGAATTTCCTTAATTTGGCTAACGAAATGATCTTGGATAGAATCGAATGGAGGAGAAGGATTCATGCGGCTGACCCCATTCGATGGAACTTAAGGCATGGTTTGGTTTGGTTTATTTAGTTTTGGAGTTTCTAAAAACAATTTTTGGATTTTCAATCCATATTTTATTGTTTTTATTAAACTTTTTTAATACTAGTAGTGGTGCATTCATCTCAATGAATTTTATATTTTCATATTAACTTGTGTACCAAATATATTTTTAAATTTTTTTTACTAAAAATAAACACAAATATATTTAATATTTTCCGCAAATTAAATATAATAAGGGTTTATTACAATTTATACTCATAAACTATCATCAAATTGTCTACTTAGTTCATGAACTATCAACTGCATCTATTAAGTCCCTAAAGTATATAATCAAAATCTATTTAGTTCCTAAGTTATCGATTGAAGCTATTAAGTCTCTAAAGTTTTTAATTCAAACCTATTTAATCTCTAAAAAGATTACAAAAATAAAATTTAATAAATTAGTAAAAGACCATGTCTAGTTAAAAAAATTAAAAATTAAAAAATCTTAAATTTTTATTTTGTATTTGAAAAGTGGGCGTCAATTATTATAGTGAATTTCCTTTATAAGGGTAAGAATAATTATCCATATTATTTTCTTACTTATCTTCTGCATTGGCTACATGTTTGCCTTAAATCTAATATTATATGTTAGATTTCGTTCATAATTTCAAATTGATTGTTTTTAAATTATTTGCTAAGTTATTTTTATTTCTTAATTAATGTATAATTTTGTTATATTATTATTTGTAGCGAAGTATTATTATTTAAATTATCTAATTCTAATTCTTCAGTATATCTAATATTTATATAATTTAACTAGCAAGACTAAGAAAATCAGACTCTAATTTTAATTTAAACACACAACGAAATAAAACACTTTTTAAAGACAAAATAAAAATTTAAGATTTTTTTGTAGTAAAATCTTAATTGGGTATGGTTTTCTAGTAATTTATAATACTTACAAGCATATATTTTATTTTTGTAATCATTTTAGGACTAAATAGGTTTGACTTAAAAATTTTAGGAACTTAATATATACAATCAATAGTTTAGAAACTAAATAGACTTTGATTTATATAATTTATGGACTGAATAGACTCAATCGATAATTCAGGGACTAAGTAGACAATTTCACGATAGTTTAAGGGTAAAAAGTGTAATAAACCCAAATAGTAATTTGTAAACATTACAAAACGGCATTCATATAGTTTTCGTTTTGTGTGAAAATAATTTTTACAAATTCAAAAATCACATTTCGATATCTTCTAATAAGTTACTTATTTTTAGAAATTTTTCTCCAAATCAAAATTTATAGTAAAAAAATTAAAATAAAAAAGAAATTTGCAAATAAAATGAAAATAGAAAATCAAATCACTAAATAGGCACATTATAGAGTAAAATCCATACAATTCAGAACATGCACTTTGTAGAGTAGAGCTACCTTTTCAAATTGACGTGCTATAGATTTCAGTTAGTAAAAGAGGTTATTTTGTTAATTAAAAAAAAAAATTGAAAACACTTCAACCTGCTCACAGGGTGATTCTATTTACACACCACAAATCTTTTCAATATACACCACTTGCTTAGTTCACACCATACATAAATTAAAGCTTTTATTTTGTCTCAATACACACCACTAATTTTCAAACAATACCAAATTACCCTCATCTTCTCCAACAAACCCTAACCCTAACCCTAACCCTTGTCCACCGCCGACCGTCGACCACCAACCACCACCCTTCTCCTTTTCTCATAGCAGCCATTACCAGCTTCGACTGCACCTCATTCGCCATCCCAAGCTCCGGTGACCTACTCCCTACCATTCTCATTGCTCCATCGTCCCTGCATTACTATCACCACAATCCAGATTTGGAAAACCCATATCTCTTCTCCCCATCATAGTCTCGCATCATCAACACTGCGCCAACATTACCATCGTTACACCATCGCAACCGTCCAAATCTCTCTTATTCTTTTTCTTTTCAAACCCTAGATCTGGAAAACCTAGATCTCTCTCTTCCTCGCACCCTCATGGTGCGTTGCTTTCTTCTCTTTCTCTTTTACTACGGCAAAAGAGTAGCGTGGGATAGAGACCGCAGGGGATATAGGAGGGGAGATGGAGCTGCGATGTTGACTGGAGAAGGAAGGGGGTCATCGAATGGTAGGAATGTGGCGTCGAATGTAATGGATCATTAGGGTTTGGAGGCGCGATGGTGGTAGGCCATTGGGGATGGTGGTTATGGGATGGTGGAGGCAGCGATAGGGTTATGAAGGAAGCGATGACAGTAGCGACAAAGCTGAGGGTGGCTAGTGTCGGTGGTGGTGGCTAGAGTGTGATGAGGGGATTTAGGGTTTTGTCCTAAAATGTAATTTCATTGAGAGGCATAATGGTAATTTATATATATATATATATAGATTAGTGGTGTAAACTGAGAGTAATAGTGGTGTGTAAATAGAATTACCCATGTTCACATGTTTAAAAAACATTTCAACGTGTTCACATTTTTTAAATTGTGACGTGCTGTATATTTCAATTAATAAAAGAGGGTATTTTGGGAATTTTAAAAAAAAAAGTAAAAAACACTTCAACCTATTCATATTTTTTAAATTGTAGTAGGTATATTTCTTTATCTCTCTTTTACTCTCTTTTCTTTTGTTACTTGTGATTTAAAACAAGAACAAAATCATACTTAACTAGAGACGGACCACGTAGTTAGGCTAATTGGGTGCTTACCTTCCCAATTAGTAACTCAGTCCCTGAGTTCATTATCTCTAGGTATGTATAGACGCCGTACCATTTTTATATTTGGCCGCATTTTTGAACATTGTAACAAACACTAATATCTCACATCAAATGTGAATCATATGATATATAGTGATAACCAGTCGTTTATCCCACAAGTTATCAAATTGGATCAATTCATGATAAAGAGTCGCTACTTAGTCTTTTAGGGAAAACTAAAAAATTGTTTGACTCTAAAAATAACATATAAGCACTAACTAAATATCTCAATTCGAGAATTTAGGTACGAAAGGTCATTGGTATGAGCAACCCTCTCACCCAATCAATTGATTGGGCTCTACTAATCCTTTAATTTATGAGAATTAATGATTAATTGATTCCATGAACTCAATTATAAACACTAAATTCTTTATTAACTTAATCAACTAGATGATTGAATAAACTAGATATCGCCTAAGCTGGAGTCATGAATACAACTATATCTTAGCCAAAGATTTTCACAAAATAATTCAATTTTCTTAAACAAAAGATGGCTTAAAATCATCATATGGCTATAAAAACGACTCCAACTCAATCAAGATCATCAAAATCATTCAAAACACACACTTAATCACCAAAAGCACATAAACTTGAATAATTGAAAAACAATGCATCAAGTAGTAAGCAACATGCTACGAGGGAAAGAAGAACTCACCCAAATTCTGCAATAACATGGTGATAATAAAACATACAATAATAATATACAATGATCCTAAACTTGATTTGAGCTAAAATGTTACACTTTGAGACTCCTTATCTTATGTTTTTAGTCTTTTAGCTTAAGATATTTGATACAATAAAGTGTTTTTCTTCCTCTTCAAGTTAATATCACTCCGGAGACAAAAAGATCACAAAAAGAGGCAAAAAGAGCGAAAATTCATGACTGAGTGAATCCGCACAAGCGGAATTCACAATCTCCATGAGTGGATTTCCTTAACCAAGTTTCCCCGCTGAGTTAATCCGCTCGAGCAAAATATTTAAACCATATGAGTGAATTTGCCTCGTTCTTTGTGCATATGTTTTTTATTCAGAATTGTCTAGAGGTTATAAAAAGAGGTTTTGGGCACCTGTTTTGGCATCTGAAACCCTAGAGAAGATTGCTAGAAGCTATAGAAGATGAACAATCATCAATCCATGGCGTTCTCTTCAACCATGGAAATGTTCAACCTTTCCACGAGCAGCTATGCTTTCTTCTTAGGATTGAGATGAAATTCTAATCAAGTATCATTTAATTTTATATTTTAATTCTAGTTTTTCTTTGGAATTGAATAATCGTTCTATGATCATTTTTAGATCTTTTATTCAAGCAATCTTTTCATTCAATTTATGTATTTGATTTTTGTGATTGAGAATACATTATCATACAACTGTTTTACTTTCTTATATATACAAATCATGAAACAAGTCTTGCTGCAACCTAAGTTTAGTGTAGATGATTCATGCTGCCCAAAAATGATTTGTGCCTACGTTTTGAATATACTCATCTTCTTGACAATGATATCGGGGCTTGTAGCCACGATACATCATTATTATTCGGGCTATTGATTTACTAGAATTTGATATTTTAACTATATGATATGATATTAGAAGTAGATTTTTCAAAATCCTAAGTCTTTTTCCATATTCATATTGAAAAATCTTAAAATCCTGAGATATTGATTTGTGATTATGTATCAATCTTAAACAGTAAATAACAATCCCAATCAAACAATCAAAAACAAATCAACACAACGATTTTAACGTGGAAAAACCACAATGGAGCGCCTCCAATTGTGATATAAAAAAAAAAATCACGGGCAAAAGCCACAAAACAATCCACTAAGAAGACAAAAAGGTATTACCCGAGTGTACCCTCAATTACCTAGCAAATCCACTCCAGAATTGAACCGACCGCTATATGCCTCTTCCACCACTGTCTTCGCCTTGGAATTATCTTGCCCAACGTTGAATCCACAATGCCGATGTTGAATCCACGACGATTAGGCACTTCGGAATCCACCAAAGCTTCAAGCTCAAATTCCACGGAATCCATCGAAGAACAACTCTATCTTTTGTGAATAAAACAAAACAAACAAACCCTTTGATATAATCTACTCAATTCATGATATAAACTCTCACTGATAAATACTCATAGCCTCACTGAAATAAAAGAATCAATAGAAGTACAACTGAAAGGATTTTTGTCAAACAAGATTGCCAAGAACAAAACTTAACACATATTATTCTCTTTATTTGCAAAATTACTTTGGTTTCATTTAAATTCTCACCAGTAAAAAAATCAATCATCCTCTCTTCTTCAAATTAAATTAGAAATTGACACTCAAATTGATACATCTCAGCCCAAAGTCCTCGTGGTATGATAATTGGAAAATACACCGTCCTATTGAATTAGTGTTTTGTGACCGATCACAAGTAATCACGAACCTAAGCCTGGTTTAATGGCTAATAACATGACATCCAACAAACATAACAACTAATAGATAAAATAAAGAGAATGTGCTAAGACTATATGATGATTAAACTGGGTATATGAACGTAAACATTGAGATTGAAACAACCTAAATATGCTAGATATTATTCATAACTAAAACATGCAAAAATAAAGCAAAAAACGAACAAAATACTAACCTACAAAATCATGCAGGCATGCTAACACCTTAATCATTATCATATATGTAAAACATGATTAAAAAGCATTGGAATTAAAAGAAACAAGTACACTTACTTGCTGGTTTGAAACAAACCGAAGAACTCAAAAAAAAAAAAAAAAAAAACGAGAAAGTTGCTTGATTATTTCCCTCAAGCTTTGGTTTCACTTTGATCAACTCTCTTCAACCTTAGATCAACTCTTTGAAGTTGTTTTGTGTAGACACCCCATTTTGACAGCCCTTGAGACTTGGGCGCCTCACTTTAAACACTCGATGATAAAATGTTACGCTTTCAATTTCTTCAACAAAAGGCTTCTGTTTCAAGCTTTAAAACCTAAACCTTGCACCCCCTTTGGACTAAAACCTTATTTTTGCTAGCCTAACCACTCAGAGAACTGTTGGCCAACAAATGGCCACCAGGCCATTTTCATTAGGCTGGTCGTACCCCTTCATAGCCGACCGGCCATGTTTAGCACAGGCAAATATTTTACAGTAGCCAGCTATCCCCATGTGCATGCCTTGCACCTCTTTACAGATATTTCTGACGTGAGATGTTGTTTTTCTATAAATACAAGACCTTCCCTCATGGTTTGGGATTAGAAAAATTTTCCGAGACTCATAACATGTCCAACACACTTCCCTCCTTTCTTGCAATATAGATACACTATACATACACCTTCTAAGCTTAAACTTGAAGCTTTGGCTAAGGTTCTTGAAGATAATTTCAAATACTAGAGAGTGTTAAGCTTGTGGTTTGTCAACGAAGAAGAGCATCCCCTCTTTAAAGGGGTAATCTTTGAACTCTTTAACCATCTTTTCTCCCTATTTTTCTTGTATTTTCATACTGATTTCAGAGCTATTTTAAGCTTAAAAATGTGATTTAAAGTCACAAAAAGAGGATGGGTTAGCCACCATTCCTTAGGCCTTGTTCCACAGCTTGTTGCTTTGCCTTTTTTCACTTTGTTTCTTTTGGTTTTGGCCACTCTTTTTTGGAGTTTAGGGGCTATTTTCAGTGTTTATTTAATTTATGCTTTAAATATTATAGTTCTATTGTTGTAAGTCCTCATAGATTTGGTGTATAGGCCATAACTTCCAATCTATTTAAGTTGATAGTCTTTTCTTTCATTTTTTATTTTTTTTATTTTTATTTATAGCTTTCATGTGTATATTCATGTCATTGTAATCATCCACCTTTTCATTAGTACTCTACAATCTCCCTCCTTTCTTTATTTCTTTTGATTAAGAGTTGTATCAAACAAAAGGTTGTCGCTCAAGGCATAAGAAATAGATCCCTCATGCTAAATGGTTTAATCTCTTCGGAGGTTCATTACCAAGGCATTACATCGCTCTTATGCTAAGCATGATCTCTTGTTTGACACTTCCTTTTATCGCCGGTGCATTATTTCCAAGGGACTAATTTTTTAGTTAGAACCCTTGGAAATCACAAAGGAAAGAGTCATTATAGCTCATTATCAGGTTTGGATTTAGAGTCATTATTGCTCATTTCGGGTTTGACTCTGAATTCATTATCGCTCGTAAATGAGTTTGTTGATTCTTCCTCTGTAGTTTCCCTCCTAGAAAAGGGCTTAAAAAACTCATTTCTTTGGTCAAGTCATGCTTGCTATTCTTAATTGCTTTGGACTTAGTGGACGTAATCATCACCTTTGGACAAAAAAAAAAAAAAAAAAAGAATATATAAGAAAATGGAAAGGTAAAGTAAAAAGGCTAACAAAATCGGAGTCAAAAATAAAAATTTAAAAATTTAAAAAAAGGTAAAACAATAATAAATTTGGTTAGGTTCAGTCGAGTGTTATATTGAATCGGTTGCTTCTAGAATCATCGCATAATATTGTTGTGATGTTTGATGATTCATGAGGCACATCTAACCCCTCCCTTGAGCTAACTCCATGATAGGGAGGAGATATTGTTTATCTTTTGTTGCACTTATTGAGCTCTTATCCTATCGCTTCTAAGATCATCATGCAACAAATTTGCAATGATTAATGATTTGAGAATTGAATCTACTCCTCCATTGATCATATTCATGATAAGAAAGGGCAGAGAGGATAAACATCTCTTAGAAACACTCTGTCTTGCTCTGTTTCAGCTCTATCGTAGTAGGGTGTTCCCTAGAAATAATGGCCAGCCGACCATCATTCTGTACGGCCGCCCATTCTCTCAAGCCGGCCGACCACCAATTTTTCTACAGCAGTAGTATTTTTGCAGCAGAACAAAGTGAATCCTGAGACCAAAATAGAACAATTTTTTGACTGTAAACAGAGTAGGTTCTAGCAGCAAACAGAGAGGTTTCTGGAGGGTTTTCTCGATTGTGCACGTGCGGTTTCTCACCTTCCGTTCTAATCCATTAGATTAGTAGCTTCAATATTCATATTTGTAATAATTTGTAATTAATTAGTAGCTTTGCTTTCATTCAAATTTGTAATAATTAATTAGTTCAGTTCATCAATGGTGTTGTAATAATTAGTTAATTAGGACATTCATTTGAACCCTCTTGTATGAGAGCAAATTTGTAATATTTGTATGTTTTCCAACCCCCATTTCTTTCTCCCTTTTATTTACATGCTTATCATGATTGCATATAGTATCATGTTTTCATTTCACATCATTGCCATGCTCTTATCCATTTTTGCATACATAAGGTTCAATTCATCATTCTTGAAATATCATTGTCATTTCTTACTTACTTGAATACGTGCGTCATCGCATGCTTTGAGTTAATCCATATAATATGTTAATAAGCCGAACATAATAGTTACATTCTTGTATGTGTTGCATTAGTCATATACATAGTTAGGATCACACATTTTTTCTAACCATATTCTTTTCTTTGGCTTGCCCTGGTTGAATATTAGGTGAGCATTTTTGCTTTAGCATATTACATATGTGTTTGTGTTGCCTTGCTTCGCATACTACCATGAGGCTATGTGCTTATTTGAAATACCTCTTGAATGTCTATGGATGAAGGCTATTCTGCTTAAGTTAGAATGATTTTGATTAGTGTGTATGTGAACTCATTTTTCCTCCAAGTTGCACGCATTTAAAAATCTTTTCAAGCAAACATGAAATCAAATCATTCCAAAGTCGGTGACGTAGTCTATACTTGTATGCCTCACATAGTAAGTCAGCACAATAATCAGAACATAAGCATATATTGTCCATAAAAATCACATCATGATTAGTAGAGACCGATCTTTGATCGAGTGAGTAGGGTGCTCAATCCATGACCTTCCCCCCTCATACTTAAGTTTCCAAGCCGAGACACTTTGGCTATGATGGACAAGTGTCCTTTGGCACGAGTCACGGGTTTCCTAATTTCTCAAAAATATTTAGGTGGCGACTCTGAAATCTGGCAATGCAATCTATTTTTGGCATTTCTGATGATTAATGGATTTTCTAAGATTTGTCGAACTTAGACTCTCATTCATTTTTTTGTTTCACATTGCACTTATGAAACCATATTCAAAACCACGGACTATAGGGCTATCGTACCCGAGAAGACTAAACCCCTCTGACGGGCACGAAAAACCAGCTACAGTTTCTGGCGACTCTGCTAGGGAATTAGAGAACTTGACTTGGACTTCATGATGTGACATTTTATTTACAAATATATGTTCATTGCATTGCATTTTCATGGTGCTCTAAGTCACTGTGTTTACCATCTGATATCCTGGACGATTTACTGGAGGCTTGCCAAAAGCTTGCCAAAAGGCTAGTCGGACGTAAGCAATGTCGCGTTGGGAACACAACCCTTGGATTTGGGTTACCATTGTACCGCTTGATCCTCCTTTTATTTTTCAGTGTTAGGTGTAAAAGGTATATTAGGTAACTGTGCTTAGGTACCTTTTTGACCAATTGGCCTAGTGTATATAGTAAAGCTCTAGGACTGTTCCAACATAGGACAGGATGCTCGCCTATATACAAGATTTTGTGAAAATATTTGCTTGAAGTAATGAAACCCTAGATCATACCAAAAGCTAGGACAGGGTAACCTTTCCCTCTCATAGGGGTGTTTTTAGCTCTCTTTACCTGGTATGTGCTCTACAATGAAACTGTACAGGGGTGCTTCATATCAGTGGTTCAGTTAACATCAGTTTATGGGGCAGATCTCAATGAGGAGTGCAGTCCTACAACTATGATCACATCTATTCTGACAAAATTTGTGCTGAGGTGCTGTCCGATTATTGATTTTTGCTTTTTGCTTTTCTTTATTTCTTTTTATAGGTAGTCCTAAAACCATAGCTTCAGAAAGTTCTGATATCCCCCAAGTACTCTGGACCCGTGTCAGAAGACTATGTAAGGTCGAAGATCTTGTTCAGGAACAGCCAGTGTTTGCCTCACTATCACTAGTTGCAAGGCAAAGAAAGGTCAGACAGAGTTCACTAGTTCAGTTATTTTGGCAATCACCCCTCAACTCACCTAAGATCAGTTTACCTCAAGCATAATCATCTACTCTTATAATGGCATAATATTCGTCATCAGACCTGAAGGAATTATTGATTTATCTTGAGCAGTCAGTCGACTCACTCCAACACAACATGGCCCGTCAAGCCGAGGTCACGAATAGGTTGCAACAACAACAACAGCAGCCAGCTGTGGCTTGTGCTTCACATATACCTAATGTGGCTATTCCTATACCTGGTACCACTGCCAATGCTGCTGCAGCTTAGGGTTTACCAGCCGAGGGTGTTTCGGCTTTTCCTATCCAGGCAAATCTAATTCCAATTCAAATGTCTAGAGCCCCAGTTTACCAAACTGGGGCGTCTTTTGAGTTAGAGTTTGACCCGACCTTGCTCAGAGTCAACAAACTTGAAAAACTGTTCAAGAAGGTGCTGGGGGTTAACTCTATTCCGGATAAAGAGAATGGATATAATGAATCCGCTGTTACTTTACCAGAGCATTTCAAGATGTCACATATTGACCGCTTCGATGGCTCTAGAGATCCAATGGTGCATCTGCGCCTTTTCTCTAATATTTTGTGACCAATGGATTTGACTAGACTTCGGAAGCTGTCGCTATTTGGCTGAACCTTGTCTGGTATAGCTATCATCTGGTATGCTAAATTGGACAACTCTATGAAATAAAGTTTGGAGGAGTTGGCCAAATCTTTTATTACCCAATATTCTTACAAAACACAGATCTAGATCACAACTTGTTCGAGGCAACACGTGAGGAACCGAAGGAGGGCTTCTCAAAGTTTGTGACTAGATGGAGGACCAAGGCATCGATGATGACCACCTGACCCTCAGAAAATGTCTAAATCCTGATGGTTGTCCAGAATCTTCACGACAAGCTACTTTAGAAAATGATATCCTTCCATTATTTACCTTCAAAGAGCTTCATGAAATAGGAGTTCAAATTGAAGACTCTATGAAATAGGGTATCATCGTAGATGACAAGGAGTTGGCCATGAGGCCTTTTATTCACAGTTCCAATGCTACCGGGGGTAGCACAACTACGAGGCCTTCAAATATGAGTGTCGTCACCACTACCAAAACCGCCGACCCCTCTGCCAATATGAGCCCATAAACTTCTAATCCTACCTGAAACCAAAGGACATTCAATCAATTTCACATGACTCTGTCTCAAGCCATGTAGATGTTAATAAAAAAAGGGCACCTGAAACCCCTGGACCCTCTCCCACCTAGACACGATCCAATCAAGTATTGTGCCTTCCATCAATAACATGGCCATGAAACTGACAAGTGTTACCACCTATGTCATAAGATCCAGGATCTCATCGACAACAAAGTTATTGACCCACCTTAAAAGCTAAACACTGTAACCAACCCACTACCTAACCATAACTAGGTACCACCCCCACCATGCACTAACTATATCCATCCACTACCCCTTTCCTATGACCCGAGTGTCTATATCACCCCTCTCATCTACCAAAACCGTTATTTTTCATCCTTGATGGCACAGACTTGTGCATGATGAACAATCCAACCCACAATCTGAACCTCATAAATCTGTGGTGACAACACCCCAAGAAAAGGAGGTTTTGACCTTGGATGGAACTGCTAGTCTATCACTAGAAATTTTCGAGGAGTTATTTGAGGAGGAATATGACCCGGGCCAATACATCATTCCTATTGCTTAATCCAAGCCTAATGTAGTACTGCCGAGCTCAATTAATGTTAATGTGGTCAGAGAAGATGGCCCAAGCCAAGGGCTAGACAATCTTGCAAATCTTAAGGAAGATTTGGACAACCTCCAATTCTTCGAAGAATAGGACCAAGGCAATGTGAAGATTGGTTGGTTTGATCTGAGCCTATCGGCTAATAATCGGGGGTGGTTGAGTAATGAATCTAACAAAGAGGAGGAAACAAAAGATAAACATGAGGAAAAGAAGATGGTGGCAGCTGTGGCAACCGAGGAAGCCAAAGAGAAAGGAAAAGTGCCAAAGAGCAGTGGTATAGAAAAATAAACTCCAAAATTGGGTTTTCATACAATTAAAAGTACTAAGCTAGAAGCAATACTAAGGCAGTTTGAACAAGAGTGTATTAAAGAGAGTCAGATGGCTACAACACCTTGCTACCCTGAGGGGGATAATTGTCCAGTGGGAGTGATTCAAGTGGAACCAGACAACTGTCTGTCGGCAACTAAAGGTAAAGGTGAATGGTGAGAAGACAGTAATCTACATCTTGTCCATACAAATGAAGACTGGAGAGATCATATCCCTGGACAGTACTTGGCATATGAAAGAAATAGACCACCTGACCCGAAGTCGATGGTATTTCAAACCTCCACATTTGGATCACGCTGAACCCTCAGGAAAAGACAAGGAGATTGAGAAGGAGAAGGAGAAGAAGCTGGAGGAAGAGCTGGTTCTGAAACAATTAAAAAAGATCCAGGCCGACATTTCTATTTAGGGACTCCTTATGGCTTCGCGAGTACACTGACAGACGGTTTTGTCGGCGATGGATAAGGCTAAGTTATCCATCGATACTACACCAGAGCAGCTCATTGGCCTGATCTTCCCAGGTAGCATCAAGCCTATGCTCACCTTTCTGATAAGGAGTTGACACCGGAAGGATCGGCTCACAACAGGCCACTGTACATATCTGTTGAGTGCAGAGGAAAGTAGGTTCTAGTAGTTCTAGTGGACACCGGCTCAGCTATCAATGTTTGTCGTTCTCACATCGCCTATGAAATAGGCCTGAAGCCAGCAGATTTCGTCCGCACAACCTAGGTGATTCGGGCATATGACAATACAAGTAGGGAAGTTATGGGGACGGTGAAAGTATACATCCAAACGGGCTCTTCGGAGCATAAGATTAAGTTCCATGTGCTCGATGTGCAGGCTACCTTCAACCTACTTTTGGGGAGGCCCTAGTTGCATTATATGAAAGCTATGTCCTCCACCCTACACCAAATACTGAAATACCCTCATGAGGGAGGAGTTGCTACCATTTTTGGGAATTCATCTATTCATCCACCGCCAGAGGTTACTACACCTTTGCTGGAAATCAATCACGGTGACGAGGATATATTTCTTTCGGGCTTCACTCTAGTAGAAGCTCAAGTGGTACAGACAATCTTGGCTGAAGATGAGGGCATGTATGTCAGTGCTCAGTCCATTTATTTCATGAACAAATTACGACATATTCTTGGGATGGGGCTCGAAAGGAGCGGGAGAAAAGGTGTCACGGTGCTAGCTGATGTGCCACACAATCCACATGCCTTTGGATTAGGCTATGTACCCACCAAAGAAGACTAGAGAAGGAATAAAGAAGAGATGAGAGAAATGGACAAGGCCAAGAGAACCGGGAAACGCTACAAGCTGGTTCACAGGCCAATCCAGGGAACGGTAAATGGGGGCTTCATCAGAGAATAAAAGGATTTCCCCTTCTACGGCTTCCCTAAGCCTTGGGTGGATTCCTTAACGAAGAGGCTTTTCCCGGGTTTTGAAATCTTCTTCGACCACAAACTTCAAGACATTGATGAAGAGGGGGCTGACCCAAGTATCAACACCGGCCAGAGTAAAGATGATAATTCAGACAACAATGAGGTTGGAGTAGGAGCAGCATTGGCTGATCTCTTAACAAATCCTGAGACCGGTATAGAGAACTTGGGGGATACCTTTACTATTTCTATTATCGGAGAAGAACCAGCTGTGGACTCCATCAGTTGCATTCTTGATGCGTCGAGGGCGTCACACTTCACTTGGTAGCTAGAGAAGGGCTTTATCACAAGTTTTGAATCGGATGATGAGCCTGAGTCTGATTCCACCGAATCTGCTGAGTCAAAATCAAACATGAGTCAGTCTAGAGAGTTGGAGTCTGGCATTTTTGGGGGTGGTAACTCGGGTGCCAAGGTCCTGTCTAGGTCTTCCATTAGTTTTTCTTTTGAGTCAACTGTAACAAAGGACCCGAACTTTATCAATGAGAATGCAGTGGACTTTACCTACTTCTCTGTGTCATTAGTTTGTTACACTAATATTGATCTTTAAAACTTTAACTTAAACGAAGAGGAAGAAATTCCTTGAGCTTTGAAAATTTTAATTGACCAAGAGGAGGAGAGGCGTGCTAGGCTTTACACAGATGAGATCATTGCAATTAACATGGGCACCGAGAAAGATCCACCCTTAGTCCAAATCAGGTCCATGTTGTCTTCAGAGGAATGTGAGCATTTAATCGCTTTATTAAAAGATTTTAAAGATGTTTTTGTGTGGTCCTATGATGACATGCCTAGAATCGATCCTAAAATTGTACAGGACCAGATCCCTCTTGACCCCGAGACCCAACCAGTCAAGCAAAAACTCCGTAGAATCCGTCCAGATTGGGCACTAAAAATTAAAAAGGAAGTCACCAAGTAGATTAATGCCGGATTCTTGATGATATCGGAATATCCGACTTGGTTGGCCAATCTCGTTCTGGTTCTGAAGAAAGGTAGCAGAATCAGAGTTTGAGTTGACTTCAGGGATTTGAATAAGGCTAGTCCAAAGGACGACTTTCCGTTGCCACACATCAATGAAGTAGTAGACTTCACTGCCGGCCATGCGTTATTGGCGTTTATGGACGGGTTTTCAGGATACAACCAAATTTTGATGGCGCTTGAGGACAGAGAAAAGACTACATTCACCACACCATAGGGTACCTACTGCTACAGGGTCATGCCTTTTAGGTTGAAGAACTCCGGGGCTACATATCAGAGGGCTGCAACCACAATCTTGCATGACATGATCCATAAGGAAGTCGAGGTGTATGTGGATGACATGACAGTGAAATCCAAAGAGTGAGAAGGCCACAACACCATGTTGGAAAATTTCTTCAAACGAATCAGGGAGTATAGGCTGAGGTTGAATCCGCAGAAGTGCACTTTTGGGGTGACTGCAGGAAAGATGCTGGGTTTTCTGATTACGCATAAGGGAATTGAAGTAGATCCATTCAAGATCAAGAAATGCCACCACCAAGGACTGAAAAGGAGATGCACGGCTTTCTGGGAAAAGTACAATTCATAAGACGATTTATCTCCAAATTAACCTTGACTTGTGAACCACTATTTGGTCTCTTGAAAAAGGGGAAGAAGTTTTGATGGGACAATCGATGTTAGTTCACCTTTGAACAGGTCAAGCAGTACCTTCAGAATTTGCCTGTATTGTCGCCGCTAGAGTCGGGTGACAAAGTCAACCATGGGGTGCATGCTAGCACAAGAATCAGAAGCTAAGGTGGAGAAGGCCATTTACTATCTAAGCAAGAAGATGTTGGATTACGAGACCCGCTATACTCCTCTGGAGAAGGCTTACTTAGCTTTAGTTTCGGCCACTAGGAAGTTGAGACACTACTTGTTAGCCCACTCTGTAATTATGGTTTTAAGATTCGATCCCATTAAATATCTCTTTGAGAAATCGGCACTTACGGGTAGGCTGGCCTATTGGTTGCTTCTTCTCTCCGAGTTTGATCTCAAGTATGCACTCACAAGTCGGTCATAGGAAGAGTAGTAGCAGAATTTCTGGCACATCACCCAGTGGAAAGAAATGAAGCAGTAGAGTACTTGTTCCTAGATGAGGAGATCCTGCAGGTAGAAGAAGAGACGTGGACAATGTACTTTGATGGATCCGCTAACCAATATGGTTATGGGATAGCTGTGTTGCTTATAGCACCCGATGATTCCCATATACCTCTAGCTTTCAAACTCCGGTTCAAAGTATCCAACAATGAAGCAGAGTACGAGGGGTTTATTGCTGGACTAGAAGCTGCCCTAGAACTATAGACAATAAGGTTGGACGTCATCGAAGACTCAAACCTAGTTGTTTCTTAAGCCAATAAAGATTGGAAAGTCAAAGAAGAGAAAATGAAAGTTTATCATTAGACCCTGGACATTCTGATTCCAATGTTTGAAAAACTAACACTCACACATCTGCTAAGAGAGAACAACTGGTTTGCTAATGTATTGGCAACTCTATCCTCCATGGTAAACATACCGCTTGGGGTCATGATGCGTCCGATTATCATTGAACAGAAGTATGTACCTGCTTACAAGACAATAGCCGCAATAGACGAAGTTCAAGACAAGTACCCTTTTTATTATGACATTTGGAACTTCTTGGAAAATGATATGTACCCACAAGGGGCGAATGCCAAGGATAAACAAGGAGTACAACGTCTGTCCGTTTAGTTCATCATATGCGGATGTAAGTTATACAAAAGAGGGCATCTGGGAATACACAAGCTCTGCATCGAAGAGGAGGAGTCAAAACATCTCATGGAGGCCATCCACGGAAGAGAGTGTGGAGCATACATGAATGGTGTGATGCTGGCCAGGAAGATCCTCAAGCAGGGATTTTATTAGTCAACCATGTAGGAGAATTGTATCAACTTTGTTCAGCGATGCCATAAGTGTCAAATCTATGCTAATCGCATGAATATCCCGCCGTCAAAGCTCTACAATATGACTTCTCCATGGCCTTTCTCAGTCTGGAAATTGACATCATTGGAGCAATCTCGCCAACGGGCTCAAATGGACACGAGTTCATTCTAGTGGCGATCGACTATTTTACCAAGTGGGTGGAAGCACAATCATATTCAATGTTAAAAGTATCACATCTAGCCAAGTTCATCAGGAATAACATCATCTGTAGTTATGGGGTGCCAAATGAGATTATATCGGACAATAGCTCACACTTCAAAAAGGAGGTGGTGGATTTGCTTAAGAAGTACAATGCGGTTTTTCAAAAGTCATCAACATATAGACCGTAGGCCAATGGAGTCGTTGAAGTTACAAACAAGAATATCAAGAACATTTTACGAAATATGGTGGAAACCTACAAGAACTGGCCAGATAAACTACCTTTTGCACTCTGGGGTTATAGAACGTCAATTTAAACATCTACCAAGGCAACCCCCTACTCTCTCGTATATGGAATGGAATTTATCCTGCCAATCGGGATTGAAGTACCATCGCTGAGAATCATGGCCGAGTGTCAAATAGCAGAGGCGGAATGGCAGCAGAACAGATTGGAAGAATTGATGTTGTTTGATAAAAGAAGGTTAAAGGCGTTGTATCACATCTAGGGCTATCAGCGTAGAATTGCCAGGGCCTTCGATAAGAAAGTCAAATCCAGAAACCTCAAAGATGGAGACATGGTGCTCAAAGACAATCAAGCTCCCATCCATGACCCTAGGGTAAGTTCTGACCCAATTGGACTAGTCCCTACATCATCAAATCTATCTGGTCAGGCGGAGCAATCATCCTTGTGGATTTGGATGGCTTGGAATTCTCGCAGCCAATCAACATGGACAAGTTAAAAAAATATTATCCTTGAGAAGCTCGCTAGGCCGAAAACTGGAAAGGGCGACCTAGGCAAAAGTTAGAGCATGAAAAATTAAAAATAAAGAAAAATAGAGCTCGCAAGGCTGAAAACCCAAAAGGGCGGCCTTGGCAAAAGTTAGAGCGCAAAAGGAGAGAGTTAATACTCTAGTGAACCTTAATTGTGAACTACATAAGGCCTAATTCCTATCTTTGGGATACGTAGGCAACTTCATCTCGAAGTTCAACCATAACCATTTTCAACCATAATGGTTTTTATCTCGAAGGGTTAGTTGTTAGGGGTAGAACGATAGTGAAGGTGAATTTCTATAGGTAGTTATGATCTTTTTGATTCAAGGTTGTGCATCTTGAGGATTGATTCCATGCATGTCAGGTGACCACTTGCGAAAATTTGTTTTGAAAGGTTTTAATGAAGTTGATTTTCTCAAAATTTCACTTTTTGCAAAACAAACCATTCTTTGGACCAAAAAAGAAACTTTTCAGTACTCACAACTTTAATTACATGATTTCAACACAAGTACGCCCTCCAACTCTTAAGTTAAATCAAAGTTGCTTTTTATATCATAAAAACTTGAAAAAAAAAAAGTTAAAGCAATAAACTAGGGGCACAGATAAGTCAGGTAATGGTCTTCTGCCTCTTGTCCGCACTCTCAGAAGTCTTTGCAGCCAAAGATGGCCCAACCTGTGTCTTATCCTCGAGCCAAGCCAAACACTCACCAAAAAGGATGTAACTAAAGCTAGCAGCAGGGGCCAAAAGCTCTCTCATCTTCCAAGCAGCAAGGTATCGAGCCAAGTGCAAAGCACAAACTAGGAACGGAGCAGGATATTCCACCCCTTCATCTGAACGAGTTTGATCACTCTCAAACTAGCGTCTAAACCGGAATGGGAAATAGAAGACGCAGTGTGTAAGGCCAATCAGCTGTATACCCGACTAGCGAGACATGTTGTAGCTCATCTCAGTCAAGTTCAACCAAGGGCAACGCCAAGCGATGTCAGTCATGGATCTACTGCACATCCAGTTGCACCATAGTCCCTCTGTGGGAAAGTCCACTAACCACGAGTGAAAAAAATAGGATCTGGCTAAATACTCAGGGCAAGAGTTCACGACCCTTAGCTTATCCATTAACCACACTTGGGAAGGGATAAAAAAGAAGAGAGATTAAAGAATAAAGAGATGTACGTTGAGAGAAAAAGTAAGTAAAGGGCTTTAAGAGAAAATAGAGAGTGAGTGACAAAGTGATGTGAGAAATGATAAATAAGAAAGGGTGGGAAACAATACCTGGAGAAGTAGTGGACTCCCCGCAACCAAGAAGTCTCTTGCCAATGGAAAGCATCCAAAGCTATTATGGTCTTGGCCAGTACCAAGCCTATATAGCTTTGGCCCTCCTTGAGGCATTGGGCCACCTCGATCAATCAGATGTTGACCACGTTGCCACTGGGGGCAAGAAGATACTAGGTGAGCAGGCATATGCAGAGAGGATGTTGTCGGTAACCTCGCCAAAGAAGGTCGCGTCTATCTCCGATGTCGGCAAAATAGTGAATCAGGCCAAGAATGTTCAATCCTCCACCATGGGCCAAAGATTTAGCCTCATTGAAAGAGAGGCCACACATCCGTTCAAGAGCCCGTGCATGGCCAAAAAGTGGTTGAGGCATAATTTCTTCATTGTGCCTGGACTCCATTAACGCTTGAAACTCTTCAAAATGGGACACATCTCTTGTGATCCGAAGAGAAACACATGAATAACCGGGTCCTAATAATGAGCAACGGCATGGAGAAATGGAAAACAAAGTGAAGTGCGACTCAACGAAAAAAAAAGCGTTTAGGCCAAAACTGCTGAAATTTACCTTTTCCATGCCATCCAAAGTGGCCATCCAATCCTTGAGCCTCTCAATAAGAAAAATCTCCATTTTCAGAGAAAACTACCAAAAAGATGAGGTTCTGTCAAAGAAACAACGAGAGAAGAACTTTATAGAAGATAAGGGTATGTGAGTGACTGATAGCTGTTGCTAGTTGTCCAGTCGCAAGTCTTGGCTGGCCAACCGGCCACTCCACCAACTGGTCGTACATTTCATTGACCAGTCGAACAAGTCTGCCGACCAAGTCTGCCAACCAAACAGCATTGGCAGCAGTGTTATGGCTACCTTCTTTCTTTTTGAGTCTTGTTTTGAGTCTTTTGTTTCTGATAAGTGTGAATAGGTGTGTTTAGGTTGTTTTTACTTTGTTTTTCTTTTGTTGAGTTGTATTTTGTATTTTGGCCGGTTGTAGGCTCAATATCTGGTTACAAACTTGTTCAAATATGATCATTCTCGGTTTCAAATTCAAATACAATCATTTTTTATGCAAGTGTTGTGCCATTCTCGAGATGCTATGCAAAGCAAAAGTTCTTTTTTTATTATTATTATAAAACTGCAGGGTTTGATCTCGATCATAGTTTTTACAAAAGAGAAAATACAAGTTTTCAAAAAGCAAAAAACTAAAGGCCTATTTGAAGCTATACAAAATTCTAAACTACCAAAAGAAAAGAAAAGAAAAAAAGAGGAGTCTAAAATCAGTGTCAGTCGCATCAGGTGCGTCGAGAAGCTCTCTTCGTCCTCTTTCGAGGACGAGACTCAGGATCACTATCTTCATCAGCAATGCTCTCACTGGAAGAACGTGGCTTTAAGCCAGAATCATCGTCTCCATCCTCAGACTCAGAGTACCCACTCACAATCTCCTCAGTGTCTCTGGTCTCAATGTATTCGCCAGTCAAGGTCCTCTCATCGGACAATAAAGCCTCCTGTACTCTGGACTCACTACTTACACTCTAATTTCGACTATGACTCCGGGTACCTCTGCCCCTACCTCTACCTCTGCCACACCCAGGGGCCCATCTGTCTATTCTTCCCGCAGTTAGAGGGGGTGTCGCTGGTACAAGCGGAGGCCGAAAAGAGTTTGCAAAAAAACAAACTATCAGAACAGTTTGGTGCAGAAATAGTATGATTATGGTGAAAGGAAATCAGTGCGTGTCAGATGAGAAAAATAGGATACCTGATGACAATGGTAAGCAAGCAATGCATCCCTCCTCCGCACCATGTGGATCAAGGAGCCGACCAACTGAATGAGGTCATCCACGTAACCCACTGGCACCTGCAAATGAGTTTGAACATCAATATACAGAAAAGGAAACATAAAATACAAATTACGAGACAAAGTGCATACATGTTGCACGTTAGGGTCCCTGACGTACTCGTGCTCCTCCTCCGGGTACTCAATTGGAATCTGGTGGGCCATCCCATTTAGCCGCCAATATGTTATTGTAGTCGAGATCATAGGAAAATCGACTACATGAATGGCAGGGGCAGCCCTTCCAATATCAGGCTCGATCGCACGAGCAGAACCTCTGGCAGCAGGAGCATCTGCAGCGCCCCCCGTGTGAGCTCTGGTCAGAGGCGACATGAGGTGGGTCCGGATGAACTCAATATAATCCCCAACCCCACAGAATAGATCGGCGTCCTATCCCGCCATGAATTGCACAATATCCTCGACTAGTAGGCTATCAACAGTCCTCATAGATGTAAGGAGTGGAGCAGGAACAACGAGTTCTGGTAGGCCCAGGGTCTGGCATACGAACCTCTCCCCAAAGTACCAGGTCCGGCAGAAAGGACCCTCCGGCAGTATCTGTAATCGGGAAATGTCCTGCAAACAGATACTGCTGACATGACCACTCACCAAGGCGCTGAGCAGATACAGGCCTATAGTGTTCCACCTGTTCGCAAATAAGATGGTGCCGAGAAGATAGATCAGGAAACCCCGGGTGTACTGCTCAATCTCCTCCTGAGTCTCTGGATGACTCCTGTGGGAGTGATCATAGAACCAGCTGTACCTCACCATAGTTGGCCTATCCAAAGGAGGCTGTGCTCTAACCAAATGGACCTAAGCAGCCTCTCACTGGCCCATGTCAAGATCGAAGGGGATCGGATCACCCCTTACTCGTAGCCCCATAATCATGGAAAAGTCGTATGGGGTCATTGTTATCTCCCTTGTGGAGGAGAAGTGGAAGGAGTTTGTGGTATACCACCACCTCTCCACTAGGGCGCCAAGCAGAGATCAACTAGCCTGTAGTCGCAAGAGCCCTAAGTAGAATATGCTGAAGCCTCCTTCATCGACCAACTCTCGGACTCTGACAGGGAGCTCCTGACACCAGTCTCTTATCGTCACCGCCCCATAGCCTCTCCAAGCAAGAGCATCACCCTGTGTTGAAAGATGAATTTGTTAAATGTATGCCTGTTGAAATATTGTGATAAATGTCAAAGCAAACAAAATGCATAAAAAGGAGCAAAGGTTCTTACCTTAGAGGCATCATGGGATAGGTGCGAGGTGCGCTTTCGCAAGAGGAAGTCCTCAGGCATACCCTGGGCAAAGTCCTCAAATCGCAGCATGCCACCAGGAGCCATCGCGTGCGTGCGCAGGTGATAGGTAGTTGGGTCGAAAGGTCTCACCCTCAACGGTGGTAACTTGGGCTCAGGCTCTAGAGGATAGATCTCCTCCGCGGCAATGTCCTCTGCCGCCCCGTCGACCTCCTCTATCATCAGATCCTTTACACCTGCGGTGGGCAAAGAAATAGGTACCTTAGGAGGGGCATCATCATGTGGGACATCATCAGGCATAAAAAATGTGGTAGGCGGTGAGAGAAAAGCAAGAAAAATATGAGAAACAGGTGAAAACCCAAAAAACCAAACCCTAGGAGAGAGAAAAAGAGAAGAAAAAGTGAAAACTTGAGAATGAGTGCACAGAAACCAAGAAAACCTGTGAGAAATAAGCAAAAGACAATGAGAAACAGAAAAATTCAATCAAAATCCAATCAGTTCAAAATGTAAAGGGTTTCGTGAATAAAGTTTGTGTAGGTCGTTGGGTAACACGAATAAAGTGAAAATCTAGAGAGAGAGAGAGAGAGAGAGAGAGAGCACCTAGAGAGAGAGAGAAGTTTTCGAATGGTGTAGGTGTGAAACAATGAGCCAATGTTATGTTTTAAAGAGCCTCGGGTGTAAAAAACCCGAATCTGTCCCCGGTGTCAATATGTTTAGCCGGTCGACCAATATGTTATACGGCCGGCTCATCTTTTGGGCGGCCGGCTGCACCAGTGTGTTTTGAGATATTTTTCTAGAAATTTACCTATTTTGAGCATGGTTGTTTTGATATTCATCTTGAAAATAGAAAATTGAAGAGCTTGAGGTTGCTTCAGTCACAGAAAATTATGAAATTCCGTTCTGAATTCACTGGTCCATGTCTCGCCATTTCTCCGAAGTGTGAATATACCTTAACCTCAAGCTCAAACAGGTTTTACCCTCTTTTCAATTTGTGAGAACTTTTGACTGCGAGTTGAAGGAATAAGTTTGAGAAATAGAAAAAGCAGAGGAAGATCTTCGACAAAATAAGGTTGTTCATCGCCACTTCCCCCATGAGGTGTTTTCAAAACCACCACTTTCTGTTTATCTTTTCAATTATGTTGCATGGAACATGTATCGCATTATAGTTCGCATCAACTACAGCAATTATATCGCATTATGTTGCATCTATGTGCATCGTGACTATTCATCTTATTATGCCTATCCTTATCACCCGATGGTGGACTTGGCTGGTTACATGTTTTAAGCTTGTTCATCCTTTCTACGCAAGGCATAGGTTAGCTCATCCCTTTCTACGTAAGACGTAGTTTGGTTTGCATATTTTCATCCCTCTCTACGTGAGATGTAGTTTGGTTTGCCCCTTTTCATCCCTCTCTACGTGAGACGTAGTTTGGCTTGCACCTTTCCTCTCTACGTAAGACGTAGTTTTGCCTGCATCTTTAATCCTATCTACGTGAGACGTAGTTAGAATTGCATTTATCACACCCTCTCTACATGAAACGTAGTTAGGACTACATCTTTCACCACCTCTCTACGTGAGACGTAGTTTGGCTCGCATCTTTCATCTACGTGAGACGTAGCTTAAACCTTCCCTCTCTCCATATGAGATATAGGTAAATACGCCAGTTGGTTACACCGTCTTTCCTCCTTTCACATGAAACGTGTTTGGAATTGCTGTTTGCTTATTTCTTTCCATGTGAGACACGGTTGGATTTATTTTGATTTAGGCTTGAGGCTTGTTTCATTCATATGTCGTCATTTTGTTAGATTTATTACTCATTGCATTGTCTTGTATGATCATGCGTTTTCAAAATAACCGGCTTCACGAAACATGTAAGTCCAGCTTTCAAGTGCAGTCTTGAGCATATCATTTGCATCTTGCCCTTGAACTACGCTAGTTTGATTCCTTGCAAAGGAATATGCAGGCAACTTTCGAGTTTAACTAATTGCATTTACATTTTGTTTGTTTGCCCAAGTCTTACAGCCTTGTCAAATGGGTCGCCTTCGGTCTTTGACATTCACTCACGTCATTTCATGACTATTCGAGCTCTGTCAAAGAGGGGCAACTATAGACACCCAATTTTGATTGCCCGTAAGACTTGGGCATCTCAATCTGAATACTCGATGATGAAATGTTATGCTGTGTAATCATTTGATTTCTTCAGCAAAAGGCTTCGGTCTCAAGCTTTAAAACCTAAACCTTGCACCCCCTTTGGACTAAAACCTTATTTTTTCTAGCCTAACCACTTAGAGAACTACTGCCCAACAAATGGCCGACAGGCCATTTTCATTAGGCTGGCAGTACCCCTTTATGGCCTACCAGCCATGTTTAGTGCAGGCAGATATTTTATAGCAGCCAGCTGTCCCCATGTGCATGCCTTGCACTAGCTATCTCTTTACAGATATTTTCGACATGAGATGTTGTTTTTCTATAAATACAAGACCTCCCCTCATGGTTTGGAGTTAGAAAAATTCTCCAAGAGCCATAACTTGTCCAACACACTTCCCTCCTCTCTTGCAATATACATACACTATACATACCCCCTTCTAAGCTTAAACTAGAAGCTTTGGCTAAGGTTCTTGAAGATAATTTTAGATAATAGAGAATGTTAAACTTGTGGTTTGTCAACCAAGAAGAATATCCTCTCTTTAAAGGGGTAGTCTTTGAACTCTTTAACCATCTTTTCTCCTCCTTTTCTTGTATTTTCATACTAATTTCAAAGCTATTTTAAGGTTAAAAATGTGATCTAAAGTCACAAAAAGAGGAGGGGTTAACCACCCTTCCTTAGGCCTTGTTTCATAGCTTGTTCCTTTGCCTTTTTTCACTTTGTTTCTTCTGGTTTTGGCCACTCTTTTTTGGAGTTTAGGGTTTGTTTTAAGTGTTTATTTAATTTATGCTTTGAATATTACAGTTGTGTTGTTGTAAGTCCTCATGGATTTGGTGTATAGGCGATAGCTTCCAATCCATTTGAATTGATAGTCTTTTCTTTCATTTTTTATTTATTTATTTATAGTTTTCATGTGTATATTCATGTCATTGTAATCATCCACCTTTTCATTAGTACTTTGCAATCTCCCTCCTTTCTTTATTTCTTTTGATTAAGAGTTGTATCAAACAAAAGGTTGTTGCTCAAGGCATAAGAAATAGATCCCTCACGCTAAATGGTTTAATCTCTTTGGAGGTTTATTACTAGGGCAATATATCTCTCTTATGCTAAGCATGATCTCTTGTTTGACACTTCCCTTTATCGCCGATGCATTACTTCTAAGGGACTAATTTTCTAGTTAGACCTTTGGAAATCAATAAGGAAAGAGTCATTATCGCTCATTATTGGATTTGGATTTGGAGTCATTATCGCTCATTTCAGGTTTGACTCTGAATTCATTATTGCTTGTAAATGAGTTTGATTCTTCATTTGTAGTTTCCCACTAGAAAAGGGCTTGAAAAGCTCATTTCTCGGGTCAAGTCATGCTTGCAATTCTTTATTGCTTGGGACTTAGTGGACGTAATCATCACTTTGGACAAAAATAAAGAAAAGATAAGAAAATGGAAAGGTAAAGTAAAAAGGCTAATAAAAAATAAATAAATAAATAAAGAGGTAAAAAGATCATAAATTTAGTTAAGTTCAGTCAGACGTTATACTGAATCGGTTGCTTCCAGAATCATCACATACTATTGTTGCGATGTTTGATGATTCATGAGGCAATGTCTACCCCCTCCCTTAAGATAACTCCATGATAGGGAGGAGATATTATTTATCTTTTGTTGCACTTATTGAGCTCTTGTCCTATCGCTTCTAAGATCATCATGTAACAAATTTACAATGATTGATGATTTGAGAATCAAATCTACTCCTCCCTTGATCATCTTCTTGATAGGGAAGGGCAGAGAGGATAAACATCTCTTGAAAACACTCTATCTTGCTCTGTTTCAACTCTGTTGCAGTAGGGTATTCCCCAGAAACAGTGACCGGCCGGCCATCACTGTACAACAGACTATTCTTTCAGGCCGACCGGCCACCAATTTTTGTACAGCAGTGGTATTTTTACAACAGATCCCGAGGCCAAAATAGAACAATTTTCTAACTGTAAACAAAGCAAGTTCTGGCGGCAAACAAAGAGGTTTCCAGGGGGTGTTCTCAATTGCGCGCGTGTAGTTCCTCACCTCCAGTTCGAGTCCATTAGATCAGTAGCTTTAATATTCATATTTGTAATAATTTGTAATTAATTAGTGGCTTTGTTTTCATTTAAATTTGCAATAATTAATTAATTTAGTTCATCAATTGTGTTGTAATAATTAATTAATTAGGACATTCATTCAGACCTTCTAGTGCAAGGGCAAATTTGTAATATTTGTATGTCTTTCAACCCCCATTTCTTTCTCCCTTTTATTTATATGATTATCGTGGTTGCATATAGTATCATGTTTTCGTTTCATATCATTGCCATGCTTCGTATCCATTTTTTCATACATAAGGTTCGGTTCATCATTCTTGAAATATCATTGTCATTTCCTACTTACTTGAATACGTGCATCACCGCATGCTTTGAGTTAATCCATATGACATGTTAATAAGCTGAACCTAATAGTTGCATTCTTGTATGTGTTGCATTAGTCATGTACATAGTTAGGATCATGCATTTTTCTAATCATATTCTTTTCTTTGGCTTGCCTCGGTTGAGTACTAGGTGAGCATTTTTGCTTTAGCATATTACATGTGTGTTTGTGTTGCCATGGTTAGCAAACTACTATGAGGCTACGTGCTTATTTGAAATACCTCTTGAATGCCTGTGGATGAAGGCTATTCTGCTTAAGTTGTAATGATTTTGATTAGTGTGCATGTTAACTCGTTTTTCCTCCGAGTTGCACGCATTTAAAAATCTTTTCAAGCAAACATGAAATCAAATCATTCCAAAGTAGGTGATGTAGTCTATACTTGTGTGTCTCACATAGTAAGTTAGTATAATAATCAGAACATGAGCATATACTGTCTATAAAAATCACATCATGATTAGTAAAGGTCGTTCTTTGATCGGGTGAGTGGAGTGCTCAATTCATGACCTTCCCTCCTCATACCTAAGTTCTCGAGCCGAGACACTTTGGTTATGACGGACAAGTGACCTTTGGCACGAGTCACGAGTTTCTTAAATTTCTCAAAAATATTGAGGTGGCAACTCTAAAATTTGGCAATGCAATCCATTTTTGGCATTTCTGATGATTAATGAATTTTTCTAAGATTTGTCGGACTTGGACTCTTATTCATTTTTCTATTTCACATTGTACTTGTGAAACTAGATTCAAAACCACGGGAGTCCGAACTGTAGGGCTATTATACCCGAGGAGACTAAACCCCTCTAATGGGCACGAAAAACCAGCTACATTTTGCTGATGTATTAGGGTTAGAAATCTCATATTTGAAGGCTCGGGTTTGAGTATTACTCTTCTAACTCACTAAAAACACTTTTTTCACTCTAACACTTGGGCTTCTCAAAAGGAGAGGCAATGAGATGTTTTTATAGGTATGGGGTGACTAAAGGCCAAAAAAGAGGTAACTCAGGTTTTCCCATCATTAACTCGCGACACCTCCCATCCAAAATGCAATGCAATGCAACACAACGCAACGCAACGCAACGCAATCCCAAACGAATCAGGAATCTACACTGGCTGGCCACACGTTTGGCCACACGTTATACGTGCTACTGAACATACTAGACATTCTTTCATATTTTGCACATATCCTTCTCGTCCAATATCGGATTGAGGTGATTCAAGCGGAGTTGGAAATGTAACTGAAAAGGATACAAGTTTGTGTGAAATATAAATTTTCTAATTCCAACTTTTACTAGGTGAAAATAGGCCCTCAAGATGATTTGAAAAATGGCATTTTTTTTGGCTAAAAATAGTCTTTTGCACGAAAATGATAATACAGCAACTCTAACAACTTTAAGCATCTCAAAAGTCGAAATTATGAAACCTTTAATCATTGGACTGAATTTCAAGCGCTCAAGTCTTAAGGTTGGTCAAAATGAGGTGTTTGCAATTTGATAAGGCTAGTATCTATCCTTGGAGGCTCATATATATGGTTTCTCAGGACCTATAATCAGGTGACAACTCCTAAAACACATAAAACCCTCTTGGACCTCCGATTGCCTTCAGGAAGTTGTTGGTCTCTCTCTTATGGAAATGGCAGCCCAAAAAGCCCGTTGGCCACAACACTCTATTTTTTGTTGACCATACTACCGCTTGGGAACACGATCTAATGATGAATATGAGAGATAGTTCAAAACTCCCGATTTGCTAGTTTTTACCGAGAACTGTCTAGGGTCTCGAATCTTACACCTAACTTGAACCCTCTCATATGGGTACACTTGTATTATTTCGGACCCTTGTGTGTTAGGTCATGTTGTTTTGTCTTATTCAAGCTTGTTAGTGTAATGTTAATCCATGTTTAGTGTCTTAATCATTCACCATTCAAGTTTTGGACTTGAGAGTTTGGTTTTTGGACTTAGAACAATTGTTGAAAGAGTTGAACTAGAGCAAGTAGGACAGCATATGTAATGGGATTGGCCCGTACATGTAGATTGGTGCAAGCGAGAACGGGCATTTGGGGTTGAAGCTCGCACATGTGAAGGATATCACCGTACATGCAACCGCACATCCCACATGTGCGGATGTGACATTCACGCGTGTGGCCAAGGGTGCAACAATGCTAGTTTAAACTACAGAAATCCACACACACGTCTGAAGGGTTCCACACGTGTGATGAACCTATATAGAAAGTGTAGTGGCCCGGGTCAGAAAAACCTGACCCATTTTATTTTTGGTTGGGACACGGGGTTGTTTTGGTTAACTATGTCTGTTCTAGGAGGTTTGGACTCTTGTAATGCCATGGGTGGGCTGCTACCAGCAACCCAGAGCTTCCTATATTGAATTGGTCGCGCTCGCAAGTTTGAAAATCACATCCGCAAGGGGCCGTGACCAGGCCACGATCAAAAGTGGCTTTCAGGTTTTTGGCCCAGGGTGAGTACGTTGCCCACAATGGGTCGCGATGATGGTCGCGCCTGCGGTAATCATGGTCGCACCTGCGAGCAATGTAAGTGGAAGACCGCATCCGCGAACTTTAGACCACGCCTACGATGTTCGTGTATTTAAACCCGCTGTACACTGAAAATATCACTTTTTTAGCCTTTTTCTCTCTTCTTTTTTTCTTTTCTACCATTTTTTGGGGTTCCAAGCTTTCTAGCTTGGTTTTCATCTATTTCCACTCCCTTTTTGCCCCTAGTTCCATATACCAAAATGTAGAGGGTGACGAGAGCTTCATTTTAATCTAAGTGGATCGTGATTTCATCGTCGTGGATTTTTTCAGCTTTCTCCTCGTCACTTCAAGAGGTAGGGATTTTTTTGCTCCTTTTTAATACCTCGTCTATAAATAGACATATGGTAGATTTTATTACATAAAAATCATATCTGTTATAGATTTTTTGAAAATCATGAGAAGGGGATCTAGGGTTTGATAATTGAGGGTTGGAATTGTGAAATTTGTTTTTGTTTGATTAATTGGGGAGTAGTTTAACATGTTTATGTTGAGAAGAGGAAAAATTCCTAATTTAATATTATTGACTTAATGAATTAAAGAGGGATAAAGTTGAATAATGGTCGTGTTTTATTTAATATGAATTGCGTTAATGTGTTAATAGGTAAAAAGGATAATTAACCATGATACTAGAATTGCTTTGGATTAATTATGTTAAGTCAAGTTGGGTTATGACTTTGATATCCATGGATTTAGTTTTATGAAATGAAGAGAATAGATTTTGGACAAAGTTTGGAGTATGGTAATTTGGAAAATAAGGAAATTGATTTTTGAAAGGAAAAGGAAATCATAACACTTTGTAAATTTAGAAATGAACTTGAGGTTGGATTATGAACATTTTATTTACTATTGTTGTTGTTGGACTTAAAGTCTCATAAGAATTGGATTGTAGTATTACGTGTATTAAATACATACATTTAGAGGTTTTGTCCTTGGTCATCAGCGGAGGATGACACTATTGTGTTGAATAGATTTATGTGTATGTATTACACTTGTGTTATTTGTGCTTTTAACATGTTGTGATGATTGGTAATGTATACTGCATTGAGAATGAGAGGTATCATTACCTTCCAGCTAGTGCCTGGAGAATTGATTACGCTTAGAATGAGAGGTACTAGTACTTTCCAGCTAGCACCTGGAAAACTTGGCAGAGGTACCATTACCTTCTAGCTAGTGACTAGTAAATTGGCATTTCGTTATGGAAAAGTGTATCCTTGGCTTACTGTTCTTAAGGCATGTAGAGTCTTTGTTTATCATTATTGTCTCAGTGTATCTGTGTATATCATGCATTATGATGGTTATGATTCGGGAAGGCTGAGTTGTCTTATGTGTTGAGTAGGTAGTTGTTAGATGTTTATGTGTGCATGTGGGCGCATCAAATTAGTTGTTGAAAGTATCTCTTTACCTTTGGGCTTAAGGCCAAGGAATGTGATGAACTTGTTGGAGATAGACGTAGGTTATGTATTGAGTTTGCAAATGATGTGAAGAAATCAGATTTTGGTGAACATGTTTTCCAAAAACAAAACAATTGTTATGTGATATTTTTGAAATGGGAAATCAGAAGGAAATGTGAACCATTTGTATTGTTGAATAAATTGAATAATTTTTGGGAAAAGTACTTGTGTAAGTACACTTTAATTATAAATTGTCACATTATTTATATAATATGAAATGAAGCATTCATGATCATAGTTATCTATAAGTTGTGATTATTTAGGATCATGTTGGGATCCCTACTAGACTTTATGTTCATCTCATGTTGCTAATCCTTTTTTAGGTAAATGTCGAGAAGTGGTTCAAGATCGAGGATCTTCTTTATTTGGTGGCTACAGGGCCTTTTATCTGTTGGTAGAACGCCATTATTGTAAAAGGATTAAACCCTTCTTTTTATATGTTATGATGTAAGTGTAGCTTGACTTTTCGTGCCCCCTTTCGGAAGACGAATAAGCGCTATAGTATCGGACTCCCGCGGTTCTGAATTTGATTTCACAAGTGCAATGTGAAATAGATAAACACCTAAAAGTTCAAATCTAGAAAATTAATTTTGAGTCAAATTGCCAAAAATGGACTGTTTTGCCAAATACAGAGTCGCCACCTAAATATTTTTGAGAAATTTAGGAAATCCATAACTCGTGCCAAAGGCCACGTGTCCATCATCACCAAGATTGTCTCGGCTCGGAAACTTAGGTCCGAAAGAGGAAGGTCATGAATTGAGCACCCCCGCTCGCCCGATCAAAGATCGGCCTCTACTAATCATGATGTGAATCTTATTTACATTATATGCTCTTGTTCTAATTATTAGGCTAGCATTACTATGTGATGCGCACACACAAAAGTATAGACTAACTTGCAAAAATTGGAACACTTGATTTCATGTTTGTTTTTTGAAAAGAGTTTTGAATATGTACCACTTGAAAAAGTGATAGCATAGAAACATTACTCAAATTATTTCAATTCAAGCAATTAGCCTTCATCCATAGACATTCAAGCAATTTAGCCTCATAGAAAGCATGCTAAACATGGAAACAATCACACCCATGCAATATACTAAAGCGAGTAAAGGCTTACCTAGTACTCCAAGCCAAAAGAGAAACTAGTTAGAAAAATGCATGATTCCTAATTGTGCGATATGACTAATACAACACATGTGATATGCAATTATTAGGCTCATCTACTAATATGGCATATAAATCAATTTGACAGCATACGGTCTAAGCATGTATTCAAAGAAGTATTAAACTACCAATGCAAGTTAGAATGTTGTACCGAGTCTCGGTGCATGCGAGACAAGTGGATGCAAACATGAAGTATACTAAACAAAACTTAATGCCCTAAACTAACCAATAAGAAGTTAAATAAAATGGAGAAAGACGTGGGGTTGGAAGATATATACATTATTACAACAGTACGCCCTCACACAAGAGGGTCTGAATAAACTAACTAGTTAACTAATTAAAGCTAAACTAATTAACTAGCTGTTACAACAACAAATGAATAATTTAGCTAAACTACTTAACTAATTATTACAAACCGAATGAATTAATTAACTAATCTAACTAAATAAAATAATTACAACACGAGACGAATTAGCTATTCTAACTAATTAATTACAAAGCCACTATTTTAAGCACAACAATAATACATTTATAACACGAATCCCGAGGATCAATGGAAGACTCATGCATGAATGCAGTTTCCACCTGAAAAGTCACTGTTTCTGCTGCTAAATGCCTCTGTTGCACAGTAGAACATTTGCATTAATTTCCAACTCCAGATCAACTATGTTCTACTTCAAAAGGACATTGCTTGATTTTGCACTGGTGGCCGGCAGAGGGCCTGCCATCCACAGATGATGGCCTACCGGCCACCAATAGTGGCCTGCCGACCACTGCTGACTGGCTTGTCCAGCTGCAACAGAGAGCAAATAGAGCAGAGAGAGTGTATTCTCAAAGGTTTGTTTATACAATTTACCCCTCATTATCATTTGAACAGCTCAAAGGAGTAGTAAAACTTGATTCACAAACTATCAATCTATGCAATTTCATTACATGATGGCCTATGAACCAAAGTGTACAAGTTCAATAAATGCAACAAAATAAGACTCTCAAAACCACCTCCCTATCATGAATGATCAAGGGAAGTAGTTGACAATGAATCTTGAACCATTTTCATCACTAATGAGTATGAAACGACTCAAGACTCAAGGGTTCAATTAACGTCCGATTGAACCCTAACCAATTATTATCTTGCACCTTTTTCAGCCTCAATTTTATTACTTCATTTTAGATTATCATCCATTCTTTAATCAATTGAGTCCAAAGGTGAATTTAAGTCCTCTAATGGAAAGAGGACTCAAACCAAGAGTTGCTTTAGGCATGAAAGAGACATCATATCATTGGTAATGAACCCCCAAAGAGATTAAACTTTTAAGCATGATATCTCAATCCTATGCTTAAACAAACAAGTAGTTTGAAACCACTTTCAAAACAAAACAAAGGCCAAGAAAAGAGGGAGGTTATAGAGGTGATTAAGAGTGATCACAAGCATGGAAAGCCATAAATAAACACTATCAACTCAAATAAGATGGTGTCTAATGCCTAAAACACCAGACTCATGAGGACAATTACACTATAAGCATGCAATATAAGGCTCAAATGCAATGAACACTTAAAAACAGTCCTGAATAAGTCCTAAAACATACTGAAATTAAGACAAAAATAGCTAGAATAATAAGCTAAAACATAGATCATGTTAGGCTAGTAAGCAAAAAACAAGGAGGGGAGGCTAACCCCTCCAATTTTGGACTTCAAACAATGACTTTAGCCACTGAAATAACTCTGAAAATTAGTGTTTAAAAGCTCAAAAAAGATAGTGTAAAGATGGGAAACACAAGGGTAAAGGCCTTGAGAGCAAGGTGTAAAGAAGGGTGAACCACCCCTCAACCTTTATTGGCCTTAAAACCCAAGTTTCAGCCCAAAAATATAGAGTTTTTACAGCCCAAAAATAGTTGAAAAATAGTAAGAAAAAGAGTAGATACAACAAGTAAAGAGGCAAAGTTTTATACCTCTTGAAGAGAAGATCACTTTCAAGCAATAAAACAAGGCAAACACACCCTGAAGAGCTTAAACAAGGCTCATAGATACCTCAACTCAAAGATGGAGAGGTTTGATTCAGAGTGTATAGGCAAAGGTGAAGAAATTTGCAAGAGAGAGAGGAAAAATTTTGCTCCAAAATTTTTCTAACCCCGTGGCAAGAAGGGAGGCCCTATATATATAGAGAAACATGAATCTCCCTCAAAAACATCCAGCCATACACGTGGGAGCAGATGTAAGCATTTGTGCAAACAGCTGGCACAGTTGTTACAAAATATCTGCAAAACACATTGGTGGCCGGCAGCCTATAATAGTGGCCGACAAAAAAACCAGAGATTGCAGGCTTGAAAATACAAGGTTTTGGTCCAAAACAAAGGCAACAGGGGTGTAGGGTTTGAAAAGCTCAAAGCTGTGGCATTCCGCTGAGGACTTCGAGCACTTAACAAGCATATAGACTCATCATTGGGTGTGCAAGCGATGACGTCCAAGTCGTAAGAAGCGTCAAAAATGGGGTGTCTCTAATAAGCCTACGGGCAACTTATTTAATTTTATCTCTTGTTGTATTCATTATGTATTCCACTGAGAGAATCTTCATTTATTTATCCTTTTTAATGTATAGGACTTCCGTATGTTATTTCTGAAATTGTATTATAATTATGGAATTGGTAATGCTATCCATGAAATAAAAGGTGGGGCATTACAAAAAGCGAAGTGACAGCCTCTCAGCCTCGTACTTTGTTTGCCCCTCTCTTCCTTTTCTATAGACTTTTTTGCTCTTTTCATTCATTTCTCTCTCTCTCTCTCTCTCTCTCTCTCTCTCTCTCTCTCTCTCTCTCTCTCTCTCACATCAATAAACCCCCATATCTCAAGATTTAAGGTAGCTAGACTAAGAGTTGATCTTCAACTCGAGTATTAATGTTGTCCCGATTTTCAATTTGAAGATTTTCGATATTCAAGACTTCTCCCATCCATTTCTTGAGGTACGGATTTCTTTTATCTATATATAATATGAACCTCTAGCTAGATATGTGGTATTTTCTTTACACTCGTATGAGAAATTTGTAGAGATTTTGAAAGCATATGTATTGTAGAGACTTAGAGTTTGAGTGATGTTGGTTGTTTCTCTATATTTTTCTATTAAAACATATTTCTAAATATCTTATAACATAAAGGATACATTAATTTGCTAAAGTCCCTGTAAAACTTTAATTTGAGAAATTACTTTGTTATTGTTGATATTGTCTCTATACTTGGAATTGGACAATTTTGGTTCTTTGAATATTCTAGAGATTTTGAATTGTTGGCAATTGGTGGAGAATTACATTATTGTAGAAATCACCAACCTAGGGTGAATTACTCAATTTGATAAATTGATTGTTGGCTAATTGAATTTGGAAAGCCCATTGTTGAATGGTGATGTGTTGAAAATGTATTGATGATTGAGGATGCATGAGTTGCATTTGGTTTATAAAAAATTCCAATGATTTGAATTGAATAATAACGGTAAATCTAGGTCATGTATAGAAGTGAGATTAAGTTGATGAGAGTATCCATGATGGACCAGAAAGCAATGCGCATAAAGTATCAATTGTTTTCTGGTTAGCAACTAATAAATTGGGGGTGTTTAGGTGATTCTTTGAGAGACCATTGGAAAATACATTGATCTAGGGATTCACCTCAAACTAAAATGGCAAATTGTTGATTTTAAACATTTATCAAACTTTATATTAAGTTATCAGATTTTGAAATATTGATAATTGTGAACGAACGATGGATTTGAATGAATATAAGCTTATTATATAGCACCATGATTATATACATTCGTAGCGTTATATTATTGGAAATAAAGATTTTTCTACTGGACTATATATTTATCCCTCATTGTTGAATCTTTCCAGGTAATGCTATTGAGCCACAACCTCGAGTTGGCCTGGGAACTTAGATGTGAGCTAGAAGAGTTCTATTGATTGTGGCCTAGGGCTTTTATTTTGTTGGTCGAGTGCCATTACTTTTGTAAGAGATAATTCCGTTTTTTATTTTGTTGTAAGCCCAACTCACATCTCTTTTTTAATGAATGTTAATCCATTTAACTTTACATATTATATATTCATGCCACGTAAATGATGAATATAATATATATAATAATAAAACCTCATATATTGAATGATGATATATATATATGTGTGGAGGGTGAATTTTCAGTTATTATTTTATATTCATGCATTCTATTACAAATTCTAATAATATTCCCTAAATTTCAGATCTTGTAAAATTTAGGCATGACAAACCGGATGCCCTGGATGGGCTTCAGCCAAGCCAAACGCCTTAACCTACCTTTCTAAGGCCAATTTCAGAGCCTCTATGGACCCCAGGATTCAATTCCTTTCAAAACCCAAATTCCCTCCCCTTCTGGTCCCGACGAAGGGTTTCTCTACCACGCGACATTATGTGAAAAATGTTGAGTTTTCAAACTGTCAATTTAAGTTCGTATAATTTTTAAAGAATTTTTTAATGATATAAAAGTTTCTTGAATCTGATTAAAAATGAAGATTTGATAGTCATTTTAAGATAATTCGACGATTTTCAACAATTGATGGCAAAATAATCTTTTTTTTCAAAATTTAATAGCAAAGGACTCTCTTTAACTTCTATCTGTACTATTCATTGTAGAAGCAAAATAGTAGTAAAATTTGTCTATTTGTTGCATAAGAAACTCTTACAAAGAGTTGTGAAGAAGGTGAGGTAATGGGTGGGCAGTGGGAATCAGCTTCAACACAACATTCATCAGGTGGAAGGAAGGAATTGGCTAAAACAGCGAAAGTAATAAATCGAGATGGAAGCTGTTAAAATAACATTGAGGATTTTATAACAAAGCTTGTATGCAGCAGCTCAATTTAGATAAACAATTTGCTTAAAAAAATATTTTAGCCAAAAATAATAATCAGATAAATAAAGACAAAAGTCATTGTCTCCCAAAAAAAAATAAATAAATAAATAAATAAATAAATTTGATCAACAATGTTGATTCTCATGTTTAGTTTACTAAGGGGGTTTGGTTATGGTGTGCAACTTACACCTTACACCTTATACCTTACACTTACACCTTACACTTACACTTTTTGTGAAAAATTAAACCTTACACTTACACCTTTTTTGAGGTTGCACACCATATGCAACCCATTTACACCTTACACTTACACCTTACACTTACACCTTATACTTATACTTACACCTTACAGTGTAAGTGGCACATGGTGTGCACTTGCACACTTAAGAAAACTCCTTACTAATGTTGTATTTGATCGGAAGATTTAAAGAGAGAAATAAAAAAAATAAAAAAATAAAAATGTGAGAAATACAATCCCATTTTTTGTCTTTTGGAATTCACTCTTTCTTCTTTCATTTCTCAACTCAACCAAGTATAACTTGAAATTCAAATCCTATCAATTATTTTTCCTTTTTGTTTTTTAATTTCCCTTTCTCTTGCCGTTTCTCTCATCAAATCCTCCAACCAAACAACACCTAAAAGAATACATTGCAAATAACATCAATCACCATTGTAAGAAAGCTAAGAAATAATTATTTCATTCCAGTGCACTTTATTTCATTAAACCAAATACTATCTAAACCTAACACAAGAAGTTTAGAAACCAATAGTGATATACGTCTAGCTAGAACAGATAAAAGATGGCCACTCATTCCATAAAGTCACATAACCATTTATCAATTTCAAGACCACTAAAACTCTTCCTCTATTGATGTCTCAACCCTATTACATAAAACTCATGCCCCAAAAAACAGAGCAGCTGAGCTATGAAACCAGAAACCAGTAACATGTCCAACTTACTCACAGATACCGAGAATTTAAATATCAGCCTTCTAGTTTCTCCTTAATGTTAGTTTTTTAGGATACACTAATTTAGCACATCTTTTTATCATATTTGAATCACATCACCTCTCCATCACAATGTACATCTTTTCGTAAAAAGTCAAAAAATATATTCATTTAAATCATCCCAAAAAGATATTATGATGTTAACTACCAAAATGTGATGTTTTAATTTCAACAACAAAAAAAAAAAGAAAAAAGAAAAGCCTGCTGTATGAACTTTGAACTACTTCGGCATAATTGAAGGAACAGCACACATTCTCAGCCATCTAGGTACATTTCAGATGGATCAACATTAGACAATCATGTGTATCATGCCAAGTATAAAGCATATATCCAAGAAGACAACTACGCACCTTTGTGTATGTAAGTTCTGTGTTGGTCTAACAACACTAACTTTTATAGCATTAGCAAAGACATTCTTATGATTAGACAGCTGAACTATAAACATTTCTTCTGTATATCACTTGAAAAGATCACCTGGGTAACAATTGCCAACGCCTACAAAATATCGACAGCTGTAACAAGAAGCAGACATATTGCCTCCAGATCCATTCTAAAGAACCCAGACAGCATAAATGACACTGTTCACTTCACCCAGAACTCCCTACAAAAATGTGCTATCAAGCTATCAAATGAAAGGAAAAACTGGAGTGTTACTATCCTCTATTTCCCCTCACCTTCACCTTCACCTTCACCTTCACCTTCGCCAGCATCTTCTGCTCGACTGCCCAATTTCACAATGTCTTCAACAAGAATCTTCCCATCTGCAGCAATAAAGTTCACTCAAATCATGATCATAAAAAATAAAAGATAAATATTTCAACGACTTATATTTTGTTTGCAGAACAATGCAGGCTTTGGTACAAGATACGAAAAATTGGAAAAAAATTCCGAAGGAGAGGAAGTTGCCTTCGCCCCACATTTTGTTTAACAAGGAAAGGAGGGAAAGAAGTACCACTTCATGCCATTATCTATGTCTAACAGGGCGATGAACACATTCCTCAAAGCTTTCTAACAGCCAAATATTTTGGTTCCTATTGGCCTTCAAGCTAAGGCATTTCAATAGTTGAACAAGAAGCATTACCAAATAAATAAATAAAAATATAAATAAATAAATAAAAACTTCTATGCAAATTGAATTCCAATACATATTATAAATCACTAAAAAGATGAAAATGAACATGAGAATAATGGATCATGAAAACATCTTTGAATCACCAACCTCTATCTTTAGAAAGGTTGCTTACGAGTTCTTGGACCCCCTCCTTGCCTAAAGTATCCTTCAAATACATAGCTGCAGATGCCACCTCCTCAGGAGTTACTTTCCCATCATAATCTCTGCATACATACCTCATTTTTTATATATCTGTGTACACAACATGATGTTCAAACATTTTCTAAATATTGAGGATGGTCTCCAAAGCCAACCAAACCTATATGGCAACTGCTGAAAATGAAATGTCAAGTGGCAGAAAAACAGGATGGTATATCAGGATTAGTTCAGCCTGATTGAAAGACATCATATCCAGGTTTGCAGACCCATATGGATATATATATATATACATAACTTTGAACATCCCAAAGAAAGTAAGAATTCAGACTCGATGGCTAACTTGGGTGAAGATCAGTTACTGACTTGATATCCATAGGTCCTCCCACAACAATAGAAAAGAACAATAAAATATGAAGCATAATGCATAAACAATCACACCTGTCAAGTAGCCGCCAACGATCACCAATTTTAGCATCCACGTCATCAATTTCCTTTTCAAGGTTTTGAAGCATAGCATCAACCTGATTGATTATGGCAAATGACAAAACAGAAAGTTGTCAAATGCTGAAGGTGTGAGGAAGAAAAAGGAAAACAAAAATCTGCAAAGAAAATGAAGACTTACCCTATCTATGAGTGCTGATGAAATCTCATTATGTACAGTCACGTCAGAAGCCTGGTCACTTTCCTCGTGTGCAGCTCTATACGCCTTCATGGCATCTTCTTCACCATCTGTACCCTCTTTCTCTACCATGCTATTGTAGAGTTCTATCTGAAAATATCAGAGCTATCTAACATGAGTAGATTATCAGGAGGATGCCATACGAGTTGCAACAGAACAAGTAATAATAATACTGATAATAGAACAAAGCATCATTTGACATTTGCTATGTAGAATGTCCACAGTTACCCTATTAATAGCATACAAGTATCGTGCGCACACACAAGCACGCACGCACAACAACAACAACAAAAAAAATAAACAAATATTTTAAAATGATAACCATTCAGAAAGTCAAAATAACCCAAACTCAACAAAAGCTTGTCCCACTTATTAGGTTAGGTTACATTGATCAATTTCCTCCATATGGTTTTATTCGCAGTCTCAATTAAGTAACCCAAGTTTAAGATAGTCATTTCCTTCCCATCACCTCTATTTCTTTTATCACTCTCGACATGGATCAAATCACTCCTTACATGTGCGTTAATTGGTCTATGATGCACATGGTCATACCATCTCAAGCAGTTTACCTTCATCTTGTCATCAATTATTGCCACTTCTCACCATTTTAATGGATTCGTTTTTTCATGTAATTTTAGTAATAGTAACAATGTAAACAAAAGAGAAGTGAAGATTGAGAACCAATAACTACTTAAAAGTGAACATTTTCGTTAGGATCGATTATCACAACGGCTAGGGAGATTGGAGCAGATGCGGTCCATAAACTTAAGGATGGGTGGCTTAAGTGGAGGAGTGCGTCTGAGATATTGTGCGATTAAAGAATACCCACCAGACTACAAGAAAAGTTCTATACAACGGCTATTAGACCAACGATATTGTATGGGACGGAATATTGGACAACTAAAAAACGACATGTAGATAAGATGAGTATTGCTAAGATGGATGCGTATCAAGATTAGAAAAGACAAAGTTAGAAATGAGTCTATTCGTGAATGGGTAGGAGTAGCACCGATAGAAGATAAGCTGAGAGAGAATAGATTGAAATGGCTTGGCCATATACAACGGAGACCAACAGATGCAGTAGTGAACAGATGCAATACAATGACAGTAGATGGAAGTGTTGGGAGAAGAGGCAGACCTAGATTGATGTGGACTAGTGTAGTAAATAGATATATGAATCTTTTTAATTTGACTAACTAAATGGTCTTTGATAGAGTCGAGTGGAGACGAAAGATTCATGTAACTGATCCCATTTGATGGGACTTAAGGCTTGATTTGGTTATGTAACACCACAGATTCATCGCAACATTCTCATTTCAATAATACTCATTTTCTGAACATGTGTTTTCTTAAGGAAATCCAGGCAACCAGAATGAGTAGTCCAAACATCCCTTACTCTCATAACAAAGTCCGAACACACCTTCTAAAAGGCCATAATTATAAAACAGCATTGCAATAAAAGTGAAGTCTGGTTAGACACAGTGCAAACAAGAACTAGTCAATGCCATTAGCAAGTCTGAACTACACCAGAAACCACATGAGAGATATACAAAAGCATCAATTGACAGAAGATAAGGATGTTCTGTTCTCCATATGTACAAGAAAAACATTAACTTAGAATTCTGCACATATTAAGAAAAATAAAATAAAATTTGTACCGTTACATGTTATATCATGCATGCCATTTTTGTTTTCTTTTTTCTCTTCTTTTTCTTTTTTTTTTTTTATTTATTTATTTTTTATTTTCTGTGGTGAGACAGGAGGGTTGATATCATAGAGAATCTGTCCGCGAAAGGCATGCTAGTATCAAGCCAATATATGGCACAAAGATACAGATAAAAAACAAACTCTGTAAAAGAGTAATTAATTATGTCCATGATTCAGATGTACCTCCTTATTTACTAGCCTCAGGAACTCTTCCCGCTCTCTACTGACAGACTGCATGGTTAGCAGCACAAGGAAATCAATAATAGCGCAGACAAAGAAAATTTAAAATATATATACATATTCTCAGAAGGTGCTCAACAATGTAATATATTAAACATTTAGTGCTTACAGAAGCAGAAGCTAGAACAGCCAAAGCACAACTGAGTTCACAAAGCTGCTCTTGCTTTTCCAGAGTTCTTGCTCTAGCTTGTCCTTGTGCTTCTCTGACCGTTGGAATAGTCATCTCTTTCAAAGCAACATCCTCTTGATCCACAACAGATTCCTTAATCTTGGCTTGCTCCTCTTCCTCTTTCTCTTCCTCATCCTGCAATCAGTTAAGTTAGAACCATTGAGTAAATGAAGTGAGGTACTCTATGTGAAGATCAAAACTGCATTGAGGTGCACAAGATTTCCCATGAGGCTTCAGATCAAGCCTTCTGAGTGAAGACATGCACCTTGAGCTCAACGCATTAACCTCTTTTCCTACCAAATCCACATTCTATCCAAGGTATTGAATGTATTGAACATTTTCTTTATCATTTTCTGTTTTAGGGTTCAAGTTCCCATGACAAGAACCAAATTAAACACATCAAGACTAGCTCACATCAATACTAGAATTGTCATGTCATATTGCTCTCAAAAAGTGTGATTAATTGAAAGTCAAAGAGCCATTAATTTGGCAATAATATAAACCATGAGATTATTGACCTTGATGAGTTCTTCCTGCATTTCAAGGAACTCCAATTTCCTCCTCCTCTCTGAAACAGAATCTTCAGATGGCAAGGCTGTGACACCAACAGTATCCACAACCTCATCTGGGAGTGAAGACAATGTAGCCCGAACAGCTTCCTCTGGCCTCAACTTTCCAGAAACAGTGAATGCTCTGTGTGTAGTATTAAACCAAATAACAAGTCAGTTGTAATCCAAAACAAAGATTAAACACAAAATGTTGAGGCTTCCAATTTCAAATTTTAGAAACAGTGAAGAAAAATAATTGAGCCTTTAAAATACCTGGAGAGGATCAAAAGTGAAGATGGTACAGAGTGATTGAGAGATAAATCCAACCAATCACGGAGCTACAGAAAGAAGCATGCATTTACATTAAACTTCTGTACCATATATGCCAAGCTATCTAAATGTTGGCTTGAGTTGATTTTCCAGTAAGAAAAGATAAATTCTATTACACGAGTGCCTCTGCCCTCCGGGGAGCGGGACCAATTTATACCAGATGTATATAGAATTTGTCCCCTATATTATTTACCCCTCCATGCATCCAACTAAATAACAAACCTAACAATTTGTTCTTCGCACAAAACCATCAAAAAATACCCAATTTTACTCCATGTATCTAAGAAGTACAATTACTTCTATAGAGAAGCTGTCTAACCATGTTGAACACTGGCACCTTTTGGATGCACCTACGAATCTGTTAAACATTTCTGGAATGTGTCCACAATCTGTGAGCAGATTTCATAGTTTGGACAGTTAGCTGACACTTCCCACACGCTCCCAACACTTGCCGCATGTAGCATGCAGCCATTGGAAATTGGGTGATTACACTGCCCAAAGTGCCCAACTCAGGTTTCCTTGTTACAGTCATACAAATCACTGCTATAATAAAGCATCTGGCCAGTACACATAATGTAACAATGTAAATGACATTTGTTCAGATTCATTTTCCAAACATTATAGATTCGTTAGATGAGACTTAAAAAATGAATCATGGTTCTATTTTTGGCTTATAAATGTGTCAGTCTGCCTGTGTTTGCATGTTCAATTGTTCTATTAGTTGCCGTTGTGTAAATGAAGGGGCATATACTATTATAGAAATCTATCTGTTATTATGATTTTTATTTATTTATTCCATGGGTCAAAGAAAACACTTTTCTGTTTCGTATGGAGTCCTGAAAGGTGCAACCCACATGGCATTGGATCAACTTGACTGGTCAGTTAATAATGTTTCAAGGGGAACCCTCTGTGCTGTGGCTGATGCCTCCCCACCTAATCAAAGCAACCTTGAAGAGACTTTCACTCTCCAAATCCCTTTCCAAGGAAACAAGATCTGATGCATAATCGGTGCCCTATGACAGGTTTGACCTTCTCAAACCTCCTGGTTCTGGAAACAGGCCATCTAATCTCATCCTCGCCTCCTCTAGACCTATTAAAACCTATGCAAGTCTTTTCTTTTAAAGGATGACTCTTTCACTTTTCTTGAAGTAAAAATGTGATTCTTGTTACCATCTACGTTACATGAACTCTTCCAATGACAACTAGGTATGGGCTATAGGAATTTCATGAATGTGATTTTTTGTATGAATAGAATTTTGCAATTATAAATGAATATATTCGTGAAATGGTTATGATAGTACTAATTGAAAGTAAGTTGAGAGAACAAGTCAAGATAGTTTAGTCATATATAACAAAGAAAAGAAGACATAACAGTAGGGAAGAGTTATATGATCCATAAATGGAAATGTTAAGGAAAGGAAAAGACCTAAGGCCTTGTTCAATGGCGGGAGATAAATGGTAGGATTGGGGATATTATCTTGTGGCCCCACTTATCACTTGTTTGCAAATTTTTTAAAACCAGATATGATATACGAATGGATATACAATACTACACCCCTCTCCCAGTTATATAATCTCTAGTGAGATGGTATAGAATAGAAAAGACATATCATATACCCCTTCCTCTATTATATATATTAGAGCGAACCAACAAATCCTATCTGCCATTTGAGAAGAAATATCATCCAGAGAGAGTGAAGAACAAAGGTAATGCAATAGTCCAGATCTACGACTATCCAGTTCCGGATTTTTGTCACCGACAACAAAAAAACACCTTCCGATGATTCTTTTATTTTTTTTATTTTAGGGTTTTCCATGTATGTTCTTGATCTGGAGCATCCTTCCATCGATTTTCTTGTAGCTAAACTTAACCCTTTCGTGCTCAGAGTTGTTTTTTCTTTGCTTTTTAGATCTTTATTGTTTTGTATATTCTTTATTTGAAATAAATGGAAAACAATCAGATTTTCTAAAACAAATAAAAATCAGATTTTTGTAAAATCAAATTTTATTTTTATATTGAAGGTTATGTTAAAATAAAAAAATAAAAAATCTGGAAAACAAAAATCTGATTTTAGTTTATGGTCAAGGTCATTAAAAAAAAAAAAATTTAAAAATTAAAAAAAAAAAAAAAAAAAAAACAAATAGAAAACAATCAGATTTCTGTTTAAAAAATTTATTTTATTTTCTATTTTTACATAAACAATGACAATAAAAAACTTACTTACAATGATTTTGTGTGTGGTGATTAATTTTTTATTTTTATTATTATTTTTTTTAACAGGTTGGAATTAATGTATATATATTGTAATTTGCATTTTTGGTTTGTCCATTATCTCCACATGATTTGTAACAACTCTATTTCAAGAGTTGCTGACCATTGATGAGGCAAAGGGGTAAGATGGGCATTAATGTATGCTATGATTGAAAATCGGAAAATTACTTGTATATATCCTACAATCTCTTTTGTAAAGCAAGCATGGATTCATATCCTAAATCAACAAACATGAATGGTGGGATATCTTATGTCATTACATATGCTACTGTAAACTCCAAGTAATATTATATCTCCCATTTTATCTCTAGACAATCAAACATGGCCTAAATTGACATAGGATGTGATAGTAAAAAAATATGAATTTATTTACTTTAACCAAGCATATAGCCATTTACAGAGTGAAATAGCGAGAAAAGATTTATACAGACAACCCCACTTGATTGGGATTCAAAGTTTAGTTTAGTTTGGTTTCCTTTATGGGAATTGGTACAATGTGCACTAATCGGAGCCTAAATGTTACACATTTGGCCCGCTAAAATACATTTTATTAGTCCATTAATTTGTATTATTTTATAGTTTTGTGTGATTGTGTGTTTGTACATATTTTAGTTGTTTGTACATAAATTAGTGTAAATAATACATTTTAGATATTTTATATATTACATTATATATATCATATTATATTATTATTTATATTACTATATTTGTTTTCTTCTCCAGATATTTCTTCTATAAAAGAAGAAGAAGAGGAATGAAGAGGCAGGCGAGGAGAGGCCAACGAGGGGGCTTCGGCCAAGGCTCTGAAGGGAGAAGGAGAAAAGAAAGAAAAATAGAAAAAGGAAAAGCGGAAGAGTTTAGTTTGTACATATTAAAGAGTGGTAGTTATATGGGTATGAAGAACTAACTTCCTTATCTTAGGGTTAAGATGAAACACTGACCAAGTAATTGTGGTTTTATTGTATTTAGTATTTTTAGTTATGATTTGATTTGGATAAATTATATAACTTTCAAATCTTTTTGTGCAATAAATGTTTTATTCAAATCATATTATACAATTATTTTCACTATTGTATATTAAAATTGTTAGACGACGAGTCCTACCTAATAAAATGGATCGTGCATTCATAATAATTTAGTTTAGTTTAGTTTAGTGATGAAGGTTCATCCTAAGCAAAGATGATTCATGTCTTTTTGGTTTTAATATATAAATCTTTTTGACGATATATTTCTGATCAACTTACATCACAATATCCAAATTAATGACTTTCTAAAGACTAGATACAGTAACCCCTGCTTATAAGGTTAATTGTGGATTCAAAATCCTAAGATATTTCTTATTTTATTTTATTTTATTTTATTTATTTTATGTTTTATTAATTTTAGTTTTATTATTTTCAAAATCAAACTCTTCAAATTACTTTAATTATTATTTTTGAATCAACACAACTCAATTAGTCCCTGAGGATCAACACCTAATCTTAACCGCTACACTTCGGAGTAGTAGTTATTACTTGGTTATAAATAGAATATTTTGGTGTGTAAACGACCACATCATGTACCCTTAAAAAGGTGCACATCGTAAGAAAAGTTACAAATTTTTGTGGTGAAAGTTACGAATTATTTTTATGGAAGTTATGATAATTGTGGTGAAAGTTATGAATGGCAAAGTTATGGTGTGCAACCCTAAAGTTATGAATGGCAAAGCTATACTTCGATAATTTTTGTGATGAGCAAAAAATTATACATTTTATAGTAAAAAGTTATAAGATGCATACCATATGCACCATTTTTGCGGCGCACATGGTAGCATATCCCTTAGTTTATTAGCATATTTTGGTAACACGAGTTTTGAGTTTTGACCCCTCACTTAAAACGTCTCAAAATTATTAATAATATCCCATCATGTCCATGAAGTGTCCCCAAGACGGACACACGTGTCATAATGTCTCTAGCTTAAGAAATTAATATAAAAAAAACAGACATGAAGACACACACGTACATCCCAATGGGATGGGAGACATGAAACCTTCCTCTAAGAAGTTAGTATTCCATAACTAGATAGGGTGGTACAAGTGTACTTCACAAGCTACTTATACAACAGTAGGTCACAAACATTAACAAAGCCATTGATACAACTCAATTGAACAAAGCCTTTATCTCAATTACTTGGTCAGCTACATGGAATCATTTCATCCAACTGAATCTATTCAAGGTCATATACTCAGTTAAAGTTTAAATTAACCATGTCATTTCATATCACCTCATTGCATGTTCTCCTCAGTCTTTTCTTATTTCTTTGACCACCTTCCACATGGATCAAACCACACATCCTTAGGTGCATTAACTGGTCAACAATTCCTATGTCCACCATCTCAAACAGCTTCCCTTCATTTTATCTACAAATAAAAATAGGTAAAATTCATTTTACCTCTTTGTGGTATGGCTTGATAGCACTTTACTCCCCTGTCTTCTAAAAATAGCTGTATGCCTCCCACATGGTTTTAGACTAAAATGCAATCCTTAACACCATTAACTAGAGATGTGAAATGACTATAATACCCTCAAGCCCTATAATTTTTTGTTATTTCTCTCTCTTTTCTCTCATACACATAATTTGTAATGTCTAATATTAATTTAATCAAATCACAATTAATTATAAATTCTTAATTATTTATTGTAATTCTTAAATTTTTATTCTAATTTTAATTTAATTATATTTTAGATCACAATTAATCTTAAATATTTAACTACTTATTGTAATTACCAACTTTTTAATCTAATTTTAATTTAATTACATTTAAGATCAATTCTTAATTATTGTTTACTTTATATTTTATTTAATTATATTTTAAATAAATTCTTAATTATATTTTATATTTTGGATAAATTCTTAATTATAATTTAATTAACATATTAATCTAATTTTAGGTTTGGAGAAAATGAGGGTAATTGTCCTTTTATTGTATTAATTTCATTTAATTTTTCAGAAAACAAAACCCATTCTCAAAAATGGTGTGTGTAATACACATTCTATTAATTTGAATGGAAAAACTAATGGTAGCACTTTAGTTCAAAACTACATGGGAGATTTCTTACTATATTTGAACCATAGGGAGGTAAAGTGCCCTAACCCCAAACCACAAGGGGGTAAAATGAATTGGGCAAACTTCACTTTACCCCCTTGTGATTTGGGTCATGTACGGTTTACCCACTAAGGTTTGGAAATGACTACATAACTCCCATGCGGTTTGTGGACCAAAGTGCACCGTCCACTTTTCCATCCAATTTAACTTGCTATGAGGTTCACAGGGCCATGAAGAGAGTAAGCTATATTTTCCAAAATACCCCTTGCACATCTTTAAAGTGACAAAAGCATGCCATTCTTCTTCCTCTTTTGTCTTCCAAAAAAACAAAAAACAAACTTTAATAAATATAGATACTAGTTTAAAAAGGCCCGTGCTACAGTATATTTAAGTTTTGTATTTTGATAATTTTTTTTAAATTAAAATATTATTCTATGAAATTGAATAGAATAAATCATTAGATATATGATAGAATTATGTGATATGATATGTATCATTTTTCGATTTGTTATACACCCAATGATGTAGACTCCAATTCTATTACCATATCATTTTTGGTGAATTTATGAGTCTTCTAACATTTCTTCTGAATTCATAACAAATAAATAAATAACAGTTTTTAAACAAACCTCAAGCACTGATCATTTTTTGGTTAACCATTTTGTTAATAAATAAATCATTACGTCAATTAACAGCTTTTATTGATATGAGCAATATTTTTCAATAAACAATTTTGATAATTAATTATTACATAGGAGAATAGTTTTTTTTTTTTTTCCTTGAATATTGTGTTAAATTAAAATTTATAACAAACTATAGTTGTAATTTCTAGTATTACAGGATCGATTCATATTTTCAACAAACCTTATGGGTGTATTTGTAATTTGTTAAAAAATAAAATATTTATGTTTCATAATTGACCAAGAATATTTACGTAATTACGAAAAAACCTGTTTCGTAATTGACCAAGAATGTTTGCATAATTACGAAAAAAACCTATTGCATCATTGACTAAGAATGTTTGCGTAATTACGAAAAACCCTTCACTCAACATATAGGCCACCATTAGTAAATTATTCAAAATGAAAGAGCAAAATCGGAAAGAAAAGATAAACCTCAAGCAGTTAAGCGGTTCTTATATGTATAGATATATAGTAACAAATCATTCCAGTGAAAAATAATAATAATAGTAATAACTTAAAAAAATAACTGTAAAATAAACATTTAAGTTATCTTCTTCAAATCCACGGGACTTTTTTTCAAACACCTTTGTCTTGGACTAACATGGAGCATAAAACTCAAATTTTGGCTAATTTGAATTGATGTTCAAACTCAGAAACTAAAAAAATCATAAAACATGAAACCCAATTGAAAATGAAACCCACAAAACCCATCTTTAAAGCCCATTGAAAATGAAGAATCAGATTCTCACTTCATGCAGCCAACGAAGAATGTGGGGGAACAGTCACAAATCCATACCTTTTTTGTGATTATATGCAGCAAGAGTAGACTACTGTGGCTGAGAAAAGTGGGTTACTAAAATAAAGGAGAAAGAAAGGAAAGAGAGTGGTTACAGATGGCAGACCCACAAAGCAGCAGCAGCACCTCTAGAAGAAGAAGAAGAAAAATAAGAGAGGGTGGGGTGGGGTCATTGGGTGGTGAAGTGATTATGTAGTGGGAGTGGCTTGATCATGGGGAAAGGCTGCAAGCAATGGAGGTGCTAAGAAGAAGAGAAAAGGAGAAGAGAAAGAACAAAAAAGGAAGACAGAGAAGGTGTGTTTGGAAATAGGTGATGAAGATGAGGGTAGAAAGGAAGACGAAGAGGGTAGAAAGGTCAATGCACAAATTATGTTAACAGAAGTTAGTGTACATTTTAGTCCACAAACCGCATGGGGGTTATGTGGTCATTTCCAAACGTTAGGGGGGTAAACCGCACATAGCCCAAACCACATAAGGATAAAGTGAAGTTTGCCCAAATGAATTTAACACAATAAAAAAATATGCAATCTATAATGTCTATATTAAACATTGGGCTTGGATGTTTTCCTCAATCTACAACTAATCATTTATATAGTAAACATAATTCAAACACTTTTTATTGTTTTTGCTTTTATTCAGATTTGATTGGCAGGACAAAACAAAACAAAACAATGCACATGTGGATCCACATGAGCATTGTTTTTGCTTCTAGTCTTTCTCCTTTTCTTTTCTTTTTTTTTTTTTGGTGAAGTTCCAAGAAAAAAACCTGTTGCCTCATTTCTTCAACTGAAAGTAGTCCAAGCATGCCTCGCTCTCTACAATCTTCACGAAGTTCAGCTTCTGAAAGAGATTCCACACCTTCCGTGTGTATCAATCTATCATCATTCTTTATCCTAACAAAAAAAATAACAATAATAATAATTATAGGATACCCAACATTTTATTAATATGTTCAATTAAGTAATCCCCAGGGGTGTCCACCCACAAAAGGTCAAACCATCTGTATGTGGGTTTGTGTACTTTCCGAAACTATTCTTGACAAAGAATACTAAAGAAACTTATCATCTGATAATTGTCAAAGAGAGAAACTTAAGCACTAATAACACTACAATAGGATAAATTAATTTACATGATAGAGTTGTGCCCATGCATCTTGACTAGCACACCGTTCCCCACCTTCCTGTTTTATTTCTGCTTATCTAATCTTTGTTGTACCACATCATTCTAGGTTTGCACATCAAGGTGAAGAGTTTAAAGTATGTCAGTAAGTTTAGAGTACAAGCAGGTCAAAAAGTTCAAGATCAAAACAGACTTCTAGCCTTTACCTAGCTGGATCGACCACCCCAACCTTAACTGTCAAATGCTCGCCAAGACCTTTTACACACATAAGCTACATAATATAGAAAAGACATATCTCACCATTTCAGTCTTTTTCGAAGCATAAATCGCAAATAAGCATCTGTTCCAAAAGGACTGATTCCCATATACTTGCACATATTCACTAATCGAGGCCTGAAAGCAGCAAAAGAGTCCAAAACAAGAAAGGGGGGGTGTCATGTAGTCTCAGTCAGTAAGCAAATAAAAGCGCTGATATTAATATCCACTAAACTTCAAGGATGCATAAAATACACAAGCAGTGAAAACAAAAATTCAACCTGCTAATATTATCCAGTGTAAGTTCATCATTGAACAATTTAGCAAAGCCCAAAATTTCCTCATTAGAGACACCAGCACCTCTTCTAACCTACATAAACTTATCAGGTCATATAAATCATAACAAATATCAAGAGGGCACGTTATATACAAGGGGTTGACAGTTAAACTTAAAACCGTAAATGACCTTGTTCAAAAACTCATCCAGATCTTCAGCTGTTTTCTTAGTTTCTCCACTCCGTGAGTTTTGGACTTCCTTTGCCATTTCTTTAACAGTGTCCTGAAGAAATTTCGCATATTCCATTCTTGCCTTTAGCCTCCTTTTTAATGCTTCCTACAAGTTGAGCATTTGACATGGGTCAAACATCCAGATTAAAGGGCAACAATTTTGTGTGCATGCAAAAGTACATGTGAAAGTGTGCACTTGTGAGTGCACATGCAAGTGGACATATAAACATTCCACTAAAATGAAAAGGGATAGAGAACTTTGCAAAGCAAGGTTATAAAATGGTTAATGTCACGTTGTCATGCCAGCAAAACACTGACTTTCAGACCTCAATGACAGATCATAGGCTCAAGATCAACTTTCATAATAAATGAAACTACATAATCAATTAATCACAGGAAAAACAAGGGAGAAATAGAATACATACATCACAGGTGGATGCATATAGATGGAGACAACACGTGCAAGAACAAGCCAATAAAATGAGATTCAGTATATAAATTTGAACTCAAAAAGACAATGCATCAGAAAATGGGAGATCTGAAAAAGTTATACCTTGTGTAAATACTTACCACAAATTCCAACCATCAAAACTACTCAAATTAAGGCATAAGCAGTAGTCTAAATCCCACAAGCAACACAAATTACAAACTTAAGATGATGAAACATACCATTAAGAAGAGTCAAAAATATCATTGGTGAAATTTAAATTAGCCATAAACATCCTTAGAAGATGTATTATTAATGACATTTTCTTAGAAAAATAAATAAAATAAAATAAAATGATTAAAAAAACAGGTTAAGATTATATTGGATCTAACTGGATCTAATTGAATCCTATTAAAAACCTTTTGATCAACAAAATAAGAACAAATAATGCATGTGTATTGATTATTTTCATACTAAACACTCTTAGAAGTTTGAAGTTATATTATTATGTCATTTTCATTAAAGGGGGGGAAAAAAAAAAAAAAAAAAAGATATTAGAAAGGGTCAAATTCTGTTAGACATGATAGTTTTAATAATTGAATGAATCGTAAAAAGTCAATCAAAAATCATACTATTCACCATAGATTCTATCCCAAAATAATCCATAGATTCATGTCAATTTATGCATGAATCACAAATCGAACTGTTAATCAGATAGCGCCTTTGTAAGATTTTGCTAACAGAGCTACAGAATTTAAAGATTCTTCTATGCGTGCTTCGAAAGTCACAAGATCTAGCCAAACAAAGTTACTATAGTAATCTAGTTCCACTTGATATAACGCTCTTTTTACAAGAAGTGTGAGCAATTTTCACTAGGGGCTGCAGTGAAACAGACACCAAGGTTCTAGCCCATTTCCTATCAATCCTAGCTTTTTCACTTGAACAACAACATCAAATAAGATTTTAAAAAAATAAATAAATGAACCCCCTAAATACAAGAAAGCAGTCAATCCTCATCATTGGAGGCACACATGTTTTTTACTCCATTTTTTGTCATCGAGTAAATATTGAATCCAGAACCTTCAACTTCCATTGTGATCACCAAATACCATCCAACTAGAAAAACTAGGACACATACACTTAGGTGCAGGGAAAGGTCATTCATATTCTTGTCATGTTGATTAGCTAGTCACCAAAGGTTTGCTTATTTCTTTCATACCTCCTAACAAGTAGCAATGTATGATACTTCGTCTTAGTGGTGGCCATCGGCTCGATGGTCCACCCAATAACGAAGGATCCTGAGGGAGGCATGGGGAGCAACTGCACCCCCAAAAAATTAGAATAAAAACCCATTAGTAAGATAATCTGGAAATTATAGGGGTTCGCCACCCCCCACAGAAGATGCTTTGACAAACACGATTTTCAATAATATGCTTCTATCAAACTTGGGTTATCCTCTTACTCAGTTTTGCTCCATTTTGTGCTACAAATTGAGTATTGTTGAGCTCATTTCATTATAAGTCCATTAGTTTTGTTGTTGAAACAGGAGATACGCTAAAAGATTCTACAGTATATGAATTGAATATTTGTTATATCTAATTCATAATTCTCTGCCTTGTATGAATAACTTTGTAAGATTGTATAAAGTTTGTAAATGTGTGAATGTGTTCAATTACGCGAATTTGAATTAGTGTAGCAAGAGAAACATTTATGTTAAAACTATGCTATGTTAATTAGTTGTCTACATTATTTTCCACCTAGCGTTAACTGTGTTTATTATTTAATTTCTTTCAGGTTTTCATTGAATTGAAAGTTAGGTTAATCATGATGAATAAATCACTTTATTGCTTTCTTAAAATAAAATAAAAAATAAAAAAGTGGTTTTCAAAATATTAAAGGTTGTACAACCAAGGAATCTCTCACCCATAATGTTGAAACTTCAATTCCTCCCAAATAACATCCTTTTGAAGTTCCCAGAGTCAAATCCAAACAAGTTGATACATCTTTTTTGGGTTGATATTTTTATGGTTACAATTGATTTTAAGATGGAAGAATCGAACATGTTTAAGGAAGGTGTGATGGAATTACTGGCTCTTAGCTCAGCTTTGAATCCTACAGATGGTTACAGATCATTCAAATTAAGGATATTTGCAAGTTCACAAATAAATTTTATCCCATTGATTTCACCAAGCAAGAAAATTTGTATTTGAAGTACCAATTTGAAAACTATAAGCTTGATGTTTCCATACTTTCTGAGTTTTAAAAGTTATTACAATGTCTAGCTTAGTTGGCCACCATGACATTCCCAAGGGCTTAGTCCCTAGGGAGAGGTCATGGGTTCAACTCTCCCTAGGGGGAGTTGAATTAAGGGGGCAAGCATTTGGTGCTTTGCATAGGATGGGGAGGTTTACCCGCATAGGTACTAATCTAACAACTAACAACTGACTTTCACCAATCCAAAAAAAAAAAAAAAATCAACAAGTTCTAAGTTGTGCCAAAGTATTGGTAAAAATAGGAAAGTCGATGAGTTATCCTCTTATTGATAAATTGATTCGTCTTGTGTTAGCTTTACCTATTTCAACTACTACATTGGAAGGTGCATTTTCAACTATGAAACTTATTAAGACTAAACTACTAAATAGGATGGAAGATGATTTTCTTGCTAGTTACTTGATCACATATATTAATAAAGTCATTGCTCGAGATTTTGATGTCAAGTCCATCATAGATGTTTTTTTATTCCATGAAGGATTATCGAGCACAACTTCAGATGCCTAACGATAGTAGATAGATGCATATAAAAATAGTTACTGAATTTTGGAAGGGGCAAAACAATATGCTCAATTGTATGATCATAGTTTTGTTCCTAACTTAACTGTAGAGGGGTCCAAGATTAGAGGGGTGATTAGAGAGGCAAAACTATGCTAATGGTCCACTGATGATGGAAGTGGCTAGAGAATGAACAGCAGCAACTATCTGGGAATTGGAGAGTGTGTAGCTAGGTGAGGGTGAAGCAAGTGGCTCAAGAAGAAGTGTGTGGCAAGTACCAAATTGGGCAGCATCTCCCCCAAATCCCCAAAATTCCTCCTTTGAACCTTGGGAAATGGGTCATATTTATATGCTTTTTCTTGGTACCAAGAAGACACCAAGTGGCCAAATAGAGAGAAGACATGTGTCCCAGGGGATCACATGGAATATTCTGCCTTGAGCCACCAGGCTGAAGGTGCCACGTGTCCCTCTGCATGTATTGTGTACTATCTGTTTGCCTCCGCAACTACCTTTTTTGAGTCTCAGCAAGTGTAGTTGCGGCGGGAGTGTTTGCCTCTGCACTTGCCTTCTCAGCTTGAACCTCAGCAAGTGCACTTGCAGCGGTGAACCTCGCCGCTGCACTTGCTTTCTCAGTTCTACTTGGCCAGTACATGCATTCTCAAGACTCCATTAGTCTGCTATCGACTATGTTCGTGTTCACCTCAGCGAAACCTCCACCCTTAGCCACCTATCCATAAACTCCCCAGCTTCCCAGGGCGAAGGCCACAGCTAAGCCTGCTATCAACCATGCTGTGCCTTAGTACCAAGCCCAAGGGGGCTTCCTTAGTCCTGCCTATGCAACCAAGGCAGGTCCATGACCTGGGTAAAGGAAAGGAAGTCCCTTATGCTCGGGCTACCCTGTTCCCATCTTTGCGGGGTTGCCGCGATAAACTGTTACTTTCTAGACCTGCTATCAGCTCCAACCAGTAAGTCTTAGGGCCTGCTATCAGCGCCAAATTAAATGAACTGGGGGGGGCCTGCTATCAGTCCTAGGCCGGTAATGCCTCGGGGCCTGCTATCAACGCCAGGCATTAGCCCCTACTTGCAGAGGGAAGCCTCTATCAAACGCTGCTATCACCTTGGCAGGGTATTCCCTCTGCAACTTAGTTGCTACGGTAGTAGTTGCTGCGGTAGTCGTTTCCCGCAACAAGTTCAGGCAGCATAACCGAAGATATTAGAGATGGCGGCGTCGACAGAATGCCTCCACAGCTTGGGCGCTGTAAGTATTGCCTCAGCAACTTAGTTGCCTCGGTTTTCTCTTTCCCTCGGCAACTCCACATGATCGTGACACTGACATTACTTGGAATGGCGGCGAGACCGAAGATATTTGGACTGGCGGCGCTGAGACAAAGTGCCTCAACAACTCTGCCGCAACACGTGTTCCCTCGGCAACTTTCAGTGGCGGCAGAACCGAAGTTAATAGAAATGGTGACGCTGAGACAAAGTGCCTCAGTAACTCTGCCGCTGCACATGTCCCCTCGGCAACTTCCAATGGCGGCGGAACCGAAGTTAATAGGAATGGCGGGGCTGAGACAAAGTGCCTCAGCAACTCTGCCGGCGGAACCGAAGTTAATAGGAATGGCGGGGCTGAGACAAAGTGCCTCAGCAATTCTGCCACTGCACATGTCCCTTCGGCAACTTCACCGCTACAGGTGTTGCCTCTGCAACTTCACTAGGGCATTTTTCCTCATTGAGTCCATCTGGAGCCTTGGTGGGTCGAACCTGCCTTGGCCCACTTGTTGGCCCACTTCCCTTAGGCTTTGGCAGACGCTCCTCTCTTATCCCTAGTCACCTTTTCAGGGCGATCTTAGTGCTAAGTCCATACTTAGTTTGGGGTTTAATTTCTGACCCTCTACATTTTGCCCCCTGCGCACGTGGGAGACACACTCCCTGTTTCCCGCGCAGGCATGAAAAGGTACCCTTTTGACTACCAGGTCATAATGGACCTAGGGCAGTGTGCTAGCGCCATTTTCTGATTTTCTTTATAAATAATGCCCCCTTGGGTCCACCGGTTCCCCACTTCTTCCCAACACACCTTTCTGTCTCCCTTGTCTTATTCTCTCCTTTGTCCCCTCTTTCCAAAGCTTCTTTAACTTTCTTTACTCCCTTTCATGGCCAGCACGAGGTTCCTTGCTGACAAGGCTGCCCCACCCCCTACTGAGTGGAGGCGGGCCCCTTACTTCAGAGGGTTGGCCGACCCCTTCTGGAAGGCGGTTGATTCCTTTGTTCCTAACACCCCTTCTCTAGAGGAGCCTTTGCTTCCTTTTGGGGAGGCCATCTTGGAAGACGCAGACATGGTGAACCCAGTTTCCGTGTTGCAGTTCCGGGTGGAGCGTGGTGACTTTCCACATTCTTACATCTACTATCGTACTCATTCGGGCCCTCCAGCAGATTGGTCCCTTTGGGTTCATGACGTCATGGCGGATGGTGGATTCAAGCAGCGTCTGCGTAATGTTCGCCTTTACAATGCCATTTTAATCTCGAGGGAGTTATCAATGCGTAAGGTGCAGACCAACACTGATATGATTGTCTCCCGTTGGAGTCGTGACACCCACACTTTTGCTCTGGCATGAGGGGAGATAACCCCGACCCTGGAAGATGTTGTCGTCCTCTTGCGCCTCAGTGCCCGCGGGGATTTCCCCTTTAATCCAGAGTCCCTGACCCCTGCAAAGCAAGTCGCCGTCACTGCTCTTCAGACCGCCTTTCGGGAGGCGCGGAAGTTTGGTTCCTGGTATGATCTTAGAACCGGGGAACTGCTACAGGAGAGGCCCAAAATGGATATAAGACTACCTATCTTTCTTGGCTGAAGCATTTCTTTAAGGACTTGCAACCAGTCGTAGGGGACATTACTGAGGAGAGTCGCGAGTCCGTAGTTGGTACGGGCTATCGAGGTGATTTATACTTTGCGGCGTTCATCAGCTATTTTATCTCATTCTTCGTCCTACCTAGTTGCCGAAAGCATCAATGCCCTAGTATTTCCTTTGGCTGTAAAGCTTTGCAGCGGTAACCAAATCCCTCTGGCTTCCCTCTTTCTGGGCAACTTAAACTTTCGCCTTAACCTTATCCATTCGGACATGGAGCGATCCATGGGCCGCTATGACGTGTGGAGTTTTATGCATACCCAGTTCCTGACTGCGTTTTTTTATGAGAGGTTTCCTGCCATGGGCCCCACCCCCAAGGAATACGAGCCCTTCTTTACTGATGAAGTCTTCGATGCAGAGGGCCACCCTGTCCTGGATGCAGAGGGTCGGCCTATCACGAGGCAAGTGCGTCAGTCCCGCCCTCGCATCTCTCGGTGGTCCGGCCTTGGCACCAACAGGCCTTTTTCAGACTATGTTGACTATATGGAGAAATGCGTCTTCCGCCCATGGTTCTAAATCGCGGTATCGGGTAACATAACGGTATCGATCGCGGAGTATCGGTATTGGGAGTATCGACCGATACGTATCGGGTATCGGGCGTCGTGGTTGTGAAATTTCAAAAATCATTAGCAATCCCTTTAAAACTCAATTTTATGTATTTTTTTGACTCTTTTAGCCTTAATTTATCACATTTTAAACAAAATTTTGATATGTAGAGGCACTTTTGATTCATTTTCAACTAAATGATATGTATTTATTTTAGTCTCAAGCTTTTATTTGGCATATATGTTAAACTTTAATATAAAATTGATGTGAAAATTAATATAAACTTTAATATAGATTTGACAGATTCAAAAATTTGACAGATTCAATCAAACACACTATAAGGAAATAATCAATCAAACACACTATAAGGAAATAATTATCCTAATCAACTCATTGCCATGGCTTCTAAGTTTTTCATGGATCACTAATTCTTTATGACTCAAATGAAGCACGAGAGACTGAAATGAGCTTGGGATCTTCTATATTAATTTATTTATTTTATTTATCTATTTTAATGCACTTTCAATCAATAATCAGAGTGACTCTAGTCTCATCCCCCATCAAGCAAACAAAAGCTCTTAAATTTTTTTTATTTGTATTATTAATATTTTATTATATATAGTTTGGTTATTTAAAAAAATCAAGGATCCCATCAAATAAAAAAAAATATTCAACACAATAATAATACTATTTAGATACACTATCTAGATACACTTAAAAAGTAAAATATTTGAGAATATTTTTTTATAAAAAAATTACTAATTTTTCACAAATATTTTATTTTTTAGGTACTAATACAATACTAAGGTACTAATACAATACTAACCTCCACCTCTCATCATAATGTTAGATAAATGATTAAATGAGAAAAATATGATTCAGAATTTGGTGCACATAATGTTGGACTCTGCAAAGAAAACTAATCAACACATGGGAGACTGAAATAGAAAAACAAAGTGGGACAGGTGCAGAGCTTTGCTTCAATATATATAAATGCTCCTAATATATATATATATAAATATTTGAAGAATTATAAATATATATTAAAATATATCTCATTCTCATTCCATACCATAATATAAATTAAAAAATAACCACAGAAAAAAGAAAAAAAAAAAATTATAAACAAACCAAACACAACTTACCAAGCAAGACCATCCCATACCATAATATAAATAAAAAAATAACCACAGAAAAAAAAAAAAAAAAAAACATAAACATATTATAAACAAACCGAACACCAAGCAAAACCATTACTTCTTCAGCCAAAACAAAAAACAGAGCATGAAACAAATACAAACAAAGCATGAAAGAATCGGACAGTATCGGTGATTTGCAAAGCAATGGTGTTCGGTTTGCTTTACAAATACAAATACAAACAGGTTTCATGCTCTGAAGGTTTGCTTTGCTCTTCCAGGTTTCAAACAAATACAAATACAAACAAACCGAACACCATTGCTTTTCCAGGTGATTTGCTTTGCTCTTCTAGGTGATTTGCTTTGCTCAATTATTTTTGCAGATGCTTTGCTTGTTTTCAGCCGAATCGGACAGTATCGGAACTATATCGCTCACGTATCGGAATCAAGCCGATACGTGTCGGGAATCGGCCGCTACGGACGCGAAATTCATTCTCACCGGTATACCGGTGAGTATCCGACTCGGCACTCCCATTTTTCGTTACGAACCGGCCAGTACGGAACGTACCGGCCGATATTTAGAACCTTGCTTCCGCCCTTTCACTCAGGCTCTCCCATGCATTTCTGTTGTCCCTTTTTATTTTTCAGAGTCCCGCCACATTGATTTTTCTCTCGACAGCATTCAGGCTAATTCTCTCCTTATTGCCGCCATGATTCGCCCTGGGTTTCTGCCCGTGTGGAATAAAGAAGGCATGTCCAGCGTCATTTATCAACCGAACAGAGTCCTTATGCAATTCGGGATGGATCAGGGCGTCCCATATACTTCCCCGCCTCAGGCTGATTTCCACTGGAGTTTCCAACGATTCACCCGAGACTACACTGCTCTACTTGCGAAGGGCCTAGGGATCATGGAGCTCCCTTCACTTGGGAGAGAGGGTGCCTGTACTCCTGACAATAGGTTATTCTGGCATCATAACCTCAGTTCCTTCTTCAATTTTTGCAATAGCACCCCGGTCGTCCCAGCAATGGAACCTATCCCGCAACCCGACCTATCCCTTCGTCTGCCTTCTGGCCGAGGGAAACAATCCAGCATATTCTATCGCTTAAAGCTTCTGTCCTCGCACGTTGTGGAGGAGCCTCACCCTTCTGGGGCAATGTCTGTTCAACCCCTGCAGACTGCTCCCCCTGAAGTGAGTGCAACAGTACGCATGACCCGTTCCAGGCTAAGGGCAGCCCAAGCAGCAGCGGCATCGATTCCTGAGGCACATGCCTCACCTAGCAGAAAGAGGCTCCGAAAGGTATCCCTACTTAGACAAATATTTTTCTGTATTATCTCCTTGTACTTATCATGTTTACTATAATAACCGCAAGATCTTCTTTTTTTATAGGCCACGGAGCACACTGCCCTCCGATCCAGGGGGTTCTTCTACTGCCATTGGCATTTCTTCAGACTCGGACGACGATGACAACCTCCCCATTGCGACTAGGGTAACAAAATTCAAGACTTGCAAGACAGTTCTTCCAGACGTTGAAGAGGAACCAATTGTGGGAGGTGATCCGACCGCTGAGGCCGAGGCCGAGGCAGAGCCAGTTGTGGAGACTGCGGACAATGTGCAAGTTCCCCCTGCTGCGGAAGTTGCAGCGGGTGATATAGCCGTTGAGGGTTTAGAGCCTCTACATCCTTCTAACTCTATGCACTCTGGCCGTTCCTCTGTCGGCGGGGATGACTTTGTACCTGAGACCCCTAGAGAAGATCGTGACATGAGAGAGCCACTGGAAGTTGTACCACCTACCCTTGGAGCTGCATCTGGTGGTTCCTCCCAATCTACTGAGTCCCCGCTAATTCAGCAAACTCCACTTCCAGACATTCAAGCGGCTAGAGAGAGTGCAAGTGCAGCGGCTGCTTCTATTGTCCCTGATGTGACCCCTCTGGACTTAGACAGACTTGCAGAGGTAGCTATCACTTTAGCCGCCTACACTGTTACTACTGCTGCTGGGTCCTCTGATCCAGTTGCTTCGGCGACCTCTGAATAGCTGGCAGACTTGTACCCCACTCATTTTTTAGAGGTGCCAGCTGACCTTGGGATGTCCCGTGACTTTTATACTGGGATGGATACTACTGTTGTTCCAGATCTAAATGTTGGGTATTATCAAATGGACGACCTTTTTTTGGAGCGACGCAATGGTGCAAGCAGTTTTGGTCTTTCTCATGAGGCCAATTCACCCGGTCGTCAGCCAGCATCTACTCACTCCATTACTGCTGGGCAGTCATCTTCAGGGGAGGTGCGTCGCCCTCAGACCTTCGGTCGCTCCATCAGCCTTCCTCCAGTGATTGATATGGGCGGTGGTGTGAAAGAGCCTCATCGGTCCTCAGAGAAAGTATCCTTCCTAAGTTACTGGGTTTCCCCCGAAGCTGCTACAACCCTTGCCCGTATCTAAACACTACATCCGGACACCTTTACCGCCTTTAATGTCCCTGGGTCAATAATTCAGACGGCACTGCTGGAGTCACTTGCTGGCTTTGTTCGTGATCTTGCCACCAAGCAGATCTTGACCACTCCTAGCAAATTCGTGGAGAGTGCCGAGGCCAATCTGAGCGGGTTTGAGAGGAGTGGTTTTGACCTATCATGGATGAGGGCTAGGCTCTAGACGGTTGATGGCTTCCTTGAGCACGCTGACAATGTGGAGATCGTCGCGTCCCTAGAGGAAACTATTAAGGTGTGTGAGGGTGCCCTGGAGCAGCACCGGCAAAACCTGGCTCGGCTCAAAGAGAAGGACTTTGCATTGGTTGCCCAATTGCCTCAAGATGTAACTCTGATGGACTCCCTCTTGAAGGGTTTGATTTGATATAACTTTGTGACTTTGCTATGGTTTCTTCCGTTTTTTCTTTATTTTGTTGTTGCATCGCACTTGGTGCGTCTTTTCTTCTCTTTTTCTGTCATAACTTCTTTTTCAAACACTGTAATCATGTTCTGAAAGTTTGACTTTAATGAAAAAAAGTATGGATGCTTGGTAATACTCTCGAGTTTCACTTCATTGCTTCCCTTACATTGCTTTCACATAGCCTCTAAAGATAAGGCAAGCTCTTTACAAGTGTAAAATTTAATTACGACTAAGCTTTTACAAAGATAAACTTTCACTAAATATGGAAAACTTTCCTCACACTAAGTGTATATAAGAGTAACATGTTCACTAAGTGTACGACCCTTTCTTTACACTTTGCTTTAGAAGTATTAACAAAGAAAATTACAACTCTTTTCAAAAGAAATTAAGGAAAATATTCTTTGACATACTTGGCGTTGACAGGGCCAGTTCTGAATCCATCATCTACTCTTGTCAACTTGTAATACCCGCTGCTGCTTGTCTCAGAAACTTTGTAGGGGCCTTCCCATCTGGGTGAGAACTTGGGAATTGGCTGCCCCCGCATGATTGCATCCACTGTCTTCCATACTAAGCCCCCTTCTTTGAACTTTCTATGTCGAACAGATTGATTGTAGGCACAGGCTATGGATTGATAATACTTTTCCATTGCCCATGAGGCCCGATCTCTTCTTTCTTCAGCTGCCTCGATATCATTCTTCCTGCTGTCTGGAACTAAGTGCACTGACATAGCCATTCTTGCTGAGGGTACTGCCAACTCAACTGGTAACACAGCTTCAGACTCATATACTAGGGAAAATGGGGTTGCCTGAGTTGGCTTTGTTTTTGACGTTCTATATGCCCAGAGTGCTGTAGGGAGTTGTTCAGACCATGTGCCTCCTGCTTCATCCATCATCTTGCTCAGTATTCGAATGAGGGTCTTGTTGGTTGCCTCAGCTTGTCCGTTCCCTTGGGGATAGTACGGACTAGACTTATGATGCTTAATTTGGTAGGCATCCAACAATCTCCCCACATGGCGATTTACAAAAGGAGTTCCATTGTCAGACAGCATCACTTTGGGTATGCCAAACCTGCATATTATGTTCTCTCTGATGAAATTGGCTACCCCTGCCCCATCTGCCTTGCTCATTGGTATAGCTTCTACCCACTTGGTACTAACTTCGGTTGCTGCAAGTATCCATCTGTATCCTTTGGACTGCTGCGCTATAGGGCCTACCAAGTCAAATGCCCAAGTATGGAACGGATAAGGAGTCTTGATGTTGTGCAGTTCAACCACTGGTGCATGTATCAGATTCCCAAACTTCTGACAGAACTGGCATCTCCTCACAAAGTTTTTAGCATCTTCTTCCATTGTTGGCCAGTAGTAGCCAAGGTGAATGAGATGTCCATATAACCGTTGTCCTCCTTGATGCTCTGTCTTGTGGGCTTCCCTCAGCACCTCGTTTGCCTCATCTTTTGATAAGCATGCTAAAGGCTCCCCTTCGAAGCTTCTTCAGTATAGCTTGCCTTAGTCAAGGAAGAAGCGGAGGGCTCGCCTTTTGACTCTGATTGCATCAGCTTTATTTTCAGGCAGTGTGCCATTCTCAAGGTAGTCGATATATGGCTACCTCCATTCTTCACTGCTTAAGAAATGAGCTTTCTCTTCCTTAGGATGGGACTGACATTTTGCACATTGCCTTTGCAATTCAATACTTTCCTTTTCCATCTCTGGCCAGTAATACCCTTGCCTCTGTATCCGTCAGTATAGGCTGATATCTCCATGTCCACAAGACTTAGCATGGATCTGCTTAAGTTTGTCAGTTGCTTCTTGCCTACTGACGCACCTTGCCAGCAAGTTGTTGGGGCCGCAAAAATACAACTCTCCTCTGAGGAGCAGAAATGGTGCAAGTTCTGCTGGTCTGATTGCCCCCTGGCCAGTTTTTAGCTGCTGGATTATATCTACTTTCCACCCCTCAACATCTTACTCTGCATGTTCTTCAGTTAGCACTGCTGGTGTTGTCCTTTTCTCGATAACGATGGCTATACTATCGTCTCGTATCTCCACTTTTGCCCCCAGTATAGCCAAGGCATCGGGAAAACGGTTATGTGTTCGAGGGGTATGCTGGATTTGGACATCATCAAACTGAGCAAGCAACTTTTGGACTACAATGCGATATGGGGCTAATAGAGGCTCCTTCAAGGCGAAACCACCCATTGATTGTTTGACAACTAACTTGGAGTCGCCCCAGATTCTCAACTTGCGGAGGCCCTTCTTTTGGGCAGCTATCAGACCCAGTATCAACGCTTCATATTCGGCCTCGTTATTTGAACACTCAAAATCAAGCTTATATGATAGATGGAACTTCTCTCCTTCTTGACTGGTTAGTGTGACACCAGCTCCACCTTTCCCACCTCCGGAAGCTCCGTCAAACTTTAAGTCCCAATAAGTCTTAATTGCAGCTGCTGAGACATGGAACTCACCTGGTAGAGGTACCTCTGCAGGTTCATGTTCACCCGATGAGAACTGTGCCAGTAGGTCTGCGAGTGCTTGGCTCTTAATAGCCTTAGGAGTGACATAAACGATATCATATTCCGCCAGAGCCAAGAGCCATCTTGCCATTCTCCCAGTCAGAGCGTGCTTGCTCAGCAAGTAGCGGACTAGATCACTCCGGGTCACAACCTGGATCGGGTGTGCCAAGAAGTAGTGGCGCAACTTCTGCGTTGTGAAGATTAAGGCTAAACAATGCCTCTCAATTGGACGACTCGGCACCATTGACTTTGCGACTAATGTAATAGACTGGTTTCTCAATTCCATCTATGTCTTGGACAAGTAGGGCTCCAATAGACCGAGGAGTACAGGTCAAGTACAGTAGCAGAGGTTTTTTAGGCTGTGGGGCAATCATTGTAAGTGGTGAGGTAAGTACTTTCTTCACCGTATCAAATGCCCATTGGTGTTCTTGCAACTATTCAAACTTGTGATTCCCTTTCAGTAGTGTCCCAAAGGGAAAGGTTATCTCAACAAGGGCTGGAATAAACCTCCTAAGGTATGACACCTTGCCTAGGAATTTCTTCAAAGCCTTTTGAGAGTGTGGCGGTGGCATCTCCATGATTGATTTGACCTTATCCCCATCTACTTCGATCCCCCGTTGGTGTACAAGGAAGCCAAGGAACTTGCCAGCAGTAACTCCAAAGGCACACTTGAGAGGGTTCATCTTGAGGCAGAATTGGCGGCAGCGCTAAAAAACCTTTTCCAAGTCACAGAGGTGGCAGTTTGCCTTAGTAGACTTGACCACCAGATCATCTACATATACTTCCACTTCATGATGTAACATGTCATGGAATACTGCAGTCATAGCCCGTTGGTAGGTTGCTCCCGCGTTTTTCAAACCGAAGGGCATCACCGTATAGAAAAAATTTCCCAAGAATGTCCTGGAAACCGCCTTTTTTGCATCTTCTGGTGCGATTTTGATCTGATTATAACCACTAAACCCATCCATGAAGAAGAACATCTGATGGCCCGCAGTTGAATCAACAAGCGTATCAACATGGGGCAATGGAAACTCATCTTTCGGGCAAGCCTTATTCAGGTCGCGAAAGTCTACGCAGACCCTGATCTGACCGTTCTTCTTCTGCACAGGAACAATATTTGCTAGCCAAGTTGGGTACTATATAGGCTCAATGAACTTAGCCCTCTGCAACTTTTCTACCTCTGCTTTAATCTTTGCTTCAAGATCAGGGTGATACTTTCGAGCGTGCTACTTGATTGGTTTAGAGTTGGGAAAAGTGTCCAGATGATGGGTGACGAGGGATGGGTCAAGACCAGGCATCTCATCGTATGTCCAAGCAAAGACGTCACTATATTGCTTTAGTAGTGTTATCAATTCTGCCTTAGCTGCTGGAGCTATTGTATCACTGACAAACACCGGCTTGCTCTGCCCAGGTAAGTCACTGAGGTTAACCTCAGCAAGTTGGGCCTATCTTGCATGCATTCGGGGGCGGGCTCAGGCGTCTCCACCAATCCTTCTTAGGACTCACTTCCGTCACATTTATTTGTCTCGAGGCCATCCTCCTAGGGTATGAAGTTTGGCCCCCAAGACCATCATAGGTAGTAGACTGTCTTGCCACCCTCGCACACCTTAACAATCTTGGGCAAAGGGCTTGTGGATTTGCTGCTCCTTTTCTGTCCACTGCTTTCTGGAGCAGCCTCTGCATCTCGAATGTCTTCCCACTTCGGCAATTTTACCCCTGCCATTTTACCCGTCCTTGGAGCTTCATCCGTTCACAACTTCGTAAAGAAAACGACATCCAAATAGTGTGCCTCTTCCACTCCGAATGGCTTTTCAAACGCGTTTATGGTAACTGTGCGCTTTCCCAACTTTGCCTTCACACATTGGTGATAGCTGGACGGTATAGCCCCATATCAGTGCATCCAGGCTCTGCCAAGTATCATGTGGTAGTTTGTATCTGCTTCAATCACATGGAATTTAGTTGCGGAACGAATCTCGCCAACTGCCAAGTCCACTACAACATGGCCCTTAGTGACCTTTTTCTCACCACCAAAACCGGTTACAGTAATGGGTTGGCGAACCATTCTAGACCCCGGGATGCCAGCCTTTGCGAAGGTGTCAGCGGTAATGATGTTTATGGAGGCCCCACCATCGAGGAAAGCACGCTTGAACTCCACATCATTGATATAGGCTGTGACGGAAAGAGGGCAGTTATAGGGAAATGAGTATACTCTATCTGCCTCTGAAAAGGTAATGGCCCCATAATCTTCCTGGATGTGCCGAGGCACATATTCCTTGGCCTCAGCAACTTCAGCATAGTGCACTTCAGAGATGCTGATGAGAGCCTTTGTTGCTTCCATCCTGGCGGCTTGGCTCAGCCCCAATTGGTCAAAGAATGTGCGAAACTTAACAGAATTTTGCAAGGCTTGAGCGTGAGTATCCTCTGCGAATTTCGCCTCAGCAAGTGCTGTTTCAAGGAGCTGGCCAGTTGCAATTTCTTCTAACTCATCATAGTAAGACACCATGTGCACTTGATCGTGCACAGGCCCAAGATAGCCAATCATGTGTACATTCTTCCCCTTTTCTTTGTGGTTAGGATAAGGGTCCTTCCGTACGTCACGATTACCGGTGTCTTTGAACTTCAGCTCGTTCGCAGCAACTTTCTTTTTGAAGATATTTTTTAACGTCCAACAATCCCTGGTAGGGTGTCTGGTGGTTCTGTGATAAACACAGTAATCTGGGCTTTCTTTGTCCTTCTTGGTTGGAGTAACATCAACCGGAGGTAAAGTAAATTCACCATCAGCGACCCATTCTTTAACCAAGGCCTTAACATTCTCAAGGCTACAAGGATATGGATTCCTGTCTTCATAACTCTTCCTCTTTCGAGAAGACGAAGCCTTTGCTTGCGAGCGGCTCCCTCCTGTGGAGGTTACCGTAGAAACTTTACTACTGCAGGAATAGCGGTGGCTGTCACGAGATCTATATAAAGGACCAGTGGTACTGAGATTTCTAGCTGCCTCAATCAAGGCAGAAAAGGTAGGCAGATTATGGTTCACCAAGAAAATCTTGTAGTCGCATATGGCACCCTCCATACATATGCTGACTAAGTGAGCTTCATCCACTGGTTCATGACAGTCAATAGCCTTGTCTTGGAACCGCTTAACATAGTCCGGTATATCTTCGCCTTCTTTTTGGACATCTCGCCCAAGTGTGAGGGTTGTTACTTTCTCCTGGACTTGGAAAAACTTCGTGTGGAACTTGTTCAGCATTTCCTCCCAACTCTTGATCAAGTTGGGAGCCAAGTTCACATACCAACTATAAGCTCTTCAGTAAGTGATTTGAAGAACTCCCGAAGGCGCAAAGAGTGGTCACTGCCATGGACACCAAGAGTTTCAATAAACCTGACCACGTGTTCTCTGGCATTGCCTTGTTTTCCATCAAACTTAATAAACTTGGGCAATGTATACCCAGTTGGGTAGGGCATGGTCAATATCTCTTGAGAGTATGGGGGCTTCACATCTGGGTCTGGGAGAGATGGTAGTTGTTTCTTGCTGCGCTCTTGCTCGAGCATAGCTTGTACATCGGCTAGAGTAACAAAGTGAGTGGGTTGGAATGGTCCAGTCTGCTCCTGGGTAGCTGAACCGGCGGCCATACCGTTCACCTAAGGTACCACCAGAGGCACCTGGATCGGAGCCCAAACCTCAAGGAACAAGTTAAGCGCTGGATTTGGGACTGCTACAAGTGGGGGTGCTTGCACTGGAACTGGTTTAGCAGCTATGGCCACAATGGCCTCAGTGAGAGTTTGCAAAGCTGCCAGGATCTCCTTCTGCGTATCCTGTAGTGACTAAACTGTGGTCGTGGTCTTCCGCATGTGCTACTCCGCCATTGGAAGAGCCTTGCTACCGTGGGGGTTGTTGAACTTCTTCCTCAACCATCTTTTCCAGCGAAGTATGTAAGCCACTGCGGGTGTGAACCATCAACAAAGCAGCCTCCCCAGCAGAGTCGCCAGAAATGTAGAGGGGTTCAAGATTAGAGGAGTGATTAGAGAGGCAAAACTATGCTAATGGTCCACTGATGATGGAAGTGGCTTAAGAATGAACAGCAACAACTATCTAGGAATTAGAGTGTGTGTAGCTGGGTGAGGGTGAAGCAAGTGGCTCAAGAAGAAGCGTGTGGCAGTACCAAATTGGGCAGCATCTCCTCCAAATCCCCAAAATTTCTCCTCTGAACCTTGGGAAATGGGTCATATTTATAGGCTTTTTCTTGGTACCAAGACGACACCAAGTGGCCAAATAGAGAGAAGACATGTGTCCCAGGGGATCACATGAAATATTTTGCCTTGTGCCACCAGGCTGAAGGTGCCACGTGTCCCTCTGCATGTACTGTGTACTATCTATTTGCCTCCGCAACTACCTTTTTTGAACCTCAGCAAGTGTAGTTGCGGCCAATGTTTTCAAACCCGGACCGGACCTGCCGATCAGACCGGTTGGACCGGGAACCGGGCCTTATTCCGGTCCGGTCCGGTCAACCCCCTAAACCAGAAGTGGGGCCAAAACCGAGGAAAACCGGTGACCCAATGGTCGAACCGGCAGAACCGGTGAACCGGACCGGGTCGGGAGGGTCAGACCAGTCTCTTTTTTTTTCTTATATATTTTTCAAAATTTTGACTAAAAATTCTTATTTCAAGAGTCTCCTCTCATAAGGAAGAGTCTCATTGAAAGTTTGAGAAGATTATGAAAGTCTATTCATATTTATAGGAAAAGATTTTTCAAAGAGAATGTACAGAATTCTATGTGGGATTCAATCAAATTATTTGAAACATATTGATTTGAGGGAGAGTTGAAAATTTCATTTCCCTCCAAAATTAAATCTAGCATTCAATCAATTTATTTGGAGGGAATGTTTCAAAATTTTAATTTCTTTAAAATAAGTGACTTTTTTTTATCAATTATGACTTGATTAAATATTATTAATAAATACTATGCAACAATTTTTATTTTTATTTGATTATTTATATATATTTTTATTTATTTATAATTTATAGTTATATTTTTTAATTATATAATATTAATTATAACGTCACGATTCGACCGCTTTGACACGACGGTTGAACCGGTGACCCGTCCACCCGGTCCCTTTTTCGGTTCGCTCACCGGTCCGGTTTTGAAAACATTGGTTGCGGCGGGAGTGTTTGCCTCTGCACTTGCCTTCTCAGCTTGAACCTCAGCAAGTACACTTGCAGCGATAAACCTTGCCGCTGCACTTGCTTTCTCAGTTCTACTTGGCCAGTACACGCATTCTCAGGACTCCATTAGTCTGCTATCGACTGTGTTCGTGCTCACTCAGCGAACCCTCCACCCTTAGCCACCTAACCACAAACTCCCCAACTTCCCAGGGCGAAGGCCACAGCTAAGCCTGCTATCAACCATGCTGTGCCTTAGTACCAAGCCCAAGGGAGCTTCCTTAGTCCTGCCTGTGCAACCAAGGCAGGTCCATGACCTAGGTAAAGGAAAGGAAGTCCCTTATGCTCGGGCTACCCTGCTCCCATCTTCGCGGGGTTGCCGCGGTAAATTGGTACTTTCTAGACCTGCTATCAGCTCCAACCAGTAAGTCTTGGGGCCTGCTATCAACGCCAAGTTAAATGAATTGGGGGGGCCTGCTATCAACCCTAGGCCAGTAATGCCTCGAGGCCTACTATCAGCGCCAGACATTAGCCCCTACTTGCAAAGGGAAGCCTCTATCAAAGGCTGCTATTACCTTGGCAGGGTATTCCCTCCAGAGTTTTAAAAGGCTTTCTTGAGGCTCGCCTCGCCTTGAGGCTAAGGTAAAACGCATCAAGGCTTTGATTTTTAGGCATTACTCCCAAAAGGCTTGCGCATCATAGTTTGAGACATGCGCCTTAAGTGCGCTTTTTACGCTTTTTGCGCATAAGCATGTGAGGAGTATGCACATGCAGAAGTTGCCCTCGGCATTTGTTAAACTTAGTCTATTAGATTGTTTAAACATAAAAAATTAAAAAGAATCCATTTTTACAACTATATTCTACAGAAAAAATTAAGTAAATGATCAATCAAGAAAAACACAGTTAATGGTCAAGTGAAAAACTCAATCACTAAAGTTAAGAATATCGATTTCTCTTTCAATGAAGGAAAACTTCCTTCTATGCAGTTAAATGTTCAACGCATTAAAGCGAAAAGTATTTACACATTTATATTTAATTTTGTTTTATTTTTTTAACTATTTAAAAATATTTAATTTATTTAGTTAATATTAAAATTTGAAATTTGAAATTTGAAATGCTTGCGCCTCAACGCCCTAAGGCTTACGCCCCGCCTCAAGGTACGCATTCGCCTTTAAAAACTTTGATTCCCTCTGCAACTTAGTTGCTGCGGTAGTCGTTTCCCGCAACAAGTTCAGGCGGCATGACCGAAGATATTAGAGATGGCAGCGCCGACAGAATGCCTCCACAGCTTGGGCGCTGTAAGTATTGCCTCAGCAACTTAGTTGCCTCGGTTTTCTCTTTCCCTCGGCAACTCTAAATGATCGTGACACCAACGTTACTTGGAATGGCGGCAGAGCCGATAATACTTGGACTGGCGGCGCTGAGACAAAGTGCCTCAGCAACTCTGCCGCTACACATGTTCCCTTGGTAACTTTCAGTGGCGGCAGAACCGAAGTTAATAGGAATGGCGGCGTTAAGACAAAGTGCCTCAGCAACTCTGCCGCTGCACATGTCCCCTTAGCAACTTCCAATGGCGGGGGAACCGAAGTTAATAGGAATGGCGGCGTTGAGACAAAGTGCCTCAACAACTCTGCCGCTGCACATGTCCCCTCGGCAACTTCACCGCTGCAGGTGTTGCCTCTGCAACTTCACTTGGGCATTTTTCCTCGCTGAGTCCATCTGGAGCCTTGGTGGGTCGAACCTGCCTCGGCCCACTTGTTGGCCCACGGTCCTCTCTTATCCCTGGTCGCCTTCTCAAGGCGATCTTAGTGCTTGAGTCCATACTTAGTTTGGGGTTTAATTTCTGACCCTCTACACTAACTACGTTGACATGGGATGTCTACTTAATGGTAACATTGTTTACTTCTTTGTGTTATTAGAACTTGATATTCTACTTTAAACGTTATCAGTGAATTTTCTCAATTAGGCTCAGGGGTTGCATATGCTTTAGAGTTAGAATTCTGGATCCATCCCTATGGCTTAGCCCAATCAAACCCACCCAATTAGTATAGGGATTGGAACTTTTGTTTAGGCACGTAGATTTGGGTTGGACTAAGTTTTAAGGCATGAATTTTTTCTCAGGCCGAGCTTGCAACAAGCACTTAAAGTTAAGGATAAACTACCAATAGGTCCTAATAGTTGCAAGTCCTATTGAAAATAAATCCTAATAAAATTGTTGTTAAAAATAATTTTTTATGACATTTTTTGCATGTCGTTAAAAATTAACAATAAGGTGACTTTTTTTTTTTGTCACGACTTTTATAAATTGTCGCCTATGAAGCACGGGTACTCCAAAAATGGTATCGTACGAGTACCGGGTATGGGTACGTGTACCGGTAAGACGGTACGCATACCGGATACGCCGAATACATGTCGGGTATGACAAATACATTTGGGTATGTCGTGAGTACGACACCGGTACGGCGAGGTGAAATTTTTTTTTTTTTTTTTTTTTTTGTAGCTGCTGGAATTTATTGCAGCCTTTATTATTCTTCACTCAATTTTGAAAATATCAAGTAATTTATTTCCAGCACCCTTTACCCATGAGTCATGGTTTTGCTTTCTTTTACATCCTGTTTTAGACAATCAAAAAAGAAAAAGAAAGAACAAGTTGTTCTCTTTTTAATTTTGATATTAAAATTTTGATTTGTATGTTGGATGTTTAGCTATAATTTTTTTTTTTTTTAAAAATTAAAAAAAAATTGAACCCTAGACGCACCTATACCCTACTTTTTTAAGAATTTGTCGTATCGGCGTATCCGTATCCGTATCATATCCGTACCCGCACCCCGTGCTTCATAGATTGTCTCTAAAACTTACAATTAGTGAAGTTTTTTTGTGACGAATTTTTCAAACTATCGCTGAAAGTTGAAAATTAGTGACTTTTTTTGCAACGATTTTTTTAAAAGGTCGCTAAAACTTATAGTTAGTGACATTTTTTGTGATAAAATTTTCAAATTGTCGCTGACAATTAACAATTAGTGACGTTTTTTAATAGTGTTTGCTGAAAACACCATTAATTCTTGTTAGAATAGTTCTTTTAGTTATTTTTGTTCTCTTGTTAATATTTATTTACTTAAGTTGCGGGTACGATGGTCATATTGCTACTTTAGGGTTTTATATATATTTGAGTGATGTAAAGTTGAGGATGCAAGTTGTTTTCAATACATACACAAGTTCTCTCTTCTTCTCTCTTATTCTTCTTCCTTCTAACTTTCAACCCTAATTTCTCCATTTTACATTCTCACTTGGTATCAGAGCAATCTCTTCTTCATTAGAAAGGGTTCTACAGATTCTACAGATCGATCTGAGGTGACCGAGACATGCTGATGTCATCAGCCGTACGATGACGTCAGCATGACATAAGCAGTGTACGGACGGGTCTTTCACCCCTAGACTCGAAATTGCCTCGTGAGATTTATGGTGATTTTTGTGGAATTTTTTGATCATCTCTGATGTAAGTTTTCGATTTTTGAAAGTATTTCGGTTTTGGGACTGGTTTTTGTGAATCTGCCTTTGGGACTATTTTTTTCTGGTTTTTCTTGCTGGGCTCACTTCCCTAGGAGCCGAAAATCACTCCTCTATGGGTCCTTGATCTTAATTTGTTGTTTTACTCCTGTTGGGTTGATCTTTTGTTCGATTTTTGGCTGTTTCTGGTCCAGTACCCTTGTGTTCTTCGGTTCTTCCTATTGAAGGCTCCTATATAAGGGCTGAAATTTATTGATTGCTACTATTGAGTTGTTGTGTTGGTCTTTTTTGGGTCCAAACTTGGTTGTTGAGCTACTTCTGTGTTTATATTGGTGATTGTGGGTGTGAGTTTTGGCTATCTGCCCAATCTGGTTGATCATTATGGTTGAGATTGAAGCTAAGACTATAACTATGGGTAAAGATGATGACATGCCTAAATCTATCACTACAAAGAAATTGAATGGTGCTAATTATTTGGCTTGGGCCCATGCTGTCAAGATTTTCTTACGAGGTAAGAAGAAGTCCCGCTATATTAGTGAACTCCCTCCTCCTACTGATGATACAGGTTATGATGATTGGTGTTGTGCAGATTCTTGTGTGATGGGTTGGATTTGGCATAGTCTGGAACCACAGGTTGCTACTACCGTGGAATTTTGTGATACCTCTAAGGCCATTTGGGACTCCCTTGCTGAGTCCTTTTCAAATCAAAGTAATGTCTCTCGGGTCTACGAGTTATATGAACAGATTTTTGCTATGCGTCAATCTGGCCGGTCTCTCCCTGATTATTATAGTAGTCTTAAGACCTTGTGGGATCAGTTACTGCAGCATCGACCTTTCACTACTGATGTGACCAAGCAGAAACAACATTGGGAGGAGTTTATGATGGCTTCTTTACTTTCTGGCTTAGATCCTGAGTTGCGAGGGTTCAAAGATCAGATTCTTGCCAGTGACACTCTACCATCTGCTGCCAATGCCTATTCTAGGCTGTTACGCTCTTCATTGGGACAAGCACAATCCACTTCTGGGTCCTCTTCTTTATCATCTTCTGCATTGGTTTCTAGTAGTGGCGATCTTGGGTCTACTCGCGGGGGTTTTCATAATTCTTCTAGTTCCCGGAGCTCTTCTTCTGGTTCACGGGGCTCTCGTGGAGGTGGTTCTCGCAGTGGTGGCTCACGTGGTGGTTTCCGTGGTGGAAGTAGTAGTGGACCTGGTTCTCGTACTCGTGGAGATCGCAAGTGTACTCATTGTGGTTCCCAAGGTCATACTGAACCTTGGTGTTGGCAAAAGCATGGCCGACCTGATCATGTCCATCAGATTATGGATGTCCCATCCTCACAGTCTTCCTTGTTGTCCATTGGCTCGGATGCTTCTCCTGTTACTTCGCATGAGACACTCACTACTCAAATTAATGAGCTTACTGCCCTTGTCCAGTCTCTCCGACCTAGTCTACCTTCATCCTCTACTGCTACCATGGCTAGTTCAGGTAATATTGCATGTGTGGCTAAGTCCTCTCAGCCTTGGCTCCTAGACTCTGGTGCTAGTTCTCATGTCTCTGGTAATTCCTCTCTTTTTGATACTCTTAGACCTGTTGATCATACCATTATACTTGCTGATGGATCTTCTCAGCCTGTCTGTGGTCAAGGTCCTCTTCATCCCACTCCATCCATGTCCTTACCATCTGGTCTTTATGTTCCTAAATTTCCATTTAATTTGCTTTCTGTTAGCCAATTGACTCAAGCTCTCCATTGTTCGATAACCTTCTCTCCTACTTCATGTGTTTTGCAGGACCTCCAGACCAAGAAGATGATTGGTTCGGGGCATGAGAAGGATGGCTTATACTTTTTGGACGCTGAGACTTCTCCTCCTCCATCTACTGTGTTGAGTGCTAGTGTATCTCCTCTTCAGTGGCATTTTCGCTTGGGTCATCCCTCCTTGGCCAAGCTCAAGTTAGCTGTTCCGGGTTTGAGTCATGTTTCTCAGATTGAGTGTGAAGCCTGTCAATTTGGGAAGCATCATCGTAGTTCTTTTCCTCGTCGTAGTGTTAGTCATGTGTCTGAGTCTTTTGCTCTTGTCCATACAGATATTTGGGGTCCTGCTAGAACTCCCACTGTTAATGGGTTCTTTTATTTTGTTATTTTTGTGGATGATTACTCTCGAATGACTTGGTTGTTTTTAATGAAACAAAGATCTGATTTGCCTTCCATCATCTCCAAGTTTTATAATGAAATCTTTACTCAATTTGACAAACGTATTAAGATATTTCGGTCTGATAATGCCTTAGAATATGTGCAATCTATTGTAACTACCTTTTGTGATGCTCATGGTATTATTCATCAAACTAGTTGTTCTCATACCTCCCCACAAAATGGTGTTGCAGAACGGAAACACCGCCATTTGCTAGATGTTGCTCGCACCCTGATGTTTAATATGCATGTCCCCAAACAGTTTTGGGGCGATGCCATTCTCACTGCTTGTTTGCTTATCAATCGCATGCCCTCTAGTGTTGTACACACATCTCCCTATTCTCTGTTATATCCTACCACATCTCCTTTTCCCTTGCCTCCTCGTATTTTTGGGTGTGTGGCCTTTGTCCATGTTCTTGACCCTGGGTTGGATAAGTTATCTCCTCGTGCACGCAAGTGTGTGTTCTTAGGTTATTCTCGCACTCAAAAAGGGTACCGGTGTTATCATCTTGAGTCTCGTCGCTACTTTGTCAGTGCTGATGTAACGTTTTTTGAGTCTACTCCGTTTTTTTCTTCCTCTGGGCAACAGTTATCTACTGATCTTCTCGTGAGGGGGAGCCAGCCTCTCTCACTCCGACTCTTCCCTCTTATGCTCCTTCCACATCCCCTCCTCTATCCTTTACCTCTCCTCTCACTTCTACACCTCCTTTGCAGGTTTATCAACGGTCTCAAGCTCGTCGCATTGTGTCTTATGGCCCGACCAGTTCATCTCCTTTGTCTGAGGCCCCTGCTCCACTTGCTGCTCTACCATCTGATGACCTTCCTATTGCACTCCGCAAAGGTAAACGCACTTGCACTCAACATCCTATTGCTCATTTCGTTTCTTATGATCGCCTCTCTCCTGGTCTTCACTCTTTTGCTTGTCGCTTGTCTAGTATTTCCATTCCTCGCACCTATCTGGAGGCTATGTCCATCTCTAGTTGGAAGTCTGCCATGGATGAGGAAATGCATGCTCTTCATCAAAATCAGACCTGGGACCTTACCCCTCTGCCATCTGGCAAATCTATTGTGGGTTGTCGTTGGATTTATACTGTTAAGTATCTTCCTGATGGAACTGTTGAGCGCCTTAAGGCTCGCCTGGTAGCTAAAGGCTACACCCAAACCTATGGTGTTGATTACTTGGAGACCTTTTCTCCTGTGGCCCGTCTTAACTCTGTTCGGATTCTTCTCTCTGTTGCCGTTAATCAGTCTTGGCCTTTATATCAACTGGATATCAAGAATGCTTTTCTCCATGGTGATCTCCACGAGGAGGTCTATATGGATCAGCCCCCTGGCTATGTTGTTCCTAGCCAAGAGCATCTTGTTTGTCGATTGAGGAAGGCCTTGTATGGTCTTAAGCAGTCCCCTCGTGCCTGGTTTGATCGCTTCAGTGCTGTTGTGCTTGCCTATGGCTTTCACCTTTCCACTTTTGATCACTCTGTGTTTGTTCGCCACTCGTCTACTGGGAGTATTGTTCTTATTGTCTATGTGGATGACATCATCATTTCCGGGAGTGACTCCAATGGTATTGCTGATTTGAAGCAGTATTTGGGACGACAATTTCACACCAAAGACTTGGGCCATCTTCGGTATTTTCTTGGGATTGAAGTTGCCCGTTCTTCTCAGGGCTTGTTTCTTTCTCAACGGAAGTATGTTCTTGATCTTCTTACTGAGACTGGTCTCTTGGGCACTCGCCCCAGTGATACTCCCATGGATTCTAGTGTCAAGCTTGATGGTGACACTGGCGACTTCTTTCCTGATATTGGTCGTTATCGTCGGTTGGTTGGCAAGTTAATATATCTCACTGTCACTCGTCCCGATATTACCTATGCTGTGGGTGTGGTCAGTCAGTTTATGCATGCTCCCCGCCAACCCCATTTTGTGGCTGTGTGTCGTATCTTGCAATACTTAAAGTGTGCTCCGGGTCGGGGGTTGCTCTATCGCCCCTCTTCCTCTTTGTCTGTCACTGGCTTCAGTGATGCTGATTGGGCTGGTAATAAGACTGACCGTCGTTCCACCTCAGGCTATTGTACTTTTGTTGGTGGTAATCTTGTCACTTGGCGTAGCAAGAAACAGACTGTCGTTGCTCGTTCTAGTGCCGAGGCTGAATATCGCGCCATGGCTCATACTACTTCTGAGATGCTCTGGGTTCAGTCTCTTCTCCACGATTTTGGCTTTTCTGTTTCCACTCCGATACGCATGTTTTGTGACAATCAGGCTGCTATCTTCATTGCCAATAACCCTGTGTTTCATGAACGCACCAAACATATCGAAGTTGATTGCCATTTTATTCGTGATCTCTTACTCCGCAAGCAACTGGTGACTCTTTATGTTCGTTCTGAGAATCAATTGGGTGATATTCTCACCAAACCTTTGGCTCGGCCTTCATTTCTTCGTTTGTCTGCCAAGCTGGGCATGTTCGATCTCTATGCTCCAGCTTGAGGGGGAGTGTTAGAATAGTTCTTTTAGTTATTTTTGTTCTCTTGTTAATATTTATTTACTTAAGTTGAGGGTACGATGGTCATATTGCTACTTTAGGGTTTTATATATATTTGAGTGATGTAAAGTTGAGGATGCAAGTTGTTTTCAATACATACACAAGTTCTCTCTTCTTCTCTCTTCTTCTTCTTCCTTCTAACTTTCAACCCTAATTTCTCCATTTTACATTCTCACTATTCTCACATGACCTATTGAACAATAAGTCCACCTACTCGGCCCTATACGTAAGTCTCCCTAAAGTTAAAACCTGGACCAAACAATTCTATTAATCCACGTATATTATTTTATATAGACAGACCAGATCATTAAGCACCTAAACATGTTGAGATCATTGCAAGAATTGAACCCTTTAACCCCACATTATAAATAAAGACTTGAGCATAAGGCACAATGGTAACTTCAGAATTTTAATGTAAATTATTTATTTGAATTTTACTATGGGCTGACAAATCAAAGCTCAGGCGCAACTTAAACCTTATAAAATAATATAAGCTTAGGTCTGACATTGGGCCAGAACCAATTGGGGACAACATACCATGCCTTAGCATATAATTCAAGCCCTGCCTAAGCCAGGCCCATATCCACCCCTACTTTATCTCCACGTAGCCCCAGTAGAGTAATTACTTCAGTTTTCTCTTCTTTTTTTTTTGGTTGATAAATTGAGTAATTACTTCAGTATTATTATTAATATTTTAATTATTAAACTCCTTTGTCAACTAATAATAGTAACAACATAACCTGAAAATAATAACCTACTTGCGAAGAAACTTTTTTTGTTAGGCATTCTAAAGGGCTGTTAACTTTTTATATCAAATATAATTATATGGAAGAAGATTAATAAAAACCACCTGTTTTATGTTGAGATTCGACTAAAGCCTAAATCAAAAGGTGAGATTCTTCTTGTTTGAGAGAGATCAAACAGCTCAACGTCTTCCTCTTTCCTACAACTTCATTCTAACTCAAAATCAACTAAAACTCGATCTTATTCATTTTTTTAACATATTTTATGCCTAGAAGATTAAAAAGACCTTCTAGGTTTTGGGCATTAATGACTAACTAGAATAGGAAGGCCAATTTAAAAACAAACTAATTTCTAAACCTTCAAAAGCAATTAAAAAATGTTTATAAATTTAATGTCATCAACATCGCAAAAAATTTGATCAAGCTGACAACTTTATTTCTGGTCCTCAAGCAACCAAAGGTTGCAGAATTCTTTCCAGCTATCTGGCTCCTAATTTGCAAAACACCTTGTGCAGATATGTGTTTAAGCACATGTATGCACATAAGCATGCAAAGAATCCTTAACATGAGTAATGATCTTTATCAAAACTAGACCTAAAATAGTTGTATTGTGGTTAAGGGAAGAGAATAAAGAAAATATTGCACTCCAATAACAAAAATTTTTGTTCCACCAATATCAGCGAGGTGACCAGTACCAAAAGTGCAAGTTTTCATAATGGGTGCTACATCCCTATTTAAGATTCCAAGAATATAAGTCTTGGTAGACCTTCATGCATAAGGGATGGAAACACACCATATGATGACTTAGCATCAACATTAAAAAAGTTCATGAATCATAATAAGACCCTCTAGAAAAGAAGCAGCATTTACATAACCAACAAGAGAACAAAGATGGGAGCTATATCATGCAATTTATTTAGCATAAAAATACAAAAGATTTCAGACCGTATCAGAATCAGTACCTGCTCTTTCATCTTATCTTGAAAGGTTGATGGCAACATATTGGGGAATAACTTCAAGAAAACTGGCAGCAAGAATTCCATGAATGGGACAATGATGAAGACTGCAAAAGGAACTAGCCTAAAAATATCAGCTGTGGTTCGGGTTAGCTGTTGCCTCTGCCTCCTTGAGAGAGTCTTTCCACTAGCAAGTTTTAACAGCAATCTTGAACTGATCCTCACATCAGCCCACAGTAGCTTAAAACCCAACCAGTAGTGTTGTAGTGTTGATACAATTTCATCTTTCCAATGAGTTAGTTTCTTTGCCCAGTCTTCCCTAAAAGAAAGAAAAGCATATCAACAAAGTATTGGCTCTAAAAACATGTTGGATCGGTAATAAACAAATAAACAACAGAAAAATATTCTAACCTGCTCATTGAAGCTACAACTCTCAAAGCTGGACCAATCCCTAAAATTGTTGCCCATACTCTTTGTAAAACAGATTTAGAACCCTGCTGAGATTCTTGCAATCCTTTGGCTTTAGCTTTGGCCTTTGCAGTACTAAGACCTTCAACAGCTTGATCACATTCCTCAGGAGATGCTTCCTTTCTCTTTTTAGCAACCAAATCTTCATTATCTTCATCATCACTACCCAAATCAGGTTGATGCGCTGCAAATGTAGAAGAATAGCGAATGGATTGTGGCATCAACCTCTCCCCCATTGAGGAAATAAATTGTGACCTTCCAATCGCACAAGCAGATGCCGTAATCCCATAGCATCTACGCCTGAAGAGCCCCAACGCTGACAAGTTTAGTAAATCGTCATTCACTGCTAAAATTGCACCCCCAGCCTTCATGCCATTCAAACCTTGAGAAGAATTATTTGCACCAGGGCTCAAACCACTAGAATCCAAACACTTTCTAGATTGCCCATGACCCAGATTTTGAAAACTTTGAACCGAGCAAACAGAGACATTCAAGTAGTCAGATAAAAGCCTCCTCCTCCTCACTAGTGCTCTGGAAGCCATTATCAATTCCTCGTCTCTTCAAAAGAGAATCACAGTAGCATTTCACAAGAACCCACTTGCTTACACTAGTCAGTAAACCATGGTAAAATTAATCCATGACAAATGAGATTATACAATAAAAAATTACCACCAAATAAAACTACAATCCAGCAAGGGAACTTATATATTTCATAATCACTAGCACATTCAAGAACAAAAACAATTATCTGGCCTATAACAACACAGTACGACAAAACTAACAAAAAATATATTATTATGTTTCTCAAACTGAACTGCATATTTGCGATCGATCTGCACTCCAAAAGATATTGAAATTTGAAAAGAGAAATGCATAAACAAAATAACCAGGCGAATAATTGTTTAATATATTAAAACTTGGCCCAACCCATCATCTGTCCAGCAAAATTTGCCACTTGACTTCCATCTAGCCCCCAGTAGAGGAGTCCTGGCTCCACCCATACAAAACTTATTCCAATGATTAATTAAACAACTTAGAAAATCAAACTAAAAATTTTAAAAATAAAAATAAAAAACACACACACACGGACAAAAATGAAAAGTTAAAAATTCGCACAAACAATTAAATATGTAAGTGAAATAAAGTTCATCAAGATTACAGCAAAGGCAAATAATAATAATAATAATAATAATAATAATAATAATAATAATAAAATGAAGAAGAAATTGCCAGAATCAATTTATGAACCCAAGTCTCGCAATTCAAGCCACTGGTATGTGATATGTCTGCATTCAACTCATAAACATGCAAATGATAAATCGTATAACGATTTGATTGCCCATTGACAAGATGAATTGATTAAAAAAATGCTTGTGCCCCAAGAAAACCGACTCTAATCCCACAAAGTACCAAACTGCTTCGAACTAACGAAATTCAAAATAAAATGTAAACACACTTACAGTTTGTGCGAACCTCAGGGGCAATGGTCGGACTAGCCAACTTAAAACAATCAATCAATCGCCAAAATGCCACAACGGAAAGAGGAAGGGAGTCAGAGGTTTTAGGGTCGCTCGGTCTACACGACAAAAAAGGAGTGCTGAGATTTTACACTCTGTTTGGATGTAGTGGCTTGGCGACGAAATGAAAGAAAGGGTAAATTATAAGGCCAAGTTTGACAAGTTGCCAAAAAATTAAAAAGTTAAAAAATTACTTAAAAAATTAAAAAGTTATTATTATTTATCAAAAATTAAAAATTACGACTGTACAATTCTTAATCTTAATTTTTCCCTACACACTAATTTATATAATTTTTTTAAACACATTTTTTCATAAAAAGTCAAAAAATTAACCCAAACATCCATATTTTTTTCCTCAATTTTTAAGTCTAAAAAGTGCACTTATTTAGGACACCCCAAACAACCCCTAAATATATTAGTGAGTTTTGATTAAAATACGAATCGCTATTATAGTTTTAAAAATTATATTTTACTCTTTGAGGTTTCTAATTACATAATAAATAGCCTTTTTTATTAATAAATTATCAAGTCAATTAATTATTTTTAATTATGTTTGAAATATATTTCAATTAATAGTTTAGATAATTTTATTATTATATAGAAGAGCAATTATGAATTTTATTTTTTTAATTAATTCTGTTAAATAAAAAATACTAACAAGTAGGCATTTGTAATTTTTCAAATCACATGGGGCAATCTATACTTTAAGCAAATCTCAAGGAGTGTATTTGTAATTTACCCTAAAAGAAATGGTGAAAAATTATGGAGTAATGCTAGAGTCCTTAAATATCTCATATGGATGTGGGACCCATACCATGTGAGTCCTATATGAAACATTTGATAAAAATTTTGGTAAAACTTTTAGAATCTCTATATTTTTAAAAATTATAAGAGATGATGAGAAATGAATTCTCATTAAATTTGTGTTTTGTTTCTTATTAAAAGTAGTGAGTTTTGTGAGAAAATAAATGAGTTTAATAAAACTTAGCATAAATTATGTAAATGGTCTATGTAATTTATACGATATGTCAATTTAGTCTTTGTTGTTTTAATTTGTTCGATTTTGTCCCTTAGTTTAACAAATTATGTCATATTGGTCCAATAAATAATGGTCATTAGATTTGGTGGACGGAAACTCAAACGATGTGTCAATTTGATTTTTGTAGTTTACACGATATTTCAATTTAGTCCCTATCAAAATTGAGCAAATTAAATAATAGAGATTAAATTGACACATCGTGTAAATTATAATGATCAAATTGGCACATCGTTTGAGCACGTGACGACTTTCTGTCCACCAAACCTAACAGTCGTTATTTATTGGACCAATATAACATGATCCGTTAAATTAAGGGCAAAATCAAGCAAATTAAAACAATAGGGACCAAATTGACATATCATGTAAGTTATAGGGACCATTTATATAATTTATCCTAAAACTTATTTAAAATATCAAAACGACTCATGTGAAAAAATATAGCTCATTAATATGGAAAATTATTTTAGTAAAATGAAATAAAATATTTTCTTTTCCTTGCTAGTACTTACTCTATCCAAACAACAAATGTGAAAAATCACATTCTCTTCTCTTTTATATTCATCCAAACATAATGATGAGAAATCATAATTATTTCTTTTCTTTCCTTTTCTTTTCTCACCTCCCCCCACGATCCAAACGGAGAGGAGCATCGGAAGTACGGTGGCCATGGGGCAAGGTCCCCAACCCGCTCAGCTCAGCCCCATATTTTTAAGATTTTTAAAAAAAGATGTTTTTTTTTTTTTATCAATAACAAAATTTTATTGATTAATCAAAAAGAAGAATGACAACAAGACATCCTCTACGTAAGAGGAGAGAAAGAAAATATATAACCCAAGCAAAGAATACATAAACAAAACTTACAAATCACACCGACAACTAATTTCTAACTAACATAAGCAATAGAATCCCTTTAAAAAAATGTTTTAGTTTATAAAACTGGATTAAATTGAAAGTTTAAGTTTATTAGTTTTCGTTTGATATGTCAGGCTTTTTGGCTATTTTAATCACAAAAAGACGAAATAAGATTTTTAGTCCAATAAGATAAAATATCACATCCAACCCATAATCATTTCATTTTTTTTCCTACAAAAGCCAAAAAGTCTTTTCCAAATAAGACTTTTTAGCCACATACTAAAATAGTCAAAAAGCCAACCCACATACCAAACCAACCCTTAATGTTTAGACTAAAGTTTAGAATGAAAAGTTTTAGCCTAATCCAACTCGACTCGTCTATTTATAAAATATTAATTTTATATTATTTAATCATAAAATAAGCTATACAAATAATAAAGAATTAAAAAAAATACATATATAAATATATTTCTTTGTAGAGTTTAAATTAAAACACTTATTTTAAGTTTATATTTATTTGACAGTTGAATTTTATTATTATTTTTAATTTAAATATTATTAAAAGTGTCTAAATAATTTAATAGCATTTTAAGACCAAAAAAAAAATTAAAATTAATAGCTCATATTTTTTGGATAAGTGGATAGATTTGAGATTTAATTTTTTTTTGAAATTCGACTTGAGATAGTTAGGTTAAACCTGATATCAGGTCTAACCAAATCGGAATTAAACAACTCTGCTACGTAGCTCGAAAATAGGCTGGCTCGAATGGCTCGAGGTGCCAAAATGACGTCGTTTTGGCACCTCTTTTTTTTCTTCCTTTTTTCTCAGTGAAACAGAGAGGGGAGAGGGAGAGCAAGTGAGATGATGGTGAACAACACAGAACCAGAGAGATGATGGTGAACAACACAGAACAAAAACAACACAAAGAGAGAGAAGAAGAGATGGGAGAACAAAACAAAAAAAAGAGATGGGAGAAGAACAAACAAAAGAGATAGGAGAACATTATTAAACAAAAAAAAAAAAAAAAAAGAGAGAGAGATGGGAGAACACCATTGTTAAACAACACAAAAAAAAAAAAAAACACAACAACAACAACAACACTAAGCCAACCCATAAACCATTAAATTCCCTCTACTAACAGACCCAACAGCGAATCCACCGTTGTTAACACCTTCCAAGCTTAAATTCCTCACCAAATTCCTCACACAGTTCGATCCAATCCACTCAAACTTTCATTGAAGAACATGTAATCGTCGTACCTCAAGTAACACCCATCGTAGAACAATCGACCATTGCGAATCAAACGTTGGGAAGGGAGGCAACGAAGGATTTGGGTTTCGATTTGGGCGAAATAGAGGTCGCGATCGAAGCGAGAAAGGTCTTTCATGCACTCTCTGAAAGCGTAGACTGTGGTGTTGCCAGAGCCGTTTATTGCGCCGCCGTAGTTTTGGACAGAGACGAGGGGGGTCACGGCGAGCAAGAAAGAGAACAGAACAGAGATAGAGAAAAGAGGAGAGAGAACACTTAGAGAAGAGAGGAGAACAAAAGTAGAATAGAGAGGGGAGGAGAGAGAACATTTCGGGCCTCTCGAGCCTCAATAAATCGAGCTACGAGGCATTTTCTAGGATTAAAATTACATATTTTATTCTTACTTCATTGTATTGGCCTGAGCTAAACTTATCTAAATCCGATGTTTGTCCACCAGAATCCGATGTCATTGAATTGGTATGACTGAAGGATGATTGTTTGTGGTGTGAGCAGTGGCAACTCATTTTTTGTTTCGGGAATCAATAAAAAAAATTATGATAAGCCATACTTTTTAGGAAAAATTACAAATTAATTATATATCAAAAGATAATTACATATACATGAAAAAATTTACACTCTTTATAATTAAAGTTTGTGATGTTTATCTTTAATTTGAAGGGAAAAAAAATTCAAAATCTACACTAATTTGTTATTCTCCCTACTTTTTATTCCTATTGTTTTATTTAAAATTTATTTTAGTTCTAATTGTTTTAATTTAAATAATTTAGTCTCTACACTTTAAATTCAATTTCAATTTTGTCCTCCATCCAAATTTTTTTTTTTCTTTTCTTTGAATTGTTAATTTTAACCTCCACCTTTAATGAACAAATTGTTCAACTTAAAACAATAGAAACTAAAAATTTAAGTCAAATTGTGGAAGTTGAAATGTAATTTAACAAAAAAACTACCAATTTTTGTAAAAATTGCTTCTTTTTTTTTTTCTTTTTTGTCATCAAAATGCTAGAATGATAATACTGATAGAGAAGCAAATAATCAAATATATGATGAATCCTTCACCAAAACAGAAAACAGCCATGTTGAAGGGTAATATTCCCATATATATTATTGATGGCCATTTCTTCTAATATTTAAGGCTCTTTATTTTTGGGGTGTATATGATACTTGGGGAGGTTCCATTTTTACATCTCATTTTCTTTTTGTTCACACACTAAATGATATAATTTTTTATTACAATTTTATCCTCCTATAAAATTACCAAAATGTTCTTATCTTCTCTACCAAAAGCCTCACTTCTTAACCCCAACATTAGCCATCTCCATCACCACTACCACAAATCACCTTTGTTGTAACCCTCCACTGTGAAATCCCTATTGGCACGAGCTCCCCACCACTACAAACTCAACCCATAGCCCCTCTTGGGCATCTTCGCGACCACCACTCTTCCTTGTGCCAAAACCATTGTCGCAACCCCTTTCTCTACGAAACCCTAGTTGCCTCAATCTCTCTCTATCTCGAAACTCAACTTGCTCTCACTCTCTCTCTCTCTCTCTCTCTCTCTCTCTCTATGTGTGTGTGTGTGTGTGTGTGTGTGTGTGTGTGAATGTCTCTTTATCACAATCGTTGATATCGGAGTGTAAGGAGGGTTGGGGTGGTGTGTTGCAAGTGTGAAGGTTGTAGGAGAGGATGTCAAAGAAGGCTAGTTAAGAGTGGAGGTGCAAAAGGAGGACGTGGGAGAAGATGGGGTAAAATTGAAGAGGGCCACTGGAGATAGTAATAATAGCAGCTGGAGATGGGGTGGCCGAGCTCGCGGTGGTGACGGTGAATAGTGGCTATGGTTAGGCTATGTTTGAAGGTTGAAGAAGTTAGAGGTATTTTTTACAAGAAATGATGTGTATTGAGCAAAACTTGATATTCCTAAATCATTAAGTGTATGCCTTGAGAAGAGATGTGTACTTTGAGGGTTTGGTGTGTGGAGATAGAAGCTTTCTGATACCTGGGCTCCCCGAGGGGAGATGTAAAAAAAATTACCAACTTGACCCTTAAATCTATATTATTATAAATTGCAACACATTGTCGTATCTTTAAGACTCATATTCTCAACCCAATTTTCTCAAATTTTTACAACTATCATAGGCTTCAGATGCTAGTTTAGTTCAGTATGAGCATTGGGATATTTCGTTTTTGAATTTCCTATCATTATGTTTCTTCCAGAGTTCTCAAATAGCAAAAAATAGGAACATAGATGTGACGTAGCCAACTTGGGATTTCATGCGAGAAATGTTAAACTACATTTGCAACAATAAAATTGATACTTGTCACAATGTTAATGAAAAGAAAAATAAATACAGAAAAAACAATAAATTGAGAGTTTTGTTGTCCAAAATGTATATTTAAATAAAAATAAGCAAATTCATATTTAATTAAATTTAAATTACATAACAAGAAATCATTAAACTAAATCATACTAGAGATTACAACTTGATGAATAGAAATATATAACAAAATAAAATACTGAAATAAGACAAGGAATCAACCGAAACCTGTATGATACCACAGTTTCCTTAAAACAGATTTGCCGCCTCACCGTGGGTGCTAGAGGTATGCCAGCGTCTGTCTCCCAAGATACGACGGTTAGAACCCGCTAAGTCAGAAGCACCTTCCTTTTAGCTCCGGCGAACTAATAATGGTAGCATTCTCTCTCACAAGAAGAATATGATAGGAGCAAACTAACTATATGTAACAACCCCACTCCATAGGGTTTGGGTTGTGACACTGTATAATTTGAGGCAAAAAATTTTGTACTCTAAACAAAGAGGATGTCTCCTTTATACACAATGGGAAAGAAATGATGAGTCTTCCAGCAACAAATGCATACTTCAATCTGCAAAACTGAAGAATGAAATGCACCAAAACTAATGGGAAATAAGTGTGCAAGTTACACACTTTATATACACATGTGTGCATATCAGCAGCCATAATAATCTGACCTAGTCTAAAAAAAAAGATTAGATTGATGGGTCACCAATCTGGCCCAGCCTAAACCTAACCCATTCCAACAAGCCTCAAGCCTCAAACTCAAGTCCCAAGATCCAAGATCCACAATCTACGACCCATGGATCATGAACCACGGACCCAGCCCCAACCCCAGCCCGGCTCAGTCCGGGTGGCCAAGCAGTGCACGCGTGGTATTTTTTGCATAACCAACTTAGACCATAGTTTTGGCCCAAGCCCATCATTTAAGTATCCATAACTCCTTCCTTTGGAAAATTTGGATGCCCCAAAGAGCTCATGCCCTTATCAAAATTTTGGGTTTAAATACCTATCAATACTTTCTTCTACAATCAATGTAGGATATGTGATTACACACCATTCTCAATACCTTATTTATGAAGCCAATTTCTCATTCAATTCTCAATGATTTTTTGTCATTCTTTTTGTGGTGTAAAGATCTTATTACAAAGAATCTTACCCATTTGATCCCACCTCAACCGGTGGTTGGTACCCACTTTAATTTCATATTAAAGCCACCATAAAACTATATTTTTCCAACAATCCACCACATGAATAAAAATTGATCAAATAAAGAAAAACATACAACTTTTAACAACAAAAACTCTGAGAAAGAGCGCACATAGACTAACCTTGCATCAGTAAAGGTAGCTGTTGGCCTTGAACCTTTCGTAGTGAAAGCCTATCGAATTCACTGGCCGATCAATGAACATGATGTCTTGAACTGTTCTACTATTTGTGTAAACTGAGACAATAGACCTCACAGAGGAGTTACTCCAACCAATGTTCTTGTTCTCACTGGTGTGTCCAGTTTGACCTTGGAACACTTACTTGGTTTAGTGAGTGTTCTTAAAGAATTCAGCCTTGTCAATTCTTAAAGAAGCGGCCCCACTTCGCACTCACATAGGCAACCTATATAAGGTATCTTACTATACCATTGTTGACTATTCACATCACTTAGGTCATTAAAAGCATTAGCTTAACATTCTACCCCTATAGGGTATCACTGTATAAAGGAATGGGTAAGAGGATTTACTTCTTCAGTGACTCACCCGTTACACATAGTTAGGTTGTCCCTTTGAACCAAATCTTGGGATCTCTAATCAGCTAGGTTGGGTATTCTGTTCCGGTAACATTTACTAAAGGTCTTAACCTCAATCCTCTTTACAACATTTCTACTAACTTTCTAGTTAACCTTTTGGTTAGCAGATCCGTAATGTTGTCCTTAGACTTTACATAGTTTAGAGAGACAACTCCATTAGAGAGTAGTTGTTGTATGAAATTATGTCTACGACGGATATGTCTAGACTTTCCATTATACATATTACTCTGTGCCCATCCAATCGCCGAGTGGCTATCACAATGAATACAGATAGCAGGCATAGGTTTCGGCCAACGTGGAATATCTTCAACGAATTAGCATAGCCATTCAGCTTCTTCTGTTGCTTTATCCGAAGCAATAAACTTAGATTCCATCATTGATTTCGATATATACGTCTGCTTGGAAGATTTCCAAGACACGACTGCCCCTCCGAGAGTAAACACATAACCACTAGTAGATTTTGTGTCCTTTATATTAGATATCCAATTTGCGTCACTATACCCTTCTAGTACCGCTGGTATCTGGTATAATGCAACCCATAATCCCGGGTGTAGTGTAGGTAACCCAACACTCGCATATTGCCCTTTCAATGAGTAGCATAAGGATTACTCATGTATCTACTAAGTATGCTAATAGAGTAGGTTATATCTGGCCTAGTACAACTTATCAGATGCATCAAACTCCCAATGACCCAAGAATATTCTAGTTGAGAGACATTCTCACCATTATTCTTGATCAAATATAAACTCAAGTTTACTAGTGTCCTTGACACACTCGTACTGATTTACCAAATTTCTCAAGTATTTTCTCAACATAGTGAGATTGAGAAAGTACAATACCACTAGAAGTTCTGCTAATCTTAATACCCAAAATCACATCTACAAAACCCATATCTTTTATGTCAAACTTAGAATTTAACAATCTCTTGATAGTTTTAATCATCTCATCATTACTACCAACAACGAGTATGTCGTCAACGTATAGACCCAAAATGACATAACCTTTGTCAATGTCTTTAACATATACACATTTGCCACACTCATTGATTTTAAACCCATTTGACAACATCATGTTGTCAAACTTCTCATGACATTGCTCAAGAGCTTGCTTCAAATCATACAATGATTTGAAAGCTTACAAACTTTCTTACCTTGCCCTGGAGTTGAAAATCCCTCGGCTTACTCTATATAGATTTCTTCATTTAAATCTCCATTTTAAGAAAGTTGTCTTTACATCCATCTGATGTATCTAGAAACCACATAAAGCTGTTATCTCAATCACCGTGCGAATGGATGTAATCCTAGTCACAGGTGAATACGTATCAAAATAATTCAGGCCTTTTCATTGCATGTATCCTTTGATAACTAGCCTAGCTTTATACTTTTCAATTGACCCATCTGCTTTCATTTTTCTTCTAAAGTTCCACTTATTCTCCAAGGCCTTACTGCATAGGGGTAGATCAAACAACTCCTAGGTGTGGTTTTTAAGATGGAGTCAATTTCACTTTTAATCACTTCTTTTCACAAAGGACTTTCAAGTGAAGTCACAACTTCATGAAAAGTTCGAGGTTCTCCCTCTAATATATAAGTCAAGAAGTCTAGACCAAAGGACTTGAAGAACGTATAATTGATTGTGATCGTGGTTTAAGGTTCTCTCTCTAAATTTAAGTCTACCATGTCATAATTCAGGAGACTCAAACATATAAGCAGAAAAAGAAGTTTTCTCATTACTTTTTGGGATAATAGTCATTACATTGAGTTTGAACATATCACCCAACATAAACCCTTTACCTACATAGACCGCGCTTTTGGTCAACACGTCGGATTCAAAAACCATGCAGAAGCCATGCTTGCTTAGGAGAGTCCTGAGACAAGGTTCTTACGAATGTCTGGTACAAATAGGACATCGTTCAGAGTCAACTCTTTTCCTAAAGTCATCTTTAGGACTACCTTGCCTCTCCCTTTAACAGTTGGGGTTACAAAATTCCCCATGCACAACTTCTCACTGTTTGAAACCTGTTCGAAAGTTATGAATATCTTCTTTTCAGCACAGATATGGCGAATGGCCCTAGTGTCCACTCACCATTCCTTCGGATTGGACCCCACCATGTTCACTTCAGAGACAACAGTAGACATTTGCATGTCATCTGTATCTTGGGATAGATCCTTCATTTCAGTCATGTGAGCCTCACTTTTGTTTTGTGGAGGGTTCTTCTTGTAAGGCTTATTCTTCTTACGACAATCAACCGCCCTATGCCCATCGCTTCCATAGTTGAAACAGTTTTCATTGAACCTATAAGCAGGTTCTTGGGGCTCGTAGACTAGCTTTTTGGAGACACCACCTCTAGCCTCCAACTTCAAGCTTTTGCTTGTAGGTGGCTTCCTCTTGACCCCCGAGGACTGGCCATGCTCAACCATATTTGCTTTCACAGTGGAGGTACTACTCCCTTTCTTCCTATTATCTTCCTCAATCGGGAGCCTGACAATGAGCTCTTCGACTGCCATCTCATTTTGCTTATGCTTTAAATAGTTCTTGAAGTCTTTCCAGCCATTAGACAACTTCTCAATCAAAGCACCTGCCTAAAATGATTCACTTAGCAACATTCCCTCTGCATGAATCTTATGCAGAATTACTTGGAAATCTTGGACTTGGCTAATGACGGTTTTAGAGTCCACCATTTTGAAATCCAAAAATCGGCCAACAACAAATTTTTTTGCCTTAGCATCCTCGATTTTGTATTTCTTGTCCAAAGCATCACGCAACTTCTTTGCCAATTTCTTGGCATAAAACACATTGAATAGTGTATCTACCAAGCCATTTAAAACATAATTCCGGCAAAGAAAGTCCGACTGCTTCCAAACATCTAGAGCCATTAGCTTCTATTTGTCTTGTTCATTCTCTTTCTTGGTTGGTGGATCCTCACTCAAAAACCTCGCAAGGCTAAGAGTTGTCAAGTAAAATAGCAGCTTTTGCTGCCACCTCTTGAAATTCACACCGACAAATTTCTTTGGGGCGCTCATGATGGTTGAACGGTCCCCCCAGAACCGTACGAGTAGCAACAAGATTGACTACAGGGGTCACAGTAAGGTTGTCAAGCCAATTAATCCGGGGTTCTGATCCCCACCAACATTTGCTACTGCTGCAGCAGCAATATCAATCACAGTTGCCATTTCTGAAAAAATACAACAGAATTTCACTATTCTATTTTTCTAGAAACTAAACTTAATACTAGAAAATCTCAAAGTCTGAAATTTAATTCAAAACTAGTCTCACTACTAACTTCAAAATCAAACATGGTCAGGAAAGTTTTCAGGAAGACTGGAGGGGTCACACCAGTCCCACTTAAAACCAGTTAACCTTAGACAAAATTTTCAAGAGCATGTTGACTCATTGTCCATGGAAAACAAATTTAGAATTAAGTTTTCTAGGGGGTAAACTAGGTTAAACAAACCAAGTTCCAAATAAACTTAAAAGCAATTAAAAATTGCTACCCAAATTACAAGCAATCAAAATTGCTACCAAAACTTTACAACCAAATATAAATGCTACCAAAAAATTACAAGCAAACAAACTTGCTTCAAAATATTAGGTAATCCAACCACTACTGGAACACAAGCAAAAGATTGTTTCAACTATAAGAAAAATTAACCAATCCAAATAAGGATTCTTTTATTCCAAAAAACTCATTTCCATGCTTAGGTATTTCTGTTTAATAAAAAAGTTGGTAGTCCAAATTTTTGGTTTTACAGTCCCAAATTCTATTTGTTTGGTTTTGTACTTATTTTTTCATTCCCTTTCGCATAGGTATACACGTAAAGAAAGTTAGCAGAAAAACACAACATAATAAAAAACAAATAATCTAAAAAAACTGTAAAATTCCATGCAATGCAATAAACTATATATATATATTTTCCGTTTCTAGAAATCAATTTAATTGCACAATCAACTAGAGAATTAAAATGCTAGACAAGTTTAGGGAAAAAAAATAATAATTAAATTAAAATTGATGGGCAAGAGTTATATGAAATTACTACAAAGCAATGAACATGCAATAATCCTAAAAAACTAGAAGCAATTAACATGTAAATAATTCTAGAAAACTAGAAGCAATTAACATGCAAATTAAACTAAAAATCTAGAAATAACATCATGCAAATAATTCTAGAAACTAGAAGCAATAACATGCAATTTAAACTAGAAACTATAAAATAATAAGCATGTTGATTATACTAGAAAATTATAAATCATGAGCATGCTATTATAGAAAAGCTATAGACTAAAAAGTATGCAAATCATGGTAGGAAACTTAGAATTCATGCTCATATAATAAGATTATACTAGAAATAAATAAGCATACAAATTATGCTAGAGATCTAGAAATAAAAATCATTCTTATTAAATTGGAAAATTAGAAAATAACATTGCATATAATACTAACACATGAGAAATGTATTTGTCAATTGAATTTCTAATCATGAATTCTATGTAGGTGAAAGAGTATCCTACAGGTGTTTCAATGCTTCAGAAAAACAAAACAGTAGCATGCAATTTTTTTTTTTTAATCAATAAAACTTATTAACAGAAGCAATGAACTACTACAATATACAAAATGAATTTATTACAAATTGCATATGAATCTATTTATCTAATTTCAGGAGAAACATATAATCTGTTTTAAGATTGTTGTCCAAAATGTGTATTTAAATAAAAATAAACATATTCATATTTAATTAAATTTAAACTACAGAATAAGAAATCATGAAACTAAATCATACTAAAGATTACAACTTAATGAACATAAATATATAACAAAATAAAATATTGAAATAAGACAAGAAAGCAAACCAAAGCCTGTGTGATACCACAGTCTCCGCCTCACTGTGGGTACTAGAGGTATGCCGGCATTTGTCTCCCAAGATACGATGGTTAGAACCAACTAAGTTAGAAGCACCTTCTGTTTAATTTTGGCGAACTGACAATGGCAGCACTCTCTCACACAGGAAGAATATGATAGGAGCAGACTGACTATACAATTTGAGAACAAAAAATTATGTACTCCAACGAAAGAGGATGGTCTCCTTTTATGCACATAAGGGAGAGAGGAGGAGTCTTCTAGCAGCAAATGCAAACTTCAATTCTACAAAACTAAAGAACCAAATACACCAAAACTAATGGGAAATAAGTGTGTAAGCTATACACTTTATATACACAAGTGTGCATATTAGTAGCCACAATAATCTGGCCTAGTCCAAAAAAAAAAAAATTAGATTGATGGGCCACCAATCTGGCCCAACCTAAACCTAACCCATTCCCTCAAGCCTCAAGCCTAAGATCTAAGATCCACGACCCAGACCCAGCCTGGTCTGATCTGGGAGCGCGCGTGGCATTTTTTGCATAACCAACTTGGAACATAGTTTTGGTCCAAGCCCATTCTTGAAGTATCCATAACTCCCTTCTTTCAAAAAATTTGGATGCCCCAAAAGGTTCATGCCCTTATAAAAAACTTGGGATTTAAATATCCATCAATGCTTTCCTCTACAATCAATATGGGATAGATGGTTACACATTATTCCCAATACCTCATTCATGAGGCCAACTTTATAATACAATTTCTCATTCAATTCTCAATGGTTTTTGGTCATTCTTTTTCTAGTGTAAAGATCTTATTATAAAGAATCTAGACCCATTTGATCTCACATCAACCGGTGCACTTTAATTTCATATTAAAGTCACCATAAAACCATATTTTTCCAACAAGTTTGCCTCTGACAAAGTTTAAAAAGCTCTATTAATTATGAATGTAAAAGAGTTAGGTATTACAACACAAAAGGCTCTCTCAATATTAAGTATAACTTTCATGGTGATTTATACAAGATAGAGAGTCATATATATACTGCTTCCATACTTTATCTCTTTAATTAATTCAACGTTATTATATAAACATTCACCAGTTTTTCCTTAACTCTCTACAATCAAATAAGCAACAAACTCCAAGTAGTAGTTATCCACTTAGATTAGGTTTTCCACTACTTGAGTTCCAATTAGTCGCTTAGAATCTTCAATTTCAATTGGCTTTATCAATGGGTCTGTAATCATATCTTTGCCTACAAATATAATCAATAATAACATGTTCTTTTTTAATCACATCATTTGTGTAGTGATAATGTAGCTCAATGTATTTACATTTTGGCCCAATTTTCCTATTTTTAATGGTTTTTATCACAACCTCATTATCCCAAAAAATGTGAATAGGCCTATCATTTATATAGGCAATATTTAATCATTTAGAAGCCATTTTACCTATACAGGCTCAGAAATAATTATACTACAAGCAATATATTCAACTTCCATAGTACTTTTAGTTATACAACCTTGTTTTTAACTATACCATGAAATAGCACCACCACAAAAAATGAAAACATAACCTGTTGTTGATTTTCTATCATCAATGTCACCAACAAAATCTACATCACAATTGCCATTAACATCTATATTATCAGTTTGATACGTTAAAGAAAGATTTAATGTGCATTAGAAGTGTTTCATAGCCAACAAATGTAGTAAATATGGATTACTTTGTAATATACTAATCAAACCAACAACATAACTAAGATTCGGTCTAGTGCACAACATGGCAACCAACAACTTAAGCATATGGTTTAGATTTCATTTCTTCAAATTCTTTTTCAATTTTTGGAGTCATTTTCTTAGAAAATTTCGTTCCCTTATAAATGGGTGATTCCATGGGTTTATAAGAATCCATTCTAAACTTTTTAAAAATATTTTTGAAGTAAGGTTGTAACCCCCGAAATGATAACCATCATTTATCCCAAGACAATTATTGAATAACAACACATTTCCGAACATAATATCCTTTCATTCATATGATTCAATGAATGCCTTAATGGCTACAACTTTCCAAATCGATGCTTAGTTACAACAAAAGTGAGTTTGAAACTCAATACAAGTAAAACCCTAGGTTTGTACAAAATAAATACAACAAAAAACAAAACAAGAAGCTCTCGGCTCCAAGTCCTCCCAAGCTACGGCCTTGACGGAGGCATGTCATCAGCACTTGAAAATGATTTTCCACATAAGATGAGCCAAAGCCCAGTAAAGATACTCTAACATAGTGTATAAATCTCAACAGAGTTATAAGATGGATGCATATGCAATGCTCATGTCAAAATATTTTATATCTCTTTCCAAAACCATGCAATGCCAAGTTTATATCTGTAACGCCCCAAATTTCTAGCCCAAATGATAATACAACAATCATGGCGCTTTAAAAGAAAACCGAATATAAATCTCCAAACTTACATTACATGATACAAAAGTTCTTCATGTAACAATACATTAATCCAACAACAAGTAAATAAACAAATAAATACCCCCAAGGGGTTTACAAGTTTCCAAGGCTTGAGCCTGGTTACACAAAACGGTTATTCAAACCCACACACATACAGCCCTTAGCTTACACACAGAGTCACAGCAAAATGAGAGTCGCGTAATCTCAACACACATTTCCTCACCTCTAGTTAGGCGGCATCACCACATCTTTTCCTGCACAAAAATCTCGTAGGGTGAGCATAAAGCCCAGTAGGAAATCCTTAACAAAATATATACATTTTATACAAGTATCAAGAGATGAAATGCACATGCCATGCTATGTCCTTTTGAAAGAAAATCACATCTTCATTTTTAAAAACCATCATGTTCAATGATTTCATGCAATTTCAATTCTTCAAAACTTAACAATTCATTTCAAGAGCGGTAAATACGACTTTGGTAATCCCTAGGTTGGTGTCTGCAAGTAGACTATACAAGTACTACCAATTTGTTATTTTTACCAACATTGACTGGAAGGCTCGACACCTATAATTTGTCATTTTTACCAGTATTAACTAGAAGGATCGACACCTATTCAATTTTATCTATACCCCCTGTCAAGACTTACCACCGTATTTGCCCCAAAACTAATTCATGGAAACTTGTTTCTCAACATTCTTTTCTCAATGCAAGTTTTCAAATCAACTTTCAAAGTTTAATGTAATCAAATGAATTGATATGCCAATAACACAAGATGAATATAAATACTTTTATTCCAATTCATCATCCAAGGAATAACACAATTCCCTCTTCTCAAGTATCCTCAACAATTAGTCATTTCAAGACTATTTCAACGTTTTGAACAATAATTTTCAAAATGAACAACAATTCTCATATTCCCTGAAATTCATCATTTATATAAATATAAATAAGAAATTTTCCAAACATCCATTTATTTTGACACACAAAATAAATATAACAATATCATTCATGGATTTTCAGTCTCTTTTAAAAAAATTCCCAAATTTTAGGTTTTCTCACCAAAACTATACAACTCAAATCTTTTGAAAGAAAACTTTCCAAAATCATCTTTTCTTCAATCAACAAAGATCAAAATCCATAAGATCATTTTAAAAGAGTAAGAGACAAACCCACTTTCAAAATCGCTCAACTTCTTCAATTAACAATCAAGTTTCAAGGCTATCGAAGGATGATTTTGAAAATTATCTAGATCTTGCAAAAATATATATATAACTCTAAGAAAATCCCTACCTCAAGTTTTGAAGAAGAAATGCGATGAAACCCCCAAAATCAACGGTCTCAAAACTCGATCTTCACCACACATAACAAAGTCCTCGAGAAGTTAACCAACTTTGATGAAGAACCTATGGCAGAACTCTAATGGATCTTGAGAAATTAAGGTTTTGATCCAATTTGGTGTAGGGAAAAGTAGAGAGAAGGGAGATGAAATGTTTTTAGAGAGAGATATACAAAAGTGATATGAAATATCAGATTCACGAACTGATATAACATGGTCCACTCGAGCGTGGAAAGCCCCGCTCGAGCGTCGAATACACCTTCCCAGTACTTTTGCAGACAGGTCAAACTTCTGGAACCAAACATTCTCCGCTCGAGCGCATAAACGGCCACTCGAGCGGACAAGCATAAATGGCCGCTCGACCCCGCCAGGGCGCTGCCCTCAGACTCACCAAGGAGCGCTGCCCCCTAGACCCCCGCGAGCTGACCAGGCCGCTCGATCCCCGACTGGCCCAGTCGAAGTGGCAAAACATGAAAAAAGGATCGAAACCGGGATCGCTACAACTTTCCCCCTTTAAAGAATTTCGTCCCCGAAATTTCAAATCAAACTACCCAAACAAAGGGGTTTCTAGTGATCAAAGCCACGCTATTTCATTTTCAAATCACAATACTAACTCTCAACCAAATTCCACCATTTCCATCATGGTTATCTCATTAACAACAACCTCCCAAATATACATAAACATGAAATTTCCTAAAAGTAATGACAACTCTCAACAACCTTATGCTTAAAACAACAACACACATATCAACATGTGGTTAACAACTTTAAATACGTTTCCCTCAACACTAGGGAATATTACAAAGAAAAGCAACTTAAGCATTTTCAAATAAATCCGAATATTTGGAGTGGACTTCCGCCTCCTGTTCCCACGTCGCTTCTTCAACCCCATGGTGTCTCCACAACACCTTTACCAATGGTATAGTTTTGCCCCGTAGCACTTGCTCCCGGGTATCTAATATTTGAACCGGTCGTTCTTCGTAAGAGGCATCCTCATCTACCTCCAAGTCAACCCAATCAAGAACATGAGAAGGGTCGGGTTCATACTTCCTAAGCATAGATACATGAACTACGTTGTGAACTCCCGAAAGTCGTGGCGATAAAGCTAATCGGTATGCCACTTCCCCAATTCGCTTTAAGATCTCAAAAGGCCCAATGAACCTTGGAGATAATTTACCACTCTTACCAAATCTCATCAAACCCCACCTTGGTGAGATTTTTAGAAACACATGGTCACCAACTTCAAAAGATAAAGGTCGTCTCCTCTTATCGGCATAACTCTTTTGTCGGCTTTGGGTCGTAGCTAACCTCTTCCGAATGAGAACAACTTTCTCGGTTGTCTCTCTAACAATTTTCGGACCCAGTAATGATGCATCACCCACTTCGGCCCAACAAACCGGTGATCTACAAGGTCGGCCATATAAGGCCTCAAATGGTGCCATCCCAATACTAGCTTGGTAACTATTGTTGTAAGTAAACTCAATCAATGGTAAGTGTCTTTCCCAAGGCCCCTTAAAATCAAGGACACAAGCTCTAAGCATGTCCTCCAAAATCTGAATGGTACGTTCCGACTGTCCATCGGTTTGAGGATGATAAGCAGTGCTAAGAGTCAACTTAGTTCCCAATGCCTCTTGAAGGCTTTGCCATAACCGGGCAGTAAAACGAGGATCCGTATCCGACACAATAGTCACAGGGACTCCATGAAGTCGAACTATCTCTCTAATGTACAACTCTGCCAAGCGTTCAATTGAGTCGCTAGTGCACATCAGAATGAAATGAGTAGACTTAGTCAACCTATCAACAATCACCTAAACGGCATCATTGCCTCGTTGTGTTCTAGAAAGCCCAACTACAAAATCCATGGTAACACACTCCCATTTCCACTCAGCTATCGGTAAGGGTTGTAACAAACCCACTGGTCTTTGGTGTTCAGCCTTCACTTGTTGACAAGTAAGGCACTTCGATACAAATAAAGCGACATCCCGTTTCATACCCTTCCACCAAAACTGACGACTAAGATCATGATACATTTTAGTGCCTCCCGGGTGTACCGCAAGGCGTGACTGATGGAACTCCCGAAGTACTTCCTCTCTACAAGATTCTGGTACAAACAAACGGTCTAGGTAACATACATTCAGATCCGAGTGAACGTTCAAACCTTTCTTTTCCTTCCCATTGGAAATCTTAACACGAATTGATTCCACATCACGGTCTCCTCGTTGTGCCTCTATGACCTTACTAACCAAGGTAGGTTGAGCATTCAAAGTAAACAAGGTAGCACTCTCTACGGACTCACCCAAGTGCAAATCAAACTTGCCAATAACATCTAGCATATCCTATTCTCGAATGGCCACACTTGCCAAAGTACTCACAGATTTTCGACTCAAAGCATCGGCCACCACATTGGCTTTCCTTGGATGATAGTGTAACTCAAAGTCATAATCCTCCGTAAATTCCATTCACCTCCGTTGTCGTAAATTCAAGTCTTTTTGAGAAAACAAATACTTTAGACTCTTATGATCGGAGAAAACCTCAAAATTCTCACCATACAAGTAATGCCTCCAAATTTTCAAGGCAAAAATCACCGCCACTAATTCTAAATCATGGGTGGGGTAATTCTTCTCGTGAGTTTTCAATTGTCGTGATCCGTAGGCCACAACTTTTCTCTCTTGCATCAAGACACAACCAAGTCCATCCCCGGACGCATCACCATAGACAGTGTAATTCAAACCCCTTTATGAAATTATCAAAACCGGTGCGGTAGTCAATCTAGTCTCAAGCACTTGGAATGACTTTTCACAAGTCTCACTCCACACAAATTTGATACCTTTTCTAGTCAACCTAGTCAAAGGTGCAGCTAGTCTAGAGAAGTCCCTTACAAAACGTCGATAATACCCCGCTAATCCCAAGAAACTCCGGCATTTCAAAAACATTCTTGGGTTGTTCCCAATCCTGTACGGCATCTATCTTTGAGGAGTCCACAGTCACTCCCTCTCTAGACACTACATGCCCCAAAAACTTCACCTCCGTTAACCAAAACTCGCATTTTTCAAATTTGGCATACAATTGGTGCTCACTAAGTAAACCCAGCACTACCCGCAAGTGAGTCTCATGTTCCTCTTCAGAGGTTGAATAAATCAAGATGTCGTCCACAAAGACGACCACAAAACGGTCCAAGTATTCCCGAAAAATTCTGTTCATCAAATCCATAAAGGAAGCCGGTGCATTGGTCAACCCAAAAGGCATTACAAGGAATTCATAGTGACCATAACGAGTACGAAAGGCCGTCTTCTGAATGTCCTCCTCCCGGACTGTCAACTGATGGTACCCCGACCTCAAATCTATTTTTGAGAAGCAACGAGACCCTCTAAGTTGGTCAAACAAATCATCTATTCTGGGTAGAGGATACTTATTCTTAATTGTAACTCTATTCAACTTGCGGTAATCAATACACAACCGCAATGACCCATCCTTCTTCTTCGCAAAGAGAGCCGACGCTCCCCAAGGTAATGTACTAGGGTGAATGAAGCCCTTGACTAAAAGTTCTTGGAGTTGAATCTTCAACTCATACAATTCGGAGGGTGCAAATCTATACGGTGACATGGAAATTGGTGCCGTGCCAAGCACTAATTCAATGGAGAACTCGATCTCCCGGTGACGTGGTAAACTAGTAAGATCTTCTAGAAAGACATCCGAGTATTCACAAACTACCCTTGGTAACTCAACACGAGCCTCGTCACTCTCACTATCCAAGAGAGTTGCAAGAAGGCCACTAAGCTTGCTCTTACTACGAGAGTCAACAACTGGCGACAAGGCTCTATCAACTCGGTTTCCCAGAAAATAGAAATGATCACCACCCGAAGTGCACACCGTAACTCTCTGACGGTAACAATCAATCACAGCTTGATAAGAACTCAACCAGTCCATGCCTAAAATGACATCAAAACTCGACATATCTAGCAACACAAAATCAAACAGAAGCCGACGCCCGGCAACTTCTATTTCACAATCACGACAGCCTCGGTCTAAATCAATTGTACCCTCAACAGGTGACTCTACTCTGAGTGGAGGCACTAACCGTGTTATCTCTAACCCCAATACAAAAGCAAATGCAGTAGATATAAATAAATGAGACGCACCCGTGTCTATCAATACATTAGCCAAAGAATTACACACAACAAAAATACCTCTCACAACTAAGGATTCTGGCAACTGCTCTGGCACGGTAACAGCATACATACGCCCCTGTGGCCCTTGATTAACTTGCTCTCCTCTCGGAGCATAGGCCTGTTGTACTGACTGAACCGAAGTGGCTCCCTGATTAACTCGCGAAGCTTGGACTAATTGAGCCTGCTGGTGGCTTTGAGTCTGCCTCGACCCTAATGTGCCAGATGCGCCTCCCAACTGTGGGCAAGTTCTCTTCATATGTCCCAGCTGACCACACTGATAACAATTAAACCCTTGACCTTTATTCTGAGACTGAGACTGACTTTGAGATCGGTTAGGTGGTGGTAACATTAACTACCCTCCTCATTTCTGTGGGCATGAGAAGGCTTTGTGACCTGGTTGGCCACACTTGAAACACGAGAAGCTACTCGATGCACTTTTTCCCGGACCCGCACTAGGCAAAGGAAAAGTGGATCTAGACTACTGCGGTTGGGACTGTGATGGATAGGTGTTCCTGCTCTTCTTGTTCTTCCTATAGTCTCCTTGAGACTCTTGGCCCTTAGACCTTGAACTCCAAAGCCTCTCCTCCTCGGCTTGTATGGAAATTTCTATGTGTGTCGCCATCTCCACAAGATGGTCATATTCCCGAATCATATTTCTGACAAGCTTGAACATAATTTTTGTTTTCAATTTTTTTTCAAATTCAATGCAACAGCGCTCTTCCATTGCCACCAACTCTGGTGCAAATCGGGACAAACTAGAGAAGACCGCCTCAAACTCGGCCATGGGCATGTTGAGTTATTTGAGGTCTTTAAACTCTTGCCTCAATCTCTTCCTAGCAGTGGGAGGTATGTACTTATCTTGGAAAGCAACCGCAAAGGCTTCCTATGTCTGCTCCACTCTACTGGTGGCATATTTCCACCATTGACCCGCGTCTTGTAGACGTCCCCGAACGTCCCGAGAGGGAAATCCCGTTTTGTTCATTTGGGCTTACTACAGTTCAGGACTCAATGTCACGGTCCTGTATCTAATCTCACAGAGTGCAATGCAAGACCGATGAATCATCAAAGAGTCCAAATCCGGCAAATCATTTTTGAAAACAGATTTTTTTGAAAAAAGTGCCAAACATGGACTGCTTTACCAGATACAGAGTCGCCACCTAAATATTTTATTTTGGGGGAATTTAGGAAACCCTGACTCATGCCGAAGGCCACATGTCCGTCATCACCAAAGTTGCCTCGGCTCGGGAACTTGGGTACGATTGGGGAAGGTCACTTCATGAGCACCCCCGCTCGCCCGATCAAAGATCGACCTCTACTAACCATGATATCTAGTTTTGAAAACATTATGCGTTCTTATTCCGGTTATTAGCCTAGATTTACTATGTGATGCGCACGGCATACAAGTATAGACTGGATCGCCTGAATTGGAACAAAACATTTCATGTTTGTTTATTTGAAAATGGTTTGATGGTGCTACCCGCAAATAAGCTAAGACGTGAATTTGCCACCCTCGGGTGGGCTTAGAAAACATGATTTCGCCACGATCTAGTGGGCTTAAAACACACATTCAATGCATTGTTCCAATTCAGATAATCCAACCTTCACCGACGGGCATTCAGGCAGGTATATCACATAAGCACATAGCCTCATGGTAAGCATGCTATCATGGCAGTCACTCACACGCGTGCAAGGATGCTAAAGTATAAAACTTACCGAGTATTCCAAGCCAAAACAGAAGCTATGTTAGAAATCATGCATGATCCTAACTATACAGAAATGCCTAATGCAACACATGCAAAAATGCAACTATAGCAGGCTCAGCTATTCTAAAGATGGCATGTGAAATGCTACAACTAACAAGTATTCAACTCGGAATTGAAATACAATGCAGTTAGTATGATGCGCCGAGCCCAGTGCATGCAAAACAGATGAATGAATGCAAACATGCTATCATACTGTATGCTAATTGAAACATGCCCTAATTTAACCATCATAAGCTGGTAAATAAAAGGGAGAAAGACGTGGGGTTGGAAGACATACATCACACGCACGCACACTATTTACAATTGTGCTCTCACTCGGAGGGTCCGAATAAATAATACAGTCCCAAATGAATAATTACAGTCCGAATAAGTACAAAACCCTAATTAATTAACAAATTAACTAGGAAAGCAGTGAATTAGCATGTAAGCCCATGGACCGCCTCAGCTCTGTTCCAAATGATGAATGATGCATGCTTGAGTTGCCTTGTGCGGAAATCCATTGCGATGCCCCGATTAGCCTCTGTTTGCAATTAAGCCCGGAATATTGCGCGAAGCTCCAAAAGACTGCTGGTTTCTGATTTGCTGCAACAGAGAGCAAGAAAGGGGCATGGCAAAGTATTTTCACATATGTATGCACACCTCGATCCTCGTGCCACCAATCACGCATCTCGATGCATAATGGCCGAGGAGTCGAATTGCACGACTCAATATGAAATGAATGCACATGAAAACACAACAAGACCGAGACTCCATCATGGATAATCCGGAGTGTCAGTGACCGGGAATTGAGACACGTTCCGTCACTCGGAGTACGAAACGTCCCTCGTTTCCCGTGCTTGGGCTAACTCCTATCCCAAACACAATGCAATATGCATGACATGCATGAATGCGACTAACATACAACTTAGCATACGCAATGCTATGAAATGGCATACACAATGCTTGATGAAACATGGCATATACAATGCTCTAACATACAACCTAGCATACACAATGCTATGGACTAAGATGGCATACACAATGCAATATGGGATTACACCAATATGAGTGGACCTCAGCCACACTCACATCAGCGGCCATAAGATGAAAATGAGACAACCGAAATGCGTGCACACATGCACGCAAACCGAGGACCGAACCTAAGGCACAACATGCAACTCTAACAAGGCATGGCAAGGATGAAGCATGGCATTCAAACATGTAAAATTTCAGCACTGAAACATGACGCTAAATGGTCCCGAATCATGCAAATATGTCATACAATGCATGAAATAAGCCCCGAAACTCAAAACTAGTCCAATGCATTGAACCACAAGTATATAAAGAAAGCATTATTTGATCATGAAGTCTAAAGACAGAGCCAAGGCAGTCCCAAAACATGCACATTTCTAGTTTAAAGCATGGCCAAAAGATGCTAACATGATGGACTAAAATAGCATGCAACATTGGCTAGCAAGCATGGTTTACATGGCATGTATATGAAGCGTATGAGAACTCATGCAAACCAGCCAAAAATAGTGAATAAAACATGCCAAAATATGCCCAAATAATCACTGAAATGCAACCAATGCATGCAAAAATGAGGGGCTTCTTTGGAGGGCCATGCAAGGGGTTGTTAAGCACATACAAGATAGACACTTAGCATGGCAAAACCAACTCTGGAAATGGACTATGACAGCCCTAAAACTCACCAAATTGGCCCTGAAATGGGTCTAGGAAACATGCAAAGAAAGGCCCCTTTGAAAGGCCTTGGATGGGATTGCTCTACACATGCACTGTAGACATAAAATATGGCCAAAAGGGGCTTGGACAGAGCTAAGGCAGACCCCAAAACTCACAGAATGAGGCCTGAAACATGACTTTGATGCATGCAAAATAGGGTCCCTTTGGAAGGCCCAAAAGACCACCAAACAGACAAGGAGAGAGGGGTCACCCCCCTCTGATTTTGGCCCTCAAAAATGCATCTAAGCCACTGAAAATCCACTAGATTTCAGTGGCTAAGAGGCCAAACCATAGCCAATGCAAGTGCTCTAATGCATAGCCCTAATTATGAAGAGATGAAGCATGCATAGGGGGAAGATGACCCCAAAAAAAATGGGAACTTAACCAAACTTGAAGAGGATGTCAAAACAAGACTTTTTCCAGTTTATAGCAAATCTCGAAAATGTTCACAAGTAAGGCTAAAATATGATGCAAAAATAGCCCTAAAAGAGAGATAAAGGGTAAAGGGAAGTAGATGGCCTCAAACAGCAAAGTGCCCTTAAACAAAGTTGAAGAGGAGCTCAAAATAAGACACTTTTTCAGTTTAGCTCGAAGTCCAAAAAATGCAAGAAAAAAGGGGCTAAGATATGGAGCAAAAGAATGTAGAAAAGGGGAAATGAAGACTTACCCTTGTAGAGCCGACCTCCAGCAGCTTCTGGACCAAGTTGGTGAGCTTTCAACCTCTGCAAATGACCTCCAAGGTGCTGGAATGGATGATGGAGGTGGTAGGCTATGAGGTGTAGGGTAAAATGGCCAAGAATATGGGTGTTTGGAGGCTTGAAGTATAGATATAGAGGGGTTGTATGTATATGCACCAGCCAAAATCTTCTAACCCTTGCAAATGGAGGTGGAGTGTGTTATATAGAGGGAGAAGGGTGAGGCTTCTTGGAGAAGCCAAGAGAGGGGGTCAAGGCTTCTAAAAGAAGCTTGACCAAAAGGGTCAAGCTTCTTGAGGAAGCTAAACCAAAAGGGTTAAGCTTCCTCAAGAAGCTTGACCAAAGGGTCAAACTTCCTTTGGAAGCTAAGCAAAGGGTGCAAAACCACCTTAAAAGGACCAAAACAAGGACAAACCCCTCGGACAGTGGGTCAAGTGGAAACAGCTGGCACAGCTGGAATACACTCACGGAGACAAAATGGCCGACCAGTTCAAAAGGGCCAAGGTGGTCGGCCGACCAAGCAAGGTGGTAGGCCAACCAGTTTAAGTGGTCGGCTGACCAGGAGTCAAAAGGTTCAAGCCCTAAAGCTGGTCATCCATGTAGCCCTTGAAGTTAGCTTTCCAATGCCGCAAACCTTGCATTAAAATTCCTCCTGTGGAAAACGTTATGTCAGTTTCGGTGAAGCCGCGCAGATGTTTTTCCTCCTTCCCGGATTCATGCTGAACCACTTTTGACCAAAAAAGATGGTTTTTTTTAGAAAAATTGCTGGTCTCCCACCCTCCTACAAGCTTTCTAACAATGAAAATAAGGTCCCTGCCAAAAATGGACCAAGACGGATGCAAAACGAAGGTTCGGGGGCCAAAACACGCAGTTCGAGGCCCCGAAAACAGGCTGTTAGGCACCAGAAGTGGCGTTCGACCACGAAGGTGGTCTCCCGGGCCACAGTGTCTCTCAAAGAGAGGAAACAAGGTGTGTGCCAAAAACCGGAGTAAACGGAGGTAGTTAAGCGGGTCCCGAACCGAGGCGCACGGCCGACGGCTCCGAAAACTGGAAACTGGGCTCCAAACGGGAAAAATGGCCTACGACCATGAAACGTAGCCTACGGCCACTGAGAGATGGTCTACGAGACCTCTCCCTTCCTTCGGGAAGAGAAAACAGGGAAAACAAGGCTTGGTTCGCAAACCGAGGCAAAGCACAAAAGAGTCCGGAAGTCCGGAGGCAAGGCTCGCAGCCGAAACTCCGCAACCTCAGAACGAGCACAATATGCAACATCACCAAGTGCTCAATTGGTGGACGTCTGAGTCTTAAGGTCGGTCAAAAATGGGGTGTCTACACGTCTCCCTTAAGGTAATGACTTGCTAGAGTCACTCTTAGTTCACTATTTTCGATGTGAAGCATCTCAAATGTCTTCACAATTTGTTTCGAGCAACTCATTTGCTTTCTTGGGCTCAGGACCACCATGGAACTCATCCGGTTTGGCCCCCAAGAACTCTCTAGTAAGGAAACTCGCCCTTGACTCCACGGTGTTCTCTCGGGCTTGATTCTCCACCGCCTCAACAATTTCATAGACTCCCTTAAAGCCCCTGCCATTTCTCGAGCTAGGGCCCCCATTGCGGTTTGACCCGCTTGTCCCACCTGCTCGGCTACATTAGCTTGGCCTGCTTGCTCGGCCATATTAACCGGGCCGAACCCTTCTTTTTGCACCGGAACCCTATGGATCGTACCTCATGCACACCTCGGCGAGCACTACCACGCCTCCCGCCTCTACCACCACGGACTTGACCCCTTCCTGACATCCTAATAAAGGGACACAAGAGAAATAATTTAGCACATTAACTCATATGTGCTCGTAACTTGACTCACACGTTCGACTATAACAATTCCATATATTTCTCTACCATATACACAATTCAATTTCACTCCACATAAGCACTTAGTCATGTAAACACATACGGACTATTCTTTTACAATGAAATCCGTTCCACGATAAACCAAGAATTCTTAATAGAACGAGTATTGATCAAGTACCCTTCTAATGAGACCTCAAGGCATTTAACAGGCACAAACAACATCCCAAAAGTCCCAGTCCCATACCCATTTAGTCACATAAGCATGTTATCATATAGTCACAAAATACATAACACTTCCTAAGCATGCTAAATAAACCCATTGTGGTTAAACAACCACTTCCTACGAGCTCCAAGTATTTAAACCCGGTAGCTCTGATACCAAGTTGTAACGCCCCAAATTTTTAGCCCAAATGATAATACAACAATCATGACTCTTTCAAGGAAAAACCGAACAAAATCTCCAAACTTACATTACATGATACAATAGTTCTTCATGCAACAATACATTAATCCAACAACAAGTAAATAAACAAATAAATATCCCCAAGGGGTTTACAAGTTTTCAAGGCTTGAGCCTAGTTACACAAAATGGTTATTCAAACCCACACACATACAGCCCTTGGCTTACACACAGAGTCACAGCAAAATGAGAGTCTTGTACTCTCAACACACATTTCCTCTCCTTTAGTTAGGCGGCATCACCACATCTTTTCTTGCACAAAATCCCGTAGAGTGAGCATAAAGCCCAGTAGGAAATCCTAACAAAATATATACATTTTATGCAAGTCTCAAGAAATGAAATGCACATGCCATGCTATGCCCTTTTGAAAGAAAATCACATCTTCAGCTTTGAAAACCATCATGCTCAATGATGTCATGCAATTTCAATTCTTCAAAACTTAACAATTCATTTCAAGAGCGGTAAATACGACTTTGGTAATCTCTAGGTTGGTGTCTGTAAGTAGACTATACAAGTACTACCAATTTGTTATTTTTACCAACATTTACAGGAAGGCTCGACACCTATAATCTGTCATTTTTACCAGTATTAACTAGAAGGCTCGACACCTATTCAATTTTCATCTATACCCCCTGTCAAGACTTACCACCGTATTTACCCCCAAAACTAATTCATGGAAACTTGTTTCTCAACATTCTTTTCTCAATTGCAAGTTTTCAAATCAACTTTCAAAGTTTAATGTAATCAAATGAATTGATATGCCAATAACACAAGATGAATATAAATACTTTTATTCCAATTCATCATCCAAGGAATAACACAATTCCCTCTTCTCAAGTATCCTCAACAATTAGTCATTTCAAGACTATTTCAATGTTTTGAACAATAATTTTCAAAATGAACAACAATTCTCATATTCCTTGAAATTCATCATTTATATAAATATAAATAAGAAATTTTCCAAACATCCATTTATTTTGACACACAAAATAAATATAACAATATCATTCATGGATTTTCAGTCTCTTTAAAAAAAAATCCCCAAATTTTAGGTTTTCTCACCAAAACTATACAACTCAAATCTTTTGAAAGAAACTTTCTAAAATCATATTTTCTTCAATCAACGAAGATCAAAACCCATAAGATCATTTTAAAAGAACAAGAGACAAACCCACTTTCAAAATCGCTCAACTTCTTGAATTAACAATCAATTTTCAAGGCTATCGAAAGATGATTTCGAAAATTATCTAGATCTTGCAAAAATATATATATAACTCTAAGAAAATCCCTACCTCAAGTTTTGAAGAAGAAATGAAATGAAACCCCTAAAATCAACGGTGTCGAAACTCGATTTTCACCGCACACAACGAAGCCCTCGAGAAGTTAACCAACTTTGATGAAGAACCTATGGCAGAACTCTAATGAATCTTGAGAAATCAAGGTTTTGATCCAATTTGGTGTAGGGAAAAGTAGAGAAAATGGAGAGGAAAAGTTTTTAGAGGTAGAGATATACAAAAGTGATCTGAAATATCAGATTCACGAACTGATGTAACATGCCCCGCTCGAGCGTGGAAAGCCCCGCTCGAGCGTCGAATACACCTTCGCAGTACTTTTGCAAACAGGTCAAACTTCTGGAACCAAACATTCTCCGCTCGAGCACATAAACTACCGCTCGAGCGGACAAGCAACTTCGAATGCATTTTGTATTTTTGCTTCGGGGGCGCTGCCCCTCGACCCCCGCGAGCTGAATGGGCAGCTCGATCTCCAACCGGCCTAGTCGAAGTGGCAAAACATGAAAGAAGAATCGAAATCGGGATCGTTATAATATCACAGTTCATGAAATCATTTCCTTTACAATAAAAAATAGGGCAGTGGGTATAACTCTAGTTATCTCTAGAATGTGTCTGCAAGTAGGCTACAAACACTACTAATTGCCATTTTTGTCGGTACTAACCAGAAGGCGCAGCACCTATCTGCACGAATTGAACTTTCAACAATGACACACAAAGCCAACTTAATGCCCACAACTACACTCCCTACCCAGAGTCGCCAAGGTATTCACCCATTTTTCTCAAAATAATAAACATTTTCAATGTGTTAAATATGTTACAATGCTCAATGCAAATGGATGAGAAATTAGTTTCAATTCACCTAATTCTCATGCAATGTCCTACAACAATCATAGCTATCCTCCACCAATAGCCCAAAACAGATATCTCTAAACAGATAAATAATTTCCAATAAAGATATACCGTCCAACATTTCAAGGTAAGAGTGATAATTCATATCCAACTCCATCACCATTATTATCATCATTCCAATTTCATAAAACCAACATCAATTCCATTTTCTCTTTACAAAATCAAATGTTCACAATTTAGGGCAAAATCCCCTTTCTTTAAATTAACTCAAGGATAAAAATCCACAATTTCATCCCAACTCAACCACATTTACATACCCATACTCATATTCTGAAAACCCCTCTTTTGATTTCAAACCAAAACCCTAGCTTTGTGTCGAAAAATCCCTAATATCAAGATTTCAAAAAAAAAAAAAAAAAAAAAAAGGACAAATAACAAAGTTAAAAATCATACTAAAGTGCGGAGAAATCCTTACCTCAAAGACAAGGACCAAGAAGAACAAGAGTTGAAACTCGACGAAGCCAAAAATGAACTTTGTTCCATTCAAAAGAAGCTCTAGGTAAGCTCTATCTTTTTCTCCAAAGGACAAGGGTTGAGAAACCAATAGATCAAGGTGTATTTGAGGTTGAAATATGTTTTCTAGAGAGAGAGGAAGAACATCTGAGATTTTGAAATGTTTCGAGAGAGAGAGAGAGAGAGAGATGAAAAAGTGATCCAAAAAGTGACGTTTACAATCTGATATATGCGCAGACCGCTCGAGTGACCAAAACACCGTTTGAGCGACCATACATGAAAAGGGAGACTGCTCAAGCAAACAAAGTACTGCTTGAGCAAACAAAATACTGCTCGAGTGAAGAACACCACCCTCCCAGTACTTTTGCATGCTTGCAAAAAGTACTGAGAGTTCTAAAAGAACCACTCGAGTACAAGAAGGGACCGCTCGAGCGCAAGGAAAAAAGTACTGAAAGTTCTCAAAGTTTGCTCGAGCGCAAGAAAGTTCGCTCAAGCGAACAAGCCAAAATCTGGACAACAACAGTTTTGAAAAACTAACTCCCAACCTGTTTCAAACACAACCAAGACACTCCAATAACCAAACTCAACAAGTAATAAAATGGAAGAAGACATGAACAACCCTCAAGATGAGAAATCTAGGAGTCAAAATAATGAACGGGTTAGGTTTAAACCAGGATCGCTATAACCTCTCCCCGTAAGGAATTTCGTCCCCGAAATTTTAAGATCAACACAAAACCACTATATTTAAATCTACAAAACAAAGATCCAATCATTCTCATAACCATGACCCATCCACTGGTCATTCCTTCTCATAACAACAATAAAAAAGGTTCTCAACATTGAATATACAATTCACTTTTTCCAAAACTTATGAAATGTTTTACATTTAATCAACATATAAAATTTTCATTACAAGTTTTCAAACATCAACAAAAAGGTCTGGATACTTTTCACGAACTTTCGCCTCATGCTCTCACGTCGCCTTCTCAACACCATGGTGTCTCCACAACACCTTGACCAAAGGAATTGTCTTGCCTCGCAAGACTTGGTCCCGTGTATCTATGACTCTAACCAGTCTTTCCTCGTATGAGGATTCATCATCTACCTCTAACTCAGTCTAATCTAACACATGTAAGGGATCTGGCTCATACTTTCAAAGCATACAGATATGAAACATGTCATGAACCATGAAAAGCTATGGCAACAAGGCCAAACGATAAGATACCTCCCCAATGCACTCCAATATCTAAAAAGGCCTAATAAATCTAGGAGATAACTTCCCGCTCTTTCCAAACCTCATCAAACCCTGTCTAGGTGATATTTTCAAGAAGATGTGATCTTCCACCTCAAATGATAACGGTCTCCTCCTACGGTTGGCATAACTCTTTTAACGATTCTGTTCTGAAACTAACCTCTTACAGATAAGTGCAACCTTCTTCATTGTTTCCCGGACTAGCTTAGGGCCTAACAGAGGTGCGTCACCCACCTCGGCCCAACACACAGGAGATCTACACGGTCGACCATACAAGGCCTCAAATGGTGCCATGTCAATACTTGCCTAGAAGCTATTGTTGTAGGCAAACTCCACTAAAGGCAAGTGCCTCTCCCATAACCGATTAAAGTCAAGAACATAACCCCGAAGCATATCTTCTAGGATTTGAATGGTACGCTCTGACTGTCCATCAGTTTGAGGATGATAAGTGGTGCTAAACGTCAATCTAGTGCCCAAGGCATTCTGTAGGCTCTGTCACGCCTCAAAATAAAGACAATAAACCATCCACCATATTCATTAAATAATAATACATGAATAAGTATTTATCTCCCATTAGGTCTAATGATTGTACAAAAGAATAACATATGAAGGTATATATTCACAAGCTAGACCTTAAATCTATAGTATATGTTACATAATAGAGAAATAGAATGAGAGTTGAACAAATAAGAAATGCCCTAAAGGCTTACAGGTTTCCAAGGTAGTGCTTGGTTACAACAAAATGGATTTAAATCCAACACAGTTAGCCGATCAACTATCACCCAAATGGCATGATTACCCCATTGAGTCCTCGGAAGACCCGCAACAAAATCCATCGTGACATGCTCCTACTTCCACTCGGCTATAGGCAAGGGTTGCAACAGACCCGCTAGCCTCTGATGCTCAGCCTTCACTTGTTGACAAGTAAGGCATTTTGATACAAACACTGCTACATCCTTCTTCATCCTCTTCTACCAAAACTGGCGTCTAAGGTCGTAATATATCTTTGTGCCTCCTGGATGTACTGCAAGGCATGAATGGTGAAACTCTCGGAGTACCTCCTCTCGATAAGACTCTGGCACAAAAAGGCGGTCAAGATATCTAACACTCGAGTCAGAATACACATTCAAGCCCTTCTCTACCTTCCCACTAAAGATCTTCTCTCAAAGGGTTTCTACATCAAGATCACCCCTCTATGCTTCTATAACTCGGCTTACAAGTGTAGGTCGTACAACTACAGTAAACAAGGTAGCCGACTCAACGGACTCGCCAAGATGCACATCGAACTCACCAATAGCACCCAATATCTCCCATTTCCGGATGGCAGTACACGCTACACTACTAATGGTCTTTCTACTCAAGGCATCAGCCACTGCATTGGCTTTCCCTGGAAGGTAGTGCAACTCAAAATCATAGTCCCCCACGAACTCGATCCATCTTCTTTGCCTCAAATTCAAATCTTTTTGTGAAAACAAATACTTCAAACTTTTATGATTGGAAAAGACCTCAAATCTCTCACCATACAAGTAATGCCTCCAAATCTTCAAGGCAAAGATCACCGCTATTGGCTCTAAGTCATGAGTAGGATATTTTCTCTTGTGTGTTTTCAATTGACGTGAGCCATAAGCTACTACCTTCCCTTCTTGCATCAAGACACAATCCAAACCTTCCCAAGATGCGTCACAATATACAAAATAGCCCAAACCCCTCTCCGGAATAATCAACACTGGAGCTGTGGTAAGTCTAACCTTAAGCTCCTGAAATGACTTCTCACAAGTCTCACTCCACAAAAGACTTGATTCCCTTTATCATCAGTCTAGTCAAAGGTAAGGCTAACTTAGAAAAATCCTTCACAAAACGACGATAATACCTGGCTAACCCCAAGAAACTACAAATCTCAAAGGCATTTTTAGGTTGTTCCCAATCTTGCACTACTTCTATCTTAGAAGAGCCTATAATCACTTCTTCCCCGGATACCACATGGCCTAAGAATTTCACCTCCTCCAACTAGAACTCATACTTCCCGAACTTAGCATACGGTTTGTGGGCTCTAAGCAATTCAAGTACAACTCACAAGTGTTTCTCGTGTTCCTCTCCAGAAGGTGAATAAATCAAAATGTCATCAACAAATAAGACTACGAAACGGTTTAAGAACTTACAGAATATCCAATTCATCAAATTCATAAAGATGGCCGGTGCGTTAGTTAACCCAAAAGACATCACTAGGAACTCGTAATGGCCATACCACATACGGAATGCCGTATTTTGGATATCCTCCTCTTTCACTCTTAGTTAGTGATAACTTTATCTCAGATTTATTTTAGAAAAGCAACGAGACCGCTTCAATCGGTCAAACAAATCATCTATACAAGGCATTAGGTACTTGTTCTTAACAGTTACCCGGTTTAACTTTCGGTAATCGATACAAAGTCGTAATGTACCATCATTCTTCTTGGAAAAGAGAGCCGGTGCTCTACAAGGCGAAGTGATAGGGCGGATAAAACCCTTATCTAACAATTTCTGGAGTTAAACTTTCAACTCACTCAACTTGGCAGGTACAAATCTATACAGTGCCATAGAAATCAGTGTCGTGCGAGGCACTAAATCAATAAAGAACTTAATCTCATGGTGAGGTAGTAAACTAGTGAGATCCTCAGGAAAGACGTTTGGGTATTCACAAACTACCCTCGGCAACTCAACTAGGGCTGTATCACTATCAACACCCAAAAATGTAGCAAGAAAGAGACTAAGCTTCCCCCGATCATGCGGATCATATACTGACAACAAAGCTCTATCCACTCTATCTCCTAAGAAATAAAAACAATCACCACTCGAGGTACACACAGTTAACCTCTGATGATAACAGTCTATAATAGCCCGGTATGATGACAACCAATCCATACCCATGATAACATTAAAGCTCAACATATCAATTATTGTAAATGCAAAAGGAAGTCAGCGACCGACAACCTCTATATCACAATCCCGACACCTCTGGTCCAACATAACCTCACCACCAACTGGTGACTTTACCCTGAGTAGGGATGCTAACTGAGCCACTTCTAACCCCAATGCTGATACAAATGCAGATGAAATAAAAGAATGAGATGCACTGATATCAATCAACATATTGGCAAGAGAATTGCATAACAAGAAAGTACCTCTCACTATTGAAGGTGTTGGCACTAAGTCTGGCGTGGTAACCGCATACAAATGCCCCGTAGATCTCTGCTCCACCTGCTCACCCCTCGGAGCATAAGTCTAATGCACTGACAGAGCTGAAAAGGCCCCTTAATTGGCCTTTGAGGCCTGTACTAACTGGGTAAGCAGATGACTCTGTGTCTATCTTGAATTAGATGCACTAGGCATGCCACCCAACTGAGGGCAAAACCTCTTCATTTGCCCTGATTCCCCACATTGAAAACAGGTAGGTGGCTACCTTCTCTCCTGACTCTGGCTGTAAGGACAAGCCGAAGGTGGTGTAGACTGTTGCCCTTCTTCTCTCTTCGGCCAAGCTAGAGACTTGTGACCCAATTGGCAACACTGAAAACAAGTGAAACCTCTCTGATTACCTCTCCCTGAACACAAACTCCGCACAAGAAAGATAGATCTAAACTGTGCTACCTGGGACTATAGTAGGTTGGAACCTCTCTGCCTCTTATTGTCCCGATGCTTCCCTTATACCTTTTGACTCTTCTGCCTAGAACCCCTCATCCTCTCCTCCTTGTTCTGAATTACAGTCTCTAAGTGAGCCGCCGCCTCCACAAGACGACCGTAATCCCTAATCATTGATGTGACTACCTTGAAAAGGAGTCCAATCCTCAACATTTTCTCAAACTCCAAACAATGGCGTTCCTCCGTTGCTACCAACTCTGGTGCAAACCTCGACAAGCTAGTGAAGGTAGCCTCAAACTCAGCCATCGATGTGTTAAGCTGCTTGAGCTTCAAGAACTGCTCTCTCAACTTCTCCCTAACTGTGGGAACCAAGAACTTGTCTCGGAAGGCGTTGACGAAAGCCTTCCAAGTCACTCTGATGCGTCCCTGCGCAAACTTCCACCACTGACCCGTATTTCCCTTCCACTGGAAGGATGCCAAGGTCACTCTCAACCCATCATCATCGATGCCAAGCATCTCGAATGTCTTCACCATCTGCTCAAGCCATTCATCCGTTTTCAAAGGCTTTTTAGGATCCCCTAAAAACTTATCCGGATTCTACTGGAAGAACTCTCTCTTTAGGAAAAATAGCCTTGTCTCCACTACTTGGGCCTGGACTTGATTCTCAGCTCGCAAAATGTCTATGGATTTCTGCAAAGCTTTGGCCATTTCTTGGGCCAAATTGCCTATGGCCTGCTGACCAACCGGTTCAGCTATATTGGCTTAACCAACCCCTTCTTCCTACGCCAGAATTTCATCCAGTATCGGCACGTCTTGCCGTCTAGGCCTGCCACGCCTATTACCACCACGTCCACATCCTGATATCCTAATAAAGGTAACGCAATAGATTAGCACATTTACAAATATACCGATTCTAACTCGCATCCTAAGGCAATGGACAACAGTAATTCACTCCACATAAGCACGTAGTCACATAAACACATACAAATTTCTTTTCTAGATAATGATCATCCCGCGACATTGCCAGAGTTCCAATTAGAATAGCAGTGATCAAGTACTCTTCGAACAGGACTTCTAGAAACTCGTAGATCCAATCAATACCTTAGAACTTAAATCTCATACCCATATAATCACATAAGCATGCTATCACATAGCACACCACGCATATAAATATCTCTATTAAACGAGATAAACTTATTGTGGTAAGAACCACTTTCCATATACCTAACGTATTCAAACCTGGTACGCTTTGATACTAAGTTGTCACGCCCCGAAATAAAGACAATAAACCATCCACCATATTCATTAAATAACAATACATGAATAAGTAATTATCTCTCATTAGTTCTAATGATTGTACAAAATAGTAACATATGCAGGTACACATTTACAAGCTTTACCATGAATCTATAGCATAAGTTACATAATAGAGAAATAAAATGAGAGTTGAACAAATAAGAAATGCCCTAAAGGCTTACAGCTTTCCAAGACAATGCTTCGTTACAACAACATATTTTTAAATCCAACACAGTTAAAGCCCTGGGCTTGTACAAAACAAATACAACAAAATAAACAAAATGAAGCTCTTACTTCCAAGTCCTCCCAAGCTATTGCCTTAGCGGAGGCATATTATCAGTACCTGAAAATGGCTTTCCCATATAGGGTGAGCCAAAGCCCAGTAGAAATAATCTAACACAATATATGAATCTTAACAAAGATATAAGGATGAAATGCATATGCAATGCTTGTGCCAAAACATTTTATATCTTTTTCCAAAACCATGTAATGCCAGCTTAATATCAAAATTCATAAATCACTTCCTTTACATTAGAAAATAGGGCAGTGAATCACACTTTGGGAATCTCAAAACCGTTTCAACATTTCATAGAAATTTCATCCGCAGAAACTATAAACCAACACCTATGTAAACATAGGCCTTACAAGCACTACTATTGCCATTTCACAGAAATTTCGTCCACCGGATTGGCACCCATGTATATGCGCGGTTTTTAGGAATTTCACCATGAACACTCAGACCAACTTAATTTAACGAGACAACACATATTTTCCAGATTCACCCATTTTCTCAAAATGATAAACATTTCCAATGTATAGATTTGAAATAATGCTCGATGCAAATGGATGAGCCAATAGTTTCAATTCTCCTAATTCTCATACAATTTGTACCACAATCATAGCTATCCTTCACCGATAGCCCCAAACAGATATTTCTAAACAGATAAACAATTTTCAATAAAGATAAACTTTCCAAATCTCAAGATGTAAGTGATAATACATATCCAATTCCACCATCCTTATCAATATCAATCCAATTTCACATTTCCAGTATCAATTCCATTATTTATACAAAATTAACACCATATATATTTAGGAAAAAACCCAATTTCTTCTAAGACCAAATCCAAGTTTCAAAACCAACCATTTTATTACAACTTAACCTCATTTCAAATCCCACAACCATTTTCAAGAATCCATTTGAAAACCACTATTTTCATTTTTAACCCAAAATCCTAGATTTGCCTAAAAAATTCCCAAATCACAATATTGTTTTAGAAATAACAAATAACTAAGTTAAAAATCATAAAAGAGTTGCGAAGAATCCCTACATCAAGCTTAGAAGACGAGAGAGAGAGTGAAGGAAACTCAGAGAAGTCGAAAATCAACTTTACTCTGATTAGAATGAAGCCCTCGTCGAGCTCTACCTTTTTCACAAAGGGACACAGGTGAAAAGATTGACGGATCTAGGTGTATTTGAGTGAAATAGATGAGTTTCAAAGAGAGAGTGAGAGAAAATACGGTTTTGAAATGTTTTGAGAGAGAAAGAGAGAAGTGAAAAAGTGACTCAGACAAGTGACTTTACGAACTGATATATGAGTAGACCGCTCAAGCGCAAGAAGTGTTGCTCGAGTGACCAGACATAACAAGTATGACCAAACACACAAAGTTGCACTGCTCGAGCGTAAGAAGCTTTGCTCGAGCGAAAAATTCCACCTCCCAGTAGTTTTGCAAACCTGTAAAAGTACTGAGAGTTCACAAAGATCGCTTGAGCGCAAGTGTAACAAGCCCGCGAGGGACCTCAAATGGTGTTACAGTTCGGACTCGATTTGTCACGGTTATTAATCTTGAACCAAAGAGTCCAAATCCAGCAAATCGTTTTGAGAAAAAACAGATTTTAGAAAAGAAGTGCCAAACATGGACTGCTTTGCCAGATACAGAGTCGCCACCTAAATATTTTATAATGGGGAAATTTAGGAAACCCTGACTCGGTGCCAAAGGCCACGTGTCCGTCATCACCAAAGTTGCCTCGGCTCGGGAACTTGGGTACGATTGGGGAAGGTCAGCTATGAGCGCCCCCTCTCACCCGATCCGAAGATCGGCCTCTACTAACCATGATATCTGATTTTGAAAACATTATGTGTTCTTATTCCGATTATTAGCTAGAATTACTATGTGATGCGCACAGCAAAACAAGTATAGACTAGATCGCCTAATTTGGAACAAAGCATTGCATATCCGTTTGTTTGGAAATGTTTTGAAATTTGCTACTCGCAAGTAGGCTAAAACACGGATTTCAACGAGTTGTTCCAACTCAAACAGTCCAACCTTCACCCACAGGCATTCAGGCAGTTTATCACATAAGCATTTAGCCACATGGTAAGCATGCTGTCATGTTAACATTCACACTCATGTGAGATGCTAAAGCATAAATACTTACATCGTACTCCGTGCCAAAACAATGAAACTAGTTAGCAAAACATGCATGACCCTAATTCATGTTAAGTGGCTAATGTATCACATACAGAGTGCAACTAAGTAGGCTCGGCTACTAATGACATGGCATGGCACTTACTTCAAAACATGCTTTGAAACACGTATTCAAGAAAGTGTATTGAAAATTGCAATGCAGTTTGAATGATGAACCGAGCCTTCGGTGCATGCAAGACAAATGAATGATGCACTCATGCAAACATACGGTATGCTAAACAAACGTGTCCCTAAAACTAACCAACAAAAGCAGGTAAGTAAAAGGGAGAAAGAAGTGGGGGTTGGAAGACATGCACACACGCACACACACTTATTACAATTGTGCCCTCGCTCGGAGGGACCGAAAGAATAATACAAGCCGCCTAACTAACTAACTCATAAGCTAATTAATTATTACAAAACCAAATGAATAATTAGCTACAACTAATTATTACACAACTTAATTAATTAACTATCAAATGAATGACAACAAACAAATAGGGAAAGCGGTAAATGATGCTATTCCAGCTCTTGTTTGAAGAAGGGAGGCATGCATGCTCGCTTCGGTTCCTCGCTTTGGAAGGCCTTCCGGTTGCTCTTTAGAGGCTCTGTTTGCAGGGTGTCTTCCAGTGCTTGTTGCTGCAACTTACCAAAACACTATAGGGGAAGCTACCAGTGGCCTGCCGGCCAAGATAGGAGTACTGCTGGCCAAAGATGGCCCATTGCCGGCCAAGGGTGACACACTGCCGGCCATCAATGGCAGGCTGCCGGCCACTGGTGTGCTGGGACACCAAACTGCAACGAAGCACAAAATAGAGAAAAAGGAGGGTTTCCCAAGGACATGTACGCACCATGGCACTCTGAATCACCTCAAAACATCAAGGGAGAGGCCAAATCGGATCCACGACCATCAATCACGCATCCCGATGCATGATGGCCAAAGATCCAACTTGTGCAAATCAATATGAAAATGAATGCACAAATAAAGCAAGTAAAGCCTGGAACTCTATCATGAATCATCAAGAGCTTCGGCGACCGAGAATTGAGACATGTTCCATCACTTGAAGTATGAAACGCCCCTCGTTCCTCGTGCTCGGATTAATACTTAGTCCAAGCAATGCAACACATAAGCATGGCAAACATGCAATGCGAACAACCTAACAAGGCTAATGACATGCAACAAGCACATAAGCATGATGTGAGGTGACAACCTTGGACAACATGACGAAATGCAACATGAACATGTGAACATGCAAGGCATGTAAAGCTAAATAAGTATGCAACAACATACTACATGTAACAAGCATGCGACAAAATGGTAGAATGGGCTTACACCAAAGATGGATAGCTCTCACCTAGGTCCAAATCAGTAGCCAAAGCGATGAATTAAGCCACACAAAACACTTAAGCATGCAAAATGCGAAAGGTTCATCAAAGGGGCCTAAAAGGGCAACTCTCAAAAGTGCCTAAGAAGTGACAAATGTGCAAGTGTAACAACACTATATGCACTGAAATGAGATGATAAATGATGCCAAATCATTTGAATAGCACAAGCAAAGCATGCGAAGGTCCTAAGTCATGAAAGCTAGCAAAGAGCAATACAAATGAGGCATGCAATACATGGCATGAACACATGAACTAAGCATGGATAGAGCTTAATTAGGCCTAAACAAAGACTTAAACATGCTGGAATGAAGGCTCAAACACTTAGACATACAAGCATACAAGCTAAGCCTTAAACTAGGCAATAATGCACGACATTCAAAGGCACTTGAAGCATGAATGAAGTGGGAATGTGACAATGGTACATGCTCTGAAATGAAGCATTAAATGATGCCAAATCATCTAAAAGTCTCAAAGATAGTATGCGTGAATCACCGAAACACAAAGCTTGCAAGGTCAATTACACTACAGCTATACAAAGCATGTATTATTTGACTAGGAAGCATAAATACAGAGGCAAGGCAGCCCCAACACATGAACATTTCTAGTTCAAAGCATGGCCAAAAGATGCTAGCATGATGGACTAACATAGCATGCAAGATTGGCTAGTAGGCATGAGTTGTATGACATGTATATGAAGCATGTGAAATCTCACCAAACCAGCCAAAATTAGTGAACTAAACATGTGAAAATACCCCCAAATAATCATGGAAACGCAGCCAATGCATGCCAAAATGGGGGTCTTCTTTGGAGGGCCACACAAGGGATTATTAGGCACATGCAAGATGGACATTCAACAAGGCCAAACCAATTCTGGAAATGGCTCAAGAGGGTCCCAAAACCCACTGAAAAGGGCCTGGAACAAGGCCTAGAGGCATGCAAAATGGGGTCTCTTTGGAAGGCCAAAAAGGCCACCAAACAAGACAAGGAGAGAGGGGGTCACCCCCCTCTAATTTTGGCCTTCAAGAATACAACAAGGTCACTGAAAATCCACTGAATTTCAGTGGCTAATAGGCCAAAACAAGGCCAATGCAAATACTCACATGTATGGCTCTAAACATGAAGAGATAAAGCATGCATGGGGGAAGATGACCCCAAAAAGCAAAGAGACCTAATAAATCTTAAAGAGGAGGTCAAAACAAAACTTTTTCCAGTTTATATCAAATCTCAAAAATAATCACAAGTAGGGCTAATCTATCATGCAAAAATGGCCCTAAAAGGAGAGATAAAGCACAAGGGACAGTAGATGGCCTCAAATAGAGGAGAGCCCTTTAACAAAGTTGAAGAGGGGCTCAAAATAATGCACTTTATAGTTTACATCAAACCACGAAAATAATCACAAATAAGGCCAAACTATCATACAAGAAAAAGGCCTACAAGAGGGATAAAGAGACAAGTGGTAGGAGGAGGCCTCAAACAGCAAAGAGTCCTTGATCAAACATGTAGAGGAGCTCAAAATATGATCTTTTTCAGTTCATGACAAAGTCCGAAAATGCTTTCAAGTGAGGATGGCCAATGAACAAAGAAAGTGCAAGTTTAGGGGAAATAGAGACTTACCCTAGAAGAGCAGTAAACCAGCAGGTTTTGGTTTAAGATTCTGAGCTTCCAACCTCTTCAAATGGCTTCCAAAGTGCTGAAATGGAGGATGGAGGTGTATATCTAGGTGTTGTAGTGCAAAACGGCAAGGAAATCCAACTTTAAAGCCTAAAACACACACAATATAGAGAGGAAGAGAGTTTTTCTTCCTCAAAACTCAGAACCCTTGCATAAGGAAGAAGGCTCTTCCTTATATAGAACAATGCAAAGCCAAAGCTTCTTGAACAAGCTTTTCAAGGCTTCCATCCCTCCATACACGTGTATGGAGAGGAGCAAATGAAAATCCAGCTGGCTCAAAAGATCTGCCTGAAAACCAGCTGAGATAAGGGGGGTGCCGGCCATCAGTAATGGCCGGCAGTGCCACACTGATGGCCGGCAGGGCTCATCAATGGCCGGCAGTGCCATGCCATGGCCGGCAGTGCACTATGAGGGCCACTCTAACAGGACCTAGTCAGGGTCCAAAAATGAGGCAGAAAGGATACAAGGTCCGGGAAACTCGAACCGGTGCCGTTCCGCCGCGACAGTCGAATGCTGGGCGAGCAATCGAACCAGTTGTTGGGTGTACCTACAAGCACAACCAAGTCTTGAGGACGGTCAAAAATGGGGTGTCTACAGCAAGGAGTGCGAAGAAGAAAAAATTCCAGGCAACAATAGTTTGAAAAGCAAGCTACAAACCTATTCCAAACGCAATAAACACATCCCCATAGCCAAATTCAAAGAGGAATAAGAGGAAACAAGACATAAACAACTATATAAGACAATGAAACCCGGATCCAAAACATCTAATGGGTCAGGTCTAAACCAGAATCGGTGACCTGCAAGCTTTATCTCACAACCCCGACACCCCTAATCCAACATAACCTCACCACCAACAAGTGACTCTACCTTGAGTGGAGATACCAATTGAGCCACTTTTAACGCAAATGCTGATGTGAATGCAGACGAAATGAGTGAATGCGATGCACTAGTATCAATTAACACATTGGCAATAGAATTACACAACAAGAAGTTACCTCTCACTACCGAAGATGCTGGCAACAAATTTGACATGGTAACAACATACACATGCCTTGTAGGTCTCTGCTCCACCTGCTCACCCCTTGGGGCATGAGTCTGATACACTGACTGAGCCGAAGAGGCTCCTTGATTGGCCCTTGAGGCCTGAGCTGACGGTGTAGGCTGATGGCTCTGTGTCTGCCTCAAACTAGATGCACCAGATATGCCACCTGCTTGAGGGCAAAACCTCCTCAAGTGCCCCGACTGCCCACAGTGATAACAAGTAGGCAACTGCCATTTCCCTTAACTCTAGCTCTAAGAATGAACTAAAGAGGTACAGACTGTTGCCATCTATAGACACCCCATTTTTGACCGTCATCAAGTCTTGGACGTCATTACTTGTGCACTCAATGATTGTGACTATTTGTGCTCGTTTTAGTGCCCGAAGTCCTCGACGGAATGCCCTGTCTTTGAGCCTTCAAACCCCATCCATTATGTGCCCTATTTTGGACCAAAACCTTCAAGCTTGCAACCCCTGGTGGCTGCTGGCCATCACTGGTGTGTCTTTTTGCAGATATTTTGTTGATAGTTATTCCAGCTGTTGGCACAATCAGTCTCATCTCCACACATGTGTATGGATAGATTTTTCTCAGCCAAATGCTTGTTTATCTATATATATGGGGTCTTTCCCCCCTCCCTAATTTTTGAGGGTTAGAAATTTTGGAACAAAAAATCTCTCTCTCTCTCTCTCTCTCTCTCTCTCTCTTGCAAATTTGTGCACACTTGCCTAGTTACACTACACTTTTTCATACATTTCCTTAACCAAATCCTCTCACCTTTGAGCTGAGGTTCCTTGAGGCCTTCTTGGAGCTCTTGAAGGTGGTTTTCGCTTGAGTTAGTGCCTAAAATTGTTCTTTGCTTCAAGAGGTACAATACTTGTCTTTTAAACTTACTTTGCATACTTGTTTTTCTATCTCTTTCCACTATTTTTGGGCTGTTTTTGGGCCATAAAAAACTCTGTTTTGGTGGGCTGAAATTGGTGTTTTAGGCCATTTAAGGTTAGGGGTGTATCTTACCCTTCTTTATTCCTTGCTTTTAAGGCTTTTTCACCTTTGTTTCCCACCTTCAAACCATCTCTTTTTGGGCTTTTGAGCACTGAATTTCAGTGTATTTTAGTGGTAAAAATATGCTTTGAAGTCCAAAATTAGAGGGGTTAGCCTCCCCTCCTTATGTCTTGTTTGCTAGCCTAGTTAGCTCTATGTGTTAGCTTAATTTTCTAGCCTTTTGTAGCTTAATTTTAGCATGTTTTAGGCTCTATTTTAGACTGTTTTAACTCTGTTTTTGGTTGTTTATTACATTTGAGTCTTGTTTTGCATGCCTCTAGTGTAATAGTCCTCACAAGCTTGGTGTTTTAAGCCTTTAGGCACCACTTGTTTGAGTTGATTGCATGTTTTAATGCTTTTCATGCTTAATTTCAGCACTTATAATCTCTGTAATCTCCCTTATTTCTTTACTCTTTATTTTCTTTGTGGGTTGTTTCAACCTTGGGATTGTTTAAGCTTGAGATTGAGGTTCATTGCTTAATGGTTTAATCCTCTTTTGGGGGTTTATTACCAACGGCATGACAACTCTCTCTTGCCTTAAATACCCCTTGTTTGACACTTACTTCCCTTTAGAAAACTTCTCACCAATGGACTTAATTGGTTAAAGAATGGGTTGGTAAGTTAAAATGAGTAAACAAGTTGAAACTAAAATTGTGTAAGATAAGAAATTGGTTGTGTTTTGGTGTGTTCAATCGGATGTTAATTGAACACAAAGAAAATTGGGGCATTTCATATTCAAAGTGATTAAATGTGCCAAGTTTCCAAGGTCTCCATTACACTTGGTCATGCATGATAGGGTGATGGTCTTGTTAGTCTTATTTGTGCGTTTATTAACTTGTACATCTTGGTTTCTTAGCCATCATGTAATGAAATTGCTTGATTGATGGTTTGAGGACCAAGTGTATAACTCCTTTGAGATGTTTTGATGATAAGGAGAGATACACAGTACAAACAACTTGTGAGAATACCCTCTCTTTGCCCTGTTTGCTCTTTCTGTTGCAGCAAAAATGGTGTCTCATCAGTAGCCTACCGGCCACTGTTAGTGGCCTGCTGGCCACTAGTGTTGGACGGCAACCCCTCAATGGTGGCCTGTCGGCCACCAGTGAATTTTGGGCAGTGTGCTTGTGAAGCATGGCAGAGTTGATCTGGAGAAGGAAACAGTGCAAGGGTTGTGCAAACAGAGGCTTTCGAGGGCAGACAGCAGATATTCTTTGGGTGGAAACCGAGCATACATGGGTCTCCCTTGCTTCCCAAGACTAGTTAGCTAGTTAATTAGTTTAAATTAGCATCTAATTATGTGTTTGTTGTAAATTAATTAGTTGTAGCTGATTAGTTTGTGTTGTAATATTTAAATTAGCTTAATTAGTTGTAGCTAATTACTTTACTCATTTAATTAGTTTAAATTAATTAAATTAGTTTGTGTTGTAATATTTAATTAGCTTAGCCTAGTTAAATTCTTAATTAATTAGCTTAGATAGTTAGTTAATTATTCGTTCAAGTTTTATAATAATTAGCTTAATTAACTTAGCCAGCTTATTCATTCGCACTCTCCTTCATGAGAGCATGATGTAATAATGTGTATGTCTTCCAACCCCACGTCTTTCTCCCTTTTATTTACCCGCTTTTGATGGTTAGATCAGGAACATATTTCAATTAGCATACCTTATACTTGCATCCATTCATCTTGTATTGTATGCACCGAGGCTCGGCGCATCATTCAAACTACATTGTCATCTCAATATATTTCTTTGAATACGTATTAAACCGCATGTTATCAAATTGAATCACATGCCATATTAGTAGCCGAGCCTATTAATTGCATATTGCATGTGTTGCATTAGACATTTCGTATAGTTAGGAATTATGCATTTTTTCTAACTCTTTTGTTTATCTTAGCTTGGAGTACTAGGTGAGCTTTTAGTGTTTTAGCATATTTGCATGAGTGTGAGTGATTGCCATGACTAGCATGCTTTCCATGAGGCTAAATGCTTACTTGCTAAACTGTTTAAATGCTTGTGAATGAAGGCTTGTTGCTTGAATTGGAATAATTCAATAAATGTAAGTTTAAGTCCACTTTGTTGAGTAACAAATTCACAAACTTTAAGCCCACTTGAGGTGGCAAAATCAAATCCGTTTCGCAAAACAAACATGAAATTGAATTGTTCCAATTTGGGCAAATTAGTCTATACTTGCTTGTGCGCACCACATAGTAATGCTAGCCTAATAACAAGAACAAGAGCATATAATGTTGATAAAAATCATATCATGATTAGTAGAGGCCGATCTTTGATCGGGCGAGTGGGGGTGCTCAATTCATGACCTTTCCCTCTCGTACCTAAGTTCCCGAGCCGAGGCAACTTTGGTGATGACGGACACGTGACCTTTGGCACGAGTCATGGGTTTCCTAAATTTTCCTAAAATAAAATATTTAGGTGGCAACTTTGTATCTGGCAAAGCAGTCCAATTTTGGCATTTTTGATTCAAAATCGATTTTCCACAAGGTTTGCCGGATTTGGACTCTTTGGTGTTTATCAATTTCACATTGCACTTGTGAGATTAGATTCAGAATAGTCGGAGTCCTAACTGTGGGGCTTCTTTTGAGTTTCCGAAATGGGGCGCGAAAAAGCCGAGCTACACCATCTACCCCTCTGCAGGCAAAACTACAAACTTGTGGCCTAGCAGACCACACTTGAAACAAGTGATCCCTCACTGACCACCTCTCCCAGAACTAGAACTCTGTACCAGGAAAGTGGACCTAGACTGTGCTCTTTGGGACTACTGTGGGGGTGGAACCTCTCTGCCTCTTATTGTCCCGAGTCTCCCCCTAAACCTCCTAATTCCTCTGCCTAGAGCCCCTCATCTGCTCCTTCTCAATCTGAATCACGGTCTCTAAATGAGCCACCGCCTTCACAAGACGACCGTAATCCCTAATCATGGACGCGGCCACCTTGAAAAGGAGTTCGGTCCTCAACCACTTCTCAAACTCCAAGCAACGGTGTTCCTCTATCGCCACAAGCTCCACTGCAAACCTCGACAGACTAGTAAAGGCAATTTCAAACTCTGCCACTGGTGTGTTAAGTTGCTTAAGCTTCAAAAACTGCTCCATCAGCTTCTCCCTAACAGTGGGAGGCAAAAACTTGTCCTAGAAAGCGTTGACGAAATCCTCCCAAGTCCCCCCTATGCGCCCACACACGTACTTTCACCACTGACCTGCATCTTCCTTCAGCTGGAAGAATGCCAAGGTCACTCTTAGCCCATTGTCCTCGATGCCAAGCATCTCGAATGTCTTCACCATCTGCTTCAACCACTCATCTGCCTTTAGTGGCTCCTTTGGATCCCCTAAAAACTCATTCGAATTCAACCAGAAAAACTCTTTCTTCAAAAATAACAGCCTTGTCTCAGCGACATTCGCCTGGACTTGATTCTCAACTCTGAGAATGTCCACGGACAAAGCTCTGGCCCTTTCATAGGCTAAAGCACCCATGGCCTGCTGACCAACTGGTTTGGCCACATTGGCCTGACCAACCCATTCCTCCTGTGTTGGAATGTCATTTGGTAACGACACCTCCTGCCGTCTAGGCCTGCCACGCCTACCACTACCATGTCCACATCCTGACATCTTAATGAAGGTAACACAAGAGATTACCACATTTACAAATGTGTCGAAGCTAATTCACTCGTGTCCTAATGCGGTAGACAATAATTAATTCACTCTATATAAGCACGCAGTCATATAAACACATACAAACTTCTTTTCTAGATAATGATCATCCCGCGATGTTGCCACAAGTCCAGTTAAAATTAGCTGTAATCAAGTGCTCTTCTAATAGGACTTCTAGGCACTCGTAATCTTAGAAATTAAATTCCATACCTACTTAGTCATATAAGCATGTTATCACATAGCATACCAGGTTATTCCTAATCTCATCTAGCAAGAGAATCCATTGTGGTAATAACCACTTCCCACAATCCCAAAGTATTCAAACTCGGTAGCTCTGATACCAAGTTGTAACGCCTCGAAACAATAACCATCATTTATCCCAAGACAATTATTGAATAACAACACATTTTCGAACATAATATCCTTTCATTAATATGATTCCATTTTACAAAAATGTAACACATGCAGTAATACATTCATAAGTCCTAACCCTGAATCTATAGCATGTGTCATAAGAAAAAGATATGAAATAAGAGTTAAACAGATAAATGAATGCCTTAATGGCTACAACTTTCCAAGTCGATGCTTTATTACAACAAAAGTGAGTTTGAAACTCAATTCAAGTAAAGCCCTAGGCTTGTACAAAATAAATACAACAAAAAACAAAACAAGAAGCTCTCGGCTCCAAGTCCTCCCAAGCTATGTCCTTAACGGAGGCATGTCATCAGCTAAAAATGGTTTTCCACATAGGGTGAGCCAATACCCAGTAAAGATACTCTAACACAGTAAATGAATCTTAACAGAGTTATAAGATGAATGCATATGCAATGCTTGTGTCAAAACATTTTATATCTCTTTCCAAAACCATACAATGCCAAAAGTTTATGTAACTTTTACAATAGAAAACAGGACAATGGATACAATTCTAGGAATCTCTAGGATGTGTTTGAAAGTAGGTTACAAGCACTACCAATTGCCATTTTTACCGATACTAACCGGAAGGCTCGGCACCTATCCATGCAGGTTTTTGAACTTTCACCAAGGACACACATGCCAATTTAATGCCACAACTACACTCCTTACCCAGATTCGCCAAGGTATTCACCCATTTTTCTCAAAACAACAAACATTTTCAATGTGTTAAATATGTTACAATGCTCAATGCAAATGGATGAGAAATTAGTTTCAATTCATCTAATTCTCATGCAATTTCTACAACAATCATAGCTATCCTCCACCGATAGCCCAAAATAGATATCTCTAAACAGATAAATAATTTTCAATAAAGATATACCTTCCAACATTTTAAGCTATGAATGATAATTCATATCTAATTCCACCACCATCATCATCATCGTTCCAATTTCATAAAACCAAAATCAATTCCATTTTCTCTTTACAAAATCTCACAATTTAGGGCAAAATCCATTTTCTTTAAAAATCAACTCCAATGATAAAAATCCAACATTTCATCCCAACTCAACCACATTTACATACCCATACTCATATTCAAGAACCCATTTTGAAAACCTCTCTTTTGATTTCAAACCAAAACCCTAGCTTTGTTCAAAAAATCCCCAATATCAAGATTTCAAAGAAAAAGAAAAAAAAAAAAAAAAGAAGACAAATAACAAAGTTAAAAACCATACTAAAGTGAGGAGAAATGCCTACCTCAAAGACAAGGACCATGAAGAACAAGAATTGAAACTCAACAAAGTTGAAAATAAACTTTGTTTCGATCAAAAGGAAACTCTAGGTGAACTCTATCTTTTTCTCGAAAGGACAAGGGTTGAGAAACCACTAGATCTATGTGTATTTGAGGGTTAAAGATGTTATCTAGAGAAAGGGAGAAGATTTGAGATTTTGAAATGTTTAGAGAGAGAGAGAGAGAGAGAGAGAGAGAGAGAGAGATAAAAAAGTGATCCAAAAAGTGACTGTTACAATTTGATATATGTATAGACCGCTCGAGCGACTAGACACAAAAAGAGAGACAGTTTGAGTGAAAAAAGTACCGCTCGAGTGAAGAACACCACCCTCCCAGTACTTTTGCAGGCTTGCAAAAGTATTGAGAGTTCCAAAAGACCGCTCGAGCGCAAGGAACACCGTTCGAGCTAAGAATGCCATACTCCCAGTAGTTTTGCAGACCTGCAAAAAGTATTGGAAGTTCTCAAAGTTTGCTTGAGCGCAAGAAAGTTTACTTGAGCGAACAAGCCAAAATCTGGACAACAACAGTTTTGAAAAACTAACTCCCAACCTGTTTCAAACACAATCAAGACACTCCAATAACCAAACTTGACAAGGAATAAGATGGAAGAAGACGTGAACAACCCTCAAGACGAGAAATCCCGGAGTCAAAACAATGAACGGGTCAGGTTTAAACCAGGATCGCTCTAAAGGTTTTTGAGATAAACTTAATTTTCTTTGCTCTCTATCTCTAGAAATCTTAATTCCAAGTACATAATGAGCTCCTCCTATATATTTCATTTCAAATTTAGTATTTAACGATTCTTTTAATTCCAAAATTTAGCTTAAATCATTTCCAACAAATAAAATACCATCTATATACAAAGAGAGAATAATATGATAACTTCCACTGGCCTAAGGATATATACAATGGTCAAAGTTATCGGGAAGAAAACCATATGTTATAATTGCATTATGGAAAGTATGGTACCATTGTCTTAAGGATTGTTTTAATTCATATAAAGATTTATTTAATAAATACACTTTGCCTTTTTTACTTTCAATTTCATATCCACGAGGTTGGTGCATATAAATTTCTTCTTTGAGTTCACCATTAAGAAATGCAGTCTGGGGTAGAGAAAAATAATTTTGAGCATTTTGGGGCTTCTTTCGAGTTTCCAAAAGAGGGCGCGAAAAAGCCGAGCTACACCATCTACTCCTCTGTAGGCAAAACTACAAACTTGTAGCCAGCAGACCATCGCCACAAGCTCCGCTGCAAACCTCAACAGACTAGTAAAGGTAGCTTCAAACTCTGCCACTGGTGTGTTAAGTTGCTTAAGCTTCAAAAATTGCTCCATCAGCTTCTCCCTAACAATGGGAGGCAAAAACTTGTCCTAGAAGACGTTGACGAAATCCTCCTAAGTCACCCCTATGCGCCCACACACGTACTTTCACCACTGACCCGCATATTCCTTCAGCTGGAAGGATGCCAAGGTCACTCTTAGCCCATTGTCCTCAATGCCAAGCATCTCGAATGTCTTCACCATCTGCTCCAACCACTCATCTGCCTTTAGTGGCTCATTTGGATCCCCTAACAACTCATTTGAATTCGACCAAAAAAACTCTTTCTTCAGAAATAATAGCCTTGTCTCAGCGACATTGGTCTGGAATTGATTCTCAGCTCTGAGAATGTTCACGGACAAAGCTCTGGCCCTTTCACGGGCTAAAGCACCCATGGCCTGCTGGCCAACTGGTTTGGCCACATTGGCCTGACCAACCCGTTCCTCTTGTGTCGGAATGTCATTTGGTAACGACACCTCCTGCCGTCTAGGCCTGCCATGCCTACCACCACCACGTCTACGTCCTGACATCTTAATGAAGGTAACACAAGAGATTAGCACATTTACAAATGTGTCGAAGCTAATTCACTCGTGTCCTCATGCGGTAGACAATAATTAATTCACTCCATATAAGTACGCAGTCATATAAACACATACAAACTTCTTTTCTAGATAATGACCATCCCGTGATGTTGCCACAGTTCCAGTTAAAATTAGCAGTGATCAAGTGCTCTTCTAATAGGACTTCTAGGCACTCGTAATCTTAGAAATTAAATTCCATACCTACTTATTCATATAAGCATGTTATCACATAGCATACTAGGTTATTCCTAATCTCATCTAGCAAGAGAACCCATTGTGGTAATAACCACTTCCCACAATCCCAAAGTATTCAAACTCGGTAGCTCTAATACCAAGTTGTAACACCTCGAAATAATAACCATCATTTATCCCAAGAAAATTATTGAATAACAACACATTTTTTAACATAATATCCTTCCATTAATATGATTCCATTTTACAAAAATGTAACACGTGCAGTAATACATTCATAAGTCCTAACCCTGAATCTATAGCATGTGTTATAAGAAAAATATATGAAATAAGAGTTAAACAAATAAATGAATGCCTTAATGGCTACAACTTTCCAAGTCGATGCTTGGTTACAACAAAAATGAGTTTGAAACTTAATAAAAGTAAAGCCGTAGGCTTGTACAAAATAAATACAACAAAAAACAAAACAAGAAGCTCTCGGCTCCAAGTCCTCCCAAACTACAACCTTAACGGAGGCATGTCATCAGCTAAAAATGGTTTTCCACATAGGATATGAGCCAATACCCAGTAAAGATACTCTAACACAGTATATAAATCTTAACAGAGTTATAAGATGAATGCATATGCAATGCTCGTGTCAAAACATTTTATATCTCTTTCCAAAACCATACAATGCCAAAAGTTTATATATCTTTTACAATAGAAAACAGGGCAATAGATACAACTCTAGGAATCTCTAGGATGTGTTTGAAAGTAGGTTACAAGCACTACCAATTGCCATTTTTACCGATACTAATCGGAAGGCTCGGCACCTATCTGCGCGGATTTTTGGACTTTCACCAAGGACACACATGCCAATTTAATACCACAACTACACTCTTTACCCAGATTCGCCAAGGTATTCACCCATTTTTCTCAAAACAACAAACATTTTCAATGTGTTAAATATGTTACAATGCTCAATGCAAATAGATGAGAAATTAGTTTCAATTCACCTAATTCTCATACAATTTCTACAACAATCATAGCTATCCTCCACCGATAGCCCAAAATAGATATCTCTAAACAGATAAATAATTTTCAATAAAGATATACCTTCCAACATTTTAAGCTATGAATGGTAATTCATATCTAATTCCACCACCATCATCATCATCGTTCCAATTTCATAAAACCAAAATCAATTCCATTTTCTCTTTACAAAATCAAATGTTCACAATTTAGGGCAAAATCCATTTTCTTTAAAAATCAACTCCAATGATAAAAATCCACCATTTCATCCCAACTCAACGACATTTACATACCCATACTCATATTCAAGAACCCATTTTGAAAACCCCTCTTTTGATTTCAAACCAAAACCCTAGCTTTGTTCAAAAAATCCCCAATATCAAGATTTCAAAAAAAAAAAAAAAGACAAATAACAAAGTTAAAAACCATACTAAAGTGAGGAGAAATGCCTACCTCAAAGACAAGGACCATGAAGAACAAGAATTGAAACTCGACAAAGTTGAAAATAAACTTTGTTTCGATCAAAGGGAAACTCTAGGTGAACTCTATCTTTTTCTAGAAAGGATAAGGGTTGAGAAACCACTAGATCAAGGTGTATTTGAGGTTTAAAGATGTTATCTACAGAAAGGGAGAAGATCTGAGATTTTGAAATGTTTAGAGAAAGAGAGAGAAATGGAGAGAGAGAGAGAGAGAGAGAGAGAGATGAAAAAGTGATCCAAAAAGTGATTGTTACAATCTGATATACGCGCAGACCACTCGAGAAGCTAGACACAACAAGAGAGACCGCTTGAGCAAAAAAAGTACCGCTCGAGTGAAGAATACCACCCTCCCAATACTTTTGTAGGCTTGCAAAAGTATTGAGAGTTCCAAAAGATCGCTCGAGCGGAAGAAGGACCACTCGAGCTCAAGGAACACCGTTCAAGCTAAGAATGCCATACTCAGTAATTTTGCAGACCTAAAAAAGTATTGGAAATTCTCAACGTTTGCTCGAGCGCAAGAAAGTTTGCTTGAGCGAACAAGCCAAAATCTAGATAGCAACAGTTTTGAAAAACTAACTCCCAACTTGTTTCAAACACAATCAAGATACTCCAATAACTAAACTCAACAAGGAATAAGATGGAAGAAGACATGAACAACCCTTAAGACAAGAAATCCCGAAGTGAAAACAATGAACGGGTCGAGTTTAAACCAGGATCGCTATAAAGGTTTTTGAGATAAACTTAATTTTCTTTGCTCTCTATCTCTAGAAATCTTAATTCCAAGTACATAATGAGCTCCTCCTATATATTTCATTTCAAATTTAGTATTTAACCATTCTTTTAATTCCAAAATTTAGCTTAAATCATTTCCAACAAATAAAATACCATCTACATACAAAGAAAGAATAATATGATAACTTCCACTGACCTAAGTATATATACAATGGTCAAAGTTATTGGGAAGAAAACCATATGTTATAATTGCATTATGGAAAGTATGGTACCATAGTCTTGAGGACTGTTTTAATTCATATAAAGATTTATTTAATAAATACACTGTCTCTTTTACTTTCAATTTCATATCCATGAGGTTGGTGCATATAAATTTCTTCTTTGAGTTCACCATTAAGAAACGCAGTTTGGGGTAGAGAAAAATAATTTTGAGCATTTTGATATACATAATGTAATATTTAGATAATAGTTTTGAAATGAAAAAATAAATAAATAAAATTGAAAGTGTAGAGAAAAATGATAAAGTGCGATTTTTGGATAGCCTAGGGTTATTTATCTCTATGTTTAAAATATGATATGATTTGAACATGATTAAGAATGTTTAAGAATTTATAAAGTGCACATTGCTTATTAGTTTCACTAGTTTGTTGTATGCCCAGTTGCTTAAAAGTATGTTATTTTGATTGTTTTATGAATTTTGATGTATTTTGGAAAAAATGGTAATTTTGATAGTGTTAATTTTGGGCCTTAAGAGCAAAATGGCCATTTGGATACTTATGAGTAATTTGATAATGTGTGCATGACGGTAAATTGGTAATTTGACCCTTAGAAATAAAACGGTAATTTTGATTCTTAGGGACAAAAAGGACATTTTGGTAATTTAACCTTGAGAGGAACTTATTAATTTTAATTATAAGGGCCAATTGGTAAAATTGACTAAGTATGACGTATTAAAATGAGAAATTGAAAGTGAACTTTTGAAAAGAAATGAAAAATTAACTAAGTGTTGAATAATAATATGTTGATTTTCCTACCTAGAGTTATTTGATTTGAGCTTTGGGTGTAGGAAAAATCTAGAAACCAAATATATGCATCCAAAATTTTTTGGATGGACAGCGGATATACCGATCCGCCAAAACCGACCGGACCGAACCGAACCGATCCGCCGCATTTTGGATGGATGCGTGATGACAAGCGGAAGGTTACGGATTGATTTTCTCCAATCCGCCAATCTGGCGGACGGATGGCGGATTTGAGATTCCTTTGGCCGCAACCGAACCGCCAAACCGCGAGCACTCCTAGTAATTTATAAGACTTTGTGTTTTCAGTTTGTTTAAATATTTTGTTTGTGTTTTTAATTAAAAAAGAATTTAAATATTCTATTGAAAAAAAGTTTTCAACTTGAATATCTTTTTTGAATTGAAAAAAATAAATGTATTATTTATCTATATTTTTTGATTTTTAAATCTATCATTAAAAATAATAAATAAAAAATATGATATATGCTGGTTGATTTTTGTTTTCAAAAACAGATATAGATGTAATAATACAAAGACATACAATCTCTACTACTGCTCTGTTCATGGTTTTGGTGGTTTGAATTGTTTTTATATTTTAAGAATCATAGATTGTAATACTTATGTGGATGAGGCATGTTGTAATTGTAGTATGTGGATGAGGCATGCAGTGATTGTGATATTCTAAAATTTCAAACTTTCTTACTTTGGATGAAGTATGCAATGATTGTAATATTTTTTTAAGTCATTGGCTGTAATACTTTCTTCTTCTTTTTTTTTGAAGAAGTGCACAAGTTGAATTATGTTGAAAATTTATAAAATTTTAAACCGCCAAACCGATTCGCATCCATCCGCCAAACCGCCAATCCGCTCAATCCACATCCGCAGGATTGGCGGACGGATGCGGATTGATTTTCTCTAATCCGCCAATCTGGCGGACGGATGGTGGATTGGAGGTTCCGTGGCCGCAACCGATCCGCGCCCACCCCTAGGTTGTGCAGTAGAGATTAAATTTGTATAGTGTGGGGTTCGTATGTAAATAAATCTAAAATGCAAGATGAAAATTTTAAATAGTTTTTAGATAATTAAGTCTAAGTTTGTAGTATTACTATTAGCTGTAATATTATGAGATGATGTTTGGGTGTTAACTCATTGTTGGAGTTATTTGATTTGGACTTTGGGTTCGTAATAGGCCAATATGCCATATTTTTGGCCCAATAAATTGAAGAGATAGTATACTGTTCACTAGTTAAAGCTCGTGAACCTGCATAGAGGATTGAAAAATTAGTAAGCAGTCATAAGAGCATTTTCACCCAAACCTTCAAAATTTACTATGTTAGATTTTATTGAAAGTTCAAGTGACAAATTGGCATGCTAATTTCACATGAAAGTTCTCCACCCGATATATCAAATCTATTATTATATCATTTTTTAAATTTAAACTTTTTTATTTTACTAATTAAAATAAATTTATTTTTAAAAGAGGTTTGATGCCATTTAAATAGTATTTTATATTTAAAAAAAGTGCTATATTTATAAAATAATTGTTTTTAACAAAATTCAAAATTTTTATTCATCACGACTTAAAAGTATATTACTGTTTTCAAATAATACTATTGTTGGTAAAAAAAAAAATTGATGTGAAATGACATGACGTGGGATGATTAACAACCACAATCCGTTGCAAATTGTGCAGTTGAATGCTTTAATTGAAGACAAAAGAAAAGAAAAAGAAAGAAAATGTATAAAAGGGACTTCATGTCAAAATTGGCATGAATGGGTGATACCAAAGGCCACATCAGCTTTTGACACATCAAGTGAAGTTGATACTTGATGCTAAAATATAATTGTTGTAGTGTCATATCAGATTTGAAGTATTACGCAGAGGTGCTTTAAAAGTGGATCTAGTTTAATTTTGAAAGACGAGAAAGGATATTATGACTATATATATATTTTGATATGTTATATATTTGTGTGATTATTATATTAATTGCATAAGTTTACGTGTTTTATCAAATATTTTAAAATTATTATTATTATTTTTATTTACTTAACGAGAATAAATTAACTTAATAAAATTAAGATGAAAGTTAACTTGATAAAAGAAGCCGATATAAATTCATAAAATTTGCACTTAACATATTAGTGCAATCCCAAGTTTGTTTTTTTATTGGGAAATTATGCTGATAATTCTTATACTTTACTTCTTGTATTATTTTGATCCCTATATTTTTAATTTACTTGATTTTGGCCTTTAATTTTTTTTTTAATATTTTGTCTCATTTTAGTCCAATTGATAACAGTAGTTAAGATTTTTAATGAAAAAGGTGCATTTGAGTGGCACATGCCTTGTTTGTAGGGATAAGAGAGGAGCAAGGTGGGTCGTGGTTGGGCTGGCGATAAAAGTGGCAGTAGGTTGTAGTTGCGCTAAGTAAGGAGGAGGAGGGAGGTCACAACTATGTTGAAGGAGGGTGAGGGGTTCATGCTAGGTTGAGAGAGGAGTAGGGGAGTCGCCAATGTGTACGGTAAATGTTTGAATTCTCTGTATGAATAATATCGAGTGTAAACTACAAACCAAAGCACCTCAATACCAACTTCTGAACAGGGTGATTGTTGGAGATATTAAACCCAAGTTGACTCTAAATTTTCTCAAATCGATGACTTGAAGATAGATTAACTATGTATGATCAAACAATTTTGGATGTATGATGTGATGATAGGTTTCATTATACATCGCTTCACTTATTGTCCTCTTGGGATTTGTCATGTTCTAAAGTTTTTTCTCTATTCCCGGTCTTGTTTGTTCCGGTGTTGAATTTCCCTTGGTTCTGGAGAGTGCGGGATCAGGTCTGAAGTGCCTAGAAGTGAGCCAAGAAAATTCCGGATTGAGAAACCAGGGCCGCACGTGCGGGGCTTTGGGCTGCACATACGGGGATGTGGGTCTCATCCAGCATGCACACTGCCTAAAAAGTAGGTGCAAAGTGAGGTGCGGGGAGGAGTCATCGCACGTGTGGGGTGAAGGCTGCACGTGCGGGAAGACGCTCCGCACGTGCGGGAATGGGCGACGCACATGCGAGCTTTTGGGTAGCCCGAAAATCTATGTTTTTCTTTCTTTTGGGGCTAAGTGTATCTCATTTATCCTATATCTCTCTCTCTAAAAAACATATTTCTCTCCCTTCTCTCTACATTCCACACCAAAAACACCACAAGATCTTTGATTTATCCAAATCCGTACACATTTTGACCCAAGTCCCTTCATCAAAGTTGGAGAGAAAAGCAAGAACTACATTGTGTGAGGTGGAGATTGAGTTTTGGCACCTTTTGATTCTAGGGTTTCTTCTCTCATCTTCTCCAAAACTTGAGGTAGGGATTCCTTTGAGTTATGTATATATATATATGTTTTGCAATGATGATGTGTTTTAAGGGTTTTCTTGAAGTTATTACATTGCTTCTGATTTTGTGGTTCAAAATGTAGAGATTTTCAAAAGTGGGTTTAAATCTCAACCTTTTTTTGTTAATCCTTGAGGGTTTCACTTTCATTAATTTAAGAAAGATGATTTTGGTGGGATTTCACCAAGGAAATGGGGAGATGTTTTGGTTTTGATAAAGAACCCTAGAAATTGAGGGTTTTGGAAAATATGGAAAAAAAAAACCTATGGATTTCTTCCTTGTTCTTGTGTTAAAAGAATGAATGAGTGTAGATTTCATAAACTGGATTGCAAAATGGCAATTTTCTTGATATATGAGAATTGAGAATTTATTTTAAAATTATTGTTAAATGCATGAACATGTATAGTTCTGAGATGACAAATTGTTGTGTACCATGGATTATGAGAATTGTAAATCGTGGAAATTGATGTTCGAAACATTACATATAGTCTTGAAGAGACTAAATTGTTAAGAATTGTGCATGAGGAGAAAATATTGCTATGTGTTGATAGCTTTGGTTGTGTACATGGTTATTTTGTGAAATAACATTAGAGAGAGGAAATTGGAGAAATGTTTTGAGGCATTAATTATTGCATTACATATCCATTCAACTTATTATTATTATTATTATGCATTTGAATTGAGTTTGGAAATGCTTACATTGAGAAAATAATATTTTGAATGAGAACCATTGAAATGTTGTGGGGTAAATACGTTGATAAGTCCGGATAGGAGGTGTAGATAAAATGGATAAGTTGGCCTGAGTGTCCGAGGTGAAAGACCGAAAACACGGGCGGAGGAGGTACCACTTCCCTTCCGGTTAGCAATCGGTAAAGTGGGGTTTTTGGTAGTACTAGTTGAGCCTACTTGCAGACACCAACCCAGGGATTACCTGAGTCGTATTTACCACCCCCATTGAAGAAAATTGTAAATTTCGGAATTGTTGAGATTTCATATTATTGTTGAAAATGATGATATTTTGAAAGAGCATGTAAATGGAATTCTCTTTAATTTGGCATTGCATGACATTTGCATTGAATATTTGAAATCTTGCGTAATTGTATATACTTTGTTAAGGATTCTCTACTAGGCTTTATGCTCACCCCTATGGGATTTTTGTGCAGGAAAGGATGTGGTGATCCCGCCGAGTTGAGGGCGTGGACATATTTTGTGAAGAGTAAATAACTCTGTTTTGTTGTGATCTATTTTGCTAGCCAAGGGCTATTCATGTATGGGTCCGAGAGGTCATTTTTGTGTAACCGACCTTAAGCCTTGGAAGTTGTAAGCCCATGAGAGCATTTTATTATTTTTGGATATGATGCTCTACATGCTATAGATTCATGTGTTTTCATACTGTTGAATGTATAATTCGCATATGGAACTTTTGTATAAACCTTGTGGATTAAAGATGTAAAGTTTGGAGAATCGCTATTTTTATTAGGTGGATGTTGGTTGATGTATTTAATTTATGTTGGATTATTTCGGGGCGTTACATATGAAATTGTGAATTACTTTTTCATTGGCCTAATTGATTCTAGATATTGCAAAAAATGGCCCATGGTGGTGACTTCAGACCAATATTCTAGGTGTAACTAAGTTTCTAGTATTCACATATATTGCAATTAATATTTCATCAATCCAATGAACTTTATTTTGATTCTTTTTTATTTTGGTTTATAATTTTGTTGTGTTTTTTATTTTGATTATTTTTTATTTTAGGTTTTTTTTTTGGATAAGTAAGTCATATTACAACCAAAAAAGAAAGATATACAATGAAGTTCAATACATATATTTTGTAGGGAGAACAAAAATAAACAAAAACAAACTACTCCATCAAAAGAAACAAAACTAAGCCTACAAAAGACAAATACAACATTCATAACAAAAAGGATTCAAAAATTCCCTCTAGCACTCTTCAAGTTATGAAGTTTCGTTTTGAATTTTCTTCTGTTATCCTCCTTTATAATCTCCCTAGGAGTCACTTGGAGATGAACTCCCTATATTTTTTAGGCTCTTTATTTGGCACAATAACTTTTGACTTAATTCTCTATTCCCTAACTCTTCCATATCACATGATTCAAGGACATCACAGGCATCAGATGTTGAGGGGGCGGAAAACCGTCTCTCTCTCTCTCTCTCTCTCTCTCTCTCTCTCTCTCTCTCTTTGTGTGTTTATCATTGTCGTTGAACCTTGCCCACCACCTCTCCCCTTTTTCTTCACCACTTCCCATTTAGTCGGAATTTGTATTTTAGTCTCCCTGACTCTCCAGTCTTGTTTGAAAGAGGAAAGGTTCAAAGTCTTTGGCTTTTGAGGGCACAAATTAATGGTATGACCAAAAGTCTTGTAAACATCACACCTTTGAGGCTTCCATAGAACCTCAACTTGAATCTCATATGGGTCACCATAACTAAGATTTATTTTGAAAAACTTAGGGATCTCTTTATTTGCTGGCACTTTAATACATATTCTCACAAACGTAAGTCTATTTCTCTTGAAAGTAGGCTCATCCAAATAAGTCTGCTTCTCTTGAAAGTAGGCTCATCCAAATAAAGAAGAGTTCCCATGATGCTAGCAATGTAACCCAAGCCTTCTTCAGTCCAAAGCTCCAAAGGAACATTATACAACTTCACTCACAACGGCATACTCGAAAATTCACACATTGATAGTTTTAGTCCAAGTTGCCATTTTTTAACAATAATCAATCTAGCCCCAACGTAATACGGGTCATCTTCCAAATTTTGTCCATAGCCTCTTCACTTTTTACATTAAAAAAAAAAAAAAAAAGCCATTATCAATGGAGACAACATCCTCAAGTAAATTTCTCTAAAGTTTTTCTGCCTAAGTTTTCCCATAATGGAAAGAAAATCTTTTATCAATGAATTATCCAACAAAGGCATTTTCCCAATGGGAAAGGCCTTTTTTTGAGATCTCAACAGGGACATTGTACATGCCATCTATTGGGTTCTTAATCTTATGGGCACCTATTTTATACTTCAATTTTGACACCTTGTTAAGCTCTTCTTTAACTAAAGAGCTCCAAGGTTGTAGAGGCTTACCTGATATAGGAGGTGTATCACCGTCAAGACATTCACCCTAGCCAGATTGTGTGTCTTCCATATGTAGTTCAACCGAATCCTCATTTCTACAAGCTTGCACATTTTTATCACTCTTTCATTGCTTCGTGCCCATTACTTCTCTCCTTTGATCAGCACTGAGTAAGCCAAGTTTATTTGACATTATCATTTTGTTTGCCGCCTATGGGGACACAATGGCCAATTTTGGCCACTGCTCAAGATCAGTTAGCACTTTATTTGGTGTGTTCCATGCATTAGGTGTTTGATGCTGCTTTGATGATTGCTCAGTTGAGACTTGCATTTCCGCAGTCAATCACAACTGTGGTGTACCAAGATTTTCACACAAACATAGATTGACACAATCACACTCGAATGAGCTATCCTCTGATTCTACATCCCTTAATCCCCTCTTATTTTCATTTGAGGGCCCTTGCCGTGGTCCTACAAAATCTCCAAATAAAAGAGATTTGGGGGGTCCTCAGATGCGTGTAGACCGGTAGGTGAGTGTAGTAGGTATATCATCGGTGGATAGTTGAGCATCCACCTGATTATCAAACTCCTTCAAGGATACCTTGGTTGATTTGCACTTGGCAGATTTGCTTTTGATTTACTCTTAGCTAATTTGCTCTTGGCTAGTTTGCCCTTCTTCAATGATAGATTGCTACCCTTTCTCTCTCTCTCTCTCTCTCTCTCTCTCTCTCTCTCTCTCTTCTTAATCATTTTATGATAACTCAGTAGTAGCGTTTTCACTGAGGCATTTTGTCGAACAGGTGAAGGGTGACTCAAGACCAGCAAACAAAGCTCTCAGAGCTGCGAAGATGCTATTGGAGCTCTCTCACCTCGGCAAACCAGCGACTGAGTTGGCACTAATGATCTCTCCGTTGATGGACCGGAAATTTCTTTCCGGCGACAAGGGATGAGCAGCGAACAGTCAGCGGCGGAAAGTGAGCGCGGAGGAGCAGTTGGTGACGACCACTTGCAATAGCTTGTGAGCTCGTCTAATGCCTTCTTACTTCGAGATACCAAGTAACAAGCCCAACATTGTGATGTAGATGGAAGTGATGTTACTGTAATTACAGGGAACAGAAGCGTGGTGGATGGTTGGACTACTTTCAGATCAGCCACTGTTGGTAAAGTTCCAATTTTTCTACGACTGAGGCCCAGTTTGGTGTGTTTTGTTTGAGCAAATTACACCAATAGTCCTTATATTTTGCCTTTTGTGTCATTTTGATCTTTAGACTTTCAATTAGATCAATTTTGATCCTTTAATTTAAATTTTGTATCAATTTTATCCAATTGATAACACCATTAGTGTTTTTGATGAAAAATATCACTAAATTGTTTGAAATTAACTTACTGAGTTAAATAATTTATAATTTTGCTTTGAAAAGCATGATATATGTCACTTATGTACATATTTTTCATTAAATTATAAGTAATTGGATTAAATTGAGACAAAATCATAAATTTAGAATCAAAATTGAGTCAATTTAAATTATAAAGATCAAAATGATACAAAGATCAAAATATAGTAACTATCAATATAATGGTCCTTTTTGTTTTGTTTGCAAATGGCAATGGAGATGTATGGAAGTGGTGGTGTTTGGCGTTGGGCATCTCTTGCAAAGATGGAAATGAAAGATGATAGGATTGAAATGTCCATTATGTCCCTAAAAATTGGTCACATGGTTTGCACATGATCAGTTTCTATTAAAAGTCTTAAGATGTTATTAATTGGACGAAAGTGAAATAAAATAAAATAAATTGAAAATTAAAATCAAACAAATTAAAAATATATGACTCAAAATGATACAAGAGATAAAAATATATGGAATATCAACATAATTTACCCTTCTTATTCACACTTACAATAGATTATGATGAGTGTAGGCCATGTGCTTGAGGGCCGAATTATTGGTTTTGTATGTAGACCATCTTTTAATTTGAACCAAAGGCTGTTTTATGTACTTATTTGTTTAATTAATTGTTAGTATACAATGTTCAACTTTAAATTATGTATTTAATTTCATTGTGCTTCATTTCATAATTGGGATGCTAGTATATCGAAAAAAGGATGAATCATTACATCAATAATGGATTGTTTGAGAAGATCTAAATAAGTATATTTTTTGATTTTTTATAAAAAAGATGCGTAAAAAAATATAGAGATGATGTGACCCAAATAAATATACTTATTTAATTTAAGCCAAATGGTACCAATAATAGATAATTTATATTAAAATTGGACTACAAAAGCTACACTTGAGTTTTCTGAATAAATGAAATAAAAAAGTGTATTTAGACAAATTACTAAAATTTTTAGGACATTAACTTGATTTATCAAAACAAGCTAATTTGATTTCAAAAGAACTTTTGTCCCGAGTAAATTTATTTTTATCAAACTATGACTTGAAAAGTTATTGTTAGGGTATATTACACTCACCTCTCTTTAGAATTAAGAAAATATAATTACTCTTATACTTTTAACATAATATATTGATCTCTCTTTCATGAAGTCTAATAACCGAAAGTAATGTAGATGTTAGGTAAAAACTAAAATAAACAAAGATAAATATATATTTTAATAGAAAAGAAATGATAATATCATTTTTTTCATTTATACAACTAACAAATTATTAATAAAAAAGAATCTAATTGTCATGCGAATTAAAAAGAGACCAATATAATTATATATAAAAATGTAGGATTAATTTTTTTTTTTTTTCAAATTTCTAATGTAATTTACAAATATTTAGAGGCCTGAAAGATAAACTTGATCTAACACTCGCTTTCATTTCTCTCAAGCTTTCAATTCTTTGGTTCATCGTCACCCTCTGTCTCTTTCCCTTGCACTCAAAGAAAAATCAGGTGCCAACACAGACCTGAAATTAAGCAACAATGTTAACTTTTTCCAGTGTCCAGTATAAGTTACAATGTTCTCTCCATTCCTCATTGCATTGCAGCTGTGTAGCTCTTCTTATTGGGTCCATTTCATTGTTCTACCACAAAAAAAAAAGGGTCTTCCAACTGTTGTTTTTGCAGGCAAAAATGGAGACCAAATGGTGGGTTTTGGCAGTGGCAGTGGCAGTGACAATGGCGATAATGGGTATTGCGGATGGCGATTCGTCAACGCCGACGGTGGTGAAGATTGTGAAGGGGAAGAAGGTTTGTGACAAGGGTTGGGAGTGCAAAGGGTTGTCCAAGTACTGTTGCAATGAGACAATCTCAGACTACTTCCAGACCTACCAGTTTGAGAATCTCTTCTCAAAGAGAAACACGCCGGTGGCCCATGCCGTGGGATTCTGGGACTACAAGTCTTTCATCACTGCCGCCGCTGAATACCAGCCCCATGGCTTTGGCACCTCCAGCGGCAAGCTCACGGGAATGAAGGAGGTCGCCGCCTTCCTCGGCCATGTTGGCAGCAAAACTTCTTGTAAGTCTATTTCTATTTTGTAACTTCTTTCTTTCTGTTTGCTTCCCAGGAAATTTTGCTGCACAACATATATTTTATCATGAAAACAATATCATGAAGATTATCATGAAAGGTTCTTCACCTTTAGATTATACATACAATAAAACACCACACTAATCAGAGGATGAAAAATTTTCATGATATATTTCATGATATTTTTTTCATGATCCCTAATATTATTCATTTTATTTAGACTAGAGAAATGGAAACTTTGTAAATTTTGCTGCACAACATATATTTAGACAAGGGAAATGGAAACTTTGTAGATGTGTAAAATTACAGTTTTGGTCTCCCAAAATATGAGGTTTATATCATTTCAGTTTTAAATTGTGTTAATTTGTAGTTTCCAGTGTATAAAAATATTTTAATTTAGTACTCAACAAAATGCCGTCAATGGACACCATTAAACTCAGGATAAATGTAAAAACTCACTTACAAAATTATAATTTTAACTTCAGAAAATATGTGATATATGTCTTAATATGAAAACACACTTTGAAAAAATTATACTTCTAGTCCCAAAATATAATATCTGTCTTATTTTAAAACACTTTTTATATATTGGACACCAATTGACACAATTTAAAAATTAAAAACCTAAATTATACAAACCTAATACTTTGGAACCAAAAATGTAATTAATCATTGTTTGTGGTGTGAAGAAATGTTGATTGTCTTGACTTCCATTTGGTTTGATTGAACTGAGTTATTTTAACAATTCAAATCATGATATGTTATTCTTTTACGTTGTATTTGGTTGGGGGATTTGAGGAGGGATTTGGAAAGGAAAAAGGAAAAGTTAAGTGAAATAAGAATAAAATATACTTACATTTCACCTAGTTTCACGCACCTTTTCCCTTTCTCTTTCCAAATCCCCCAACCAAACACACCATTAGTGTTTTATCTTAGCAACCTAACAGAGTGTTAGGTGCTTAGAAGTGTATGGTATTTTTTTTCAATATGAGATTTGATTTTTATGATAAATAATTTTAATATGGATTTGATTGATAATAAGATGAGTTTGGAAAAAAAAAAATAGGGTGTTGGATTGAATTGAGTACTTTAAATTATAGTGATGTATTCAAGGACTTTATGATTGACAACCAAGGCATGATTGGACTGGTTTTAGATGAAGCCCAGGGCTATTTGTTTGCTTTGGATTTCATTGAACATATCTAAAATGAATTTGGGGATTTCTTGTTCACCTAGTAATTTTGTTTTTTATTCCATATGAGAATATATGATTTCAATTGATTCAAAACAAATTGGGCAACTTCTGATTTATTTAGTGTTGGCTTGAGTTGATTTATCATGATGTTCTCTTAGGACTTATTAATTGACTAGGGGTTAATTGATTTGCTTATTTTTCCCGGTGTTTTTCCACAATTTTGAAATGATTTTCAATTTATCTTTTCTTCAAATATTGTTTTGATATTTTTTAAATTCATGTAAGAGCAAACTACATTTTAGGATTTTTATGTTGTGTATCAGTTTGGCTTTAATAAATTTGATTAGTTAAGTTGCATTTAAAGGTTATTGTAATTGATGGCAGGTGGTTATGGAGTGGCCACAGGAGGACCGTTGGCGTGGGGTCTTTGCTACAACAAAGAAATGAGTCCAAGCCAATCTTACTGTGATGACTCCTTCAAATACACCTATCCCTGCACTCCTGGTGTTGAATACTATGGTCGCGGTGCTATTCCTATTTACTGGTATTCTCTTCTTCTCTCTATATTCTATACACTTCATTTTTCTTTTTTCTTTTTCTTTGTGTGTGTGTGTGTGTCGGTTGGTTCCAAGATTGTTAAAATCAGGATCCTATGTTAGATCGTTAGAGGTGTTTATAGGATCGAATTGTACAATCAGATCGAAAATCGTAAGATCTTACTGAAAAAGACAAATTACATAATAATTTAATTTAAATAAATATTTCTTAAAAGTATACACAAAATGAGCGTATATTCTATTAAAAAAAAGTGAAGATATTGTGAAAAATATAATACTCCATGTAAAATGTACATATAATATTATACAATAGAAAATTCGATGGTAAAAGTTTTGTATTTCATCAAAAAAGAAAGTGAGGAAGAAGAATTCTATAACAAAATATACTTTACAATTTACAATAATGCATAAAAAGTGAAAAAAAAAAAAAATATTTAACAAAATTAGATATGAAAATAGATTAAGAACTCAAAAGAACAGCTTAACCGAATGATAAGGTTGGTCGTTAACATCCCTGGTGGAGCGGATTTGGATCACAAAAATAACCTCTCCAAAAATTGGATAAAGTTGCAATCATCTTACCCTCCTTAGACTCCGCTAAAGCTAAGTTTGTTTTTCCAACTAGTTAATTTTCTTCAATTACGGCAATATTTGAATGTTTGTTTTCCAGTTTGTTTTTCTTAGTCTATTTGATTCAAAACTACTTAATTTGTATTATTTATTTTGACCAGATAAATTGCTATTTAAACAACAAATATAAAATTTACAATAAAATATGTCATACAATACAAAACAAGGCTTATAAATTGGATCGGATAGGATCGGATTCGGATCCGAATTCCACTATCCTATAAGATCCAATTATCAGGATCGAAAGATCCTACCTATAAGGAATTTTTTACACGATCCGAATCAATTGTACTGAAATATCCGGATTGGGATTCTCATAACCATGGTTGGTTCCCATCATCATCAGTGATCGAGCCATCCATTTCTGCGTTTGAGTATTGCTTTTGGTTGAGGTTGTTTCTTGAAGCAACATCAAGATGGATTTATTGTCTTTTGTAATTTACTTCTGTTTTAAGTCATAGAAATCGTTGTGAAACTACTTTATTTAGCTGTTTTTTAGGCAGAACATTGATTGCTTGTTATTATTACTATTATTTACTTTTCATTCCCACAGGAACTACAACTATGGAGCTACAGGGGAAGCCTTAAAAGTTGACCTGTTGAGCCATCCAGAATACGTAGAACAAAATGCAACCCTTGCTTTCCAGGCAGCAATGTGGAGGTGGATGACACCAGTGAAGAAGTCACAGCCTTCTGCTCACGATGTTTTCGTTGGCAACTGGAAGCCCACCAAGAACGATACAATGGAGAAGAGAGTTCCAGGTTTCGGCACCACCATGAACGTGCTTTATGGAGATAATGTTTGTGGGCAGGGTGATGTTGATTCCATGAACAACATGGTCTCTCATTACCTTTACTACCTGGACTTGATGGGAGTTGGCAGAGAGGAGGCAGGTCCACATGACAAACTGTCCTGTGCCGAGCAGAAAGCTTTCAACCCATCCTCTACCACCAGTTCTTCTTAGAGCTATTACTATTGGTTCATACTCTTCAAAACAAGAATGATAAATAAGAAGGCCAACTAAGATCACATTTTGAGTTACAAGTTGATTTTATTGTGTGAAGCCCAGTTTTTAGTATTGAGATTTATTAAAAATTGTGGATTGATTTTGTGCAGGAGCATGGTGGTGTTGTTTTGTAAATGTTGGAGCTTCTTCCTATAATAGATGTGTATTATGCAGTCATGATATTCCCAATGTTGTATGAAGTATGAACCTTTATATACTTGTATGTTTCAATTGTTCAGAACTGAAAAATCCAATGGTGCTCTCTCTCTATCTTCCTTCGGTTGGTTGGTTGGTCGGCTGGTTGGTCAATCAAATGGTAAATCCAATAGAAATTCTAGTCACGGCCTTATGGAACAAGAAAAGAACAGTTTTCAGTCCTAAAGACATAACAATCCATTGACAATGATGATTACATATTCTAGTGATCACCGCCTTTTGGAACAACAGTAGAACAATTTTCAACTTGGCTTGAAAGACATAACAGTCCATTGATAAAGATGATTAGGGATATAAAACCCTATTTTTTGTGTTTTATCCGGTCCGGATGAATACCAAGTTGTGAAATATCTGTAGCTGAAAGTTCTATGTGCTCAGATTGCAGAAGGACACCTGTATGGGCATTTTTTTTGGGGGGGGGGGGGGGGGGGACAAGCATCAATAAATTCCATATTCTCATCTTATATACCTATAAGTCTTTTTCAAAATGTTACGAACTCAATAGTCCCATCTGTGTAGAAATTACTTAATTAATCAATATATTTAGCCCTGCATTAATAGTAGTTGGGGAAATTCTATTTCCACACTTTTTCGTCTCCTTGTACACAATAAAAAAAAAAAAAATTTAATGACAATTTTACCATGAAGCACAATAACCACAATGGACATCAACACACATTACAAATTAAATTCAGATTTTCTCTGTACACATCTTTAAAAAAATAATTCTCAATGCATATATTTTGAAAAAACAAAAACTTAGTTCCCCCATTGTTTTTCACTTCCTCTATTGTTCCCCATTGCTCGCTACACTCCATTGTTACACTATCCATTGCTTGCATAAACTACTTTGATATCAAGTACCGAAAAATTGTAAAACATTCGAAATTACAAAACCGAATCAATTTAAAAAAATACAAAAATTAAGTATCGAATAATTCGGAAGTACATAATTGAAAATGTACAATAATTTCGGAAGTAAACAATCGAGAAAGACTATTTTATCTGGAAAACCAGTACCGAATGAGCAAAACTTATTTCAGTTGGGAAAAAATTTCTAAGATTTTCTTTGCTCCTTCCAACAGAACTCCTGAGTTTTAAGATTCTATGCTTCCCATTCGCAATTTTTGCTTCCAATTTTTTGCAATTTTTTAGGGTTACTTCTCGTTTCTGAATATTTTTTCTGATTGATCTCTCAGTTCCTTCAAGTTTCAATGGCTGCCAACAATGCCCCCTGCCTAGAAAAAGAATAGGCACTTCATACATATATAGACACTATATATGTATGCTTATGAGATAGACAAAACTATTAACTGGAAAATATTACTTTTTTATCATTTTGTGCAGATATTTGGATTGGCAAAGATAGAAATGGAGTACAGGGTAGGTTTTTTAACAAGTAGGTGTATCAATCTGCTATGTCATTTGATTAAAGGGTCTTCAATGGAGTTATGGTTTGCTGCCATGGGTAGATGTGTGGAAAAGTTGAGTCTACGAAGGGTTTGAAGCTGTGGAAAATTTATTTAAATGGTGTGTATAAGATGTGAGTTAGGGTTATAATTAGAATATGTGGTGTGTGGAATGAAAATAATAACATATAACTAAATTCATAAGTGTGTGCACTGAGATATGATATGCACAGAGATGAAATGATGTGTGGAAATAGAATTTTCCTAATAGTTGGCATATCTAAATTACCAAAAATTCATATTGTGAAATGACATATTTAACCAAAGCGTACTAAGGGTTATTGTAGTCGTTAATGGGATGTTTGAAAATCTCATATTTGTAATGGGATGTGATTTTTAGGATGTATACTTGGGTATATATGGTGTATATTTTGTGGGATGTGATTTTGCTAGATGTGAAATATTTTTTGTTTTTTGTGTGTGCCTACTAAGAGTTCTTGTAGTCATTAATGGGATGTTTGAAAATCCCACATTTGTGATGGGATGTGTTTTTTAGGATGTGGTTGAAATTGGGTAACCAGGCAACAATGTCAAAGACTAGGGTTTTCATGGTGTATATTTTGTGGGATGTGGTTTTCATGGTATATATTTTGTGGGATATGGTTTTGCTAGATGTGGAATTTTGTTGTAATCGAACAAGGTCATAAACATAAAATCCCACACAAGATAATATATTAAAATCACCTTACCAAAATCAGTGGGACTAATCGGCTCATAAGAAATCAAAAATGACTAAATGGATCACAATTCCTCCAAAAGGGATTTATGGGTAAATTTTATTTTTCTTTTTCTTTTTGAGAAAATTAGTGATAAATCCATATTCCCACCCCTATAAGTCTTTAAGGAAAAGGGTGAAACCACTGGGGCCATAAGGACATTTGTTGAAAATTTATTGGTCAAAAGGTCATTCGTTGGTCAAAAGGACATTACCACTTACCTGTTCAAATCTTTTTTTATTTGTTCATTTTCTTTGAACCTATCTTGAAAAAAAAAAAAACCAAATGTATTTTTTTTTTCTATCTGTTGAAATTCATCAAGCATTTATTTTTCCCTATATGTTGATTTCACAAATCGTCTTTTTTTATTTCTCTCTGTACCTCATCTTTTTATCTCTCTGTCTGTTGATTTCACAAACTCACTTTTTTCTCTATCTCTATTGGTCTCTCTTTTTCACTCATCATCATTTCTTTATCTCTCTATCTATTGATTTCACAAATCCATTTTTTTTTATATATGTTGATTTCACAAATCCACTTCTCTCTCTCTCTCTCTCTCTCTCTCACACACACACACTCCTTATCATCTTCTCTCCCTTCCAAATACCAACCCATCTCCTCTCCCTTCCAAATACCAACCCCTAAATTTTTTTTTTCCATCAAAAGAAATAGTTTGTTCACACATATACAACACAATCACAACTATTTTCCTAGAAAATTAAAATCCAACTATCAATGAAACCCACTATATCATACGGTCCTAGGGTTTATTTGATCAGCAAATGGAGCTCAATTTGATGATTACTTCGATTTACTAACCCTAAATTTCCCTAATGAGCTCGCTTATGGTTTATCTTCTTTAGCTTCAATCGTTATATCGCCGCTGGCGAAATCCTCCTTTGTGAAGGTAGGCCTCGCCTAGATGCTCTGCGGTAGAGTTATCATGGACGTCGTCAACGTCAAGCATGCTCACATCGCGGAGGGGGCCGACGTCTACACCGTTATGGCCCTCAAACGTGCCCCCACCAACATTTCATCAAACACCTTAGAGGAGGAGGAGAGAAAATGAGGGGGTACAATGAAGGGGGAGATCTAGGGTTTATGGTTTCTAGAGAAGAAGAAGATGAGGAGGAGGACGGTGGTGATGGCAGCGGTGCAACGGTGATGATGGTAGTGATGAACCTAGAAACCGGCTCAAGTAAGAGAGAAAGATGGAGGAGAGAGAGAATGATGAGGAGTGTGAGAGAAATAGAGAAGTGGGTTTGTGTCCTTTTGGACTTAATTGTGTCCTTATAGATAGAATAATTTCGTGCGTGGACCTTCGGATGAATGAAATATAAATTTGGACCTATGGCCTAAGCACCTTCTTTTTTTTTTTCTTTTATTCTTTTTTGTTATATTATGTTTTATTTTAGAGGTTTAATTTTAAATTTTCAATAATTAAGGGTTTAGTCATATGCTTCTACTTTGTGGTTCAATCATTATATTGTCTACTTATTTTTGGTTTATATTAACACTCTAGTAAACTAATGGAAATTTTCAAATTAGTGTCAGAGTAAAGAAAAATGGCGAATGCTAACTCTCGAGACCTAAACCTTTTGACTCCTTTGTATACCTGTATTAACTCTTGGGACTTTTCTATTGTCTATTCATATTAGGAAGCGTAATGTTTCGTAGCTCGAAACTTTATTGGCTCGAATGGCTCGACTACCCAAAACGACGTCGTTTTTGGTAGTTTTTTTTTTCCCTCCCTTTTTCTCTGTCTCCTCTATTTTCTCTCCATGAAACAAACAGCAGAAGGAGACAGAGGAAGGAGAGGAGGAAGAGAGAAGAAGAGAAGGAGGACAGAAGAGGGTTGCTATGCCGATGGGTGGAGAGGTAGAAGAGAAGAAAGACGGAGGGGGAACAGAGATAGAGAGAGAGCCGGAATCACCGTCGCAAACCACCAGTGCCGCCATTACCGTCGGTTGCAAACCCTTCAAGCCACCGGCACCGCCTGTGTGTATACACACAAATCTATGTATCTCTCTCTTCTTTCTCTCTCTCTCTCTCTCTCTCTCTCTCTCTCTCTCTCTTTTCCCCTTCTTTTCTTTTCAATTAATAATGCCATGAATCTTATCTTTTGGCATTGTTTCAAACTCAGTAATGAACTGTATGTCTCTTTTGGAACCACCATCTGGCAGTGGCACTATGTTATCTAAGGGTTTAATGGCTATATATATTCATATATGAATGTATTCAGTTCTTCATTGGCTGACAAGAAGATGTTGTTTCATGACTCATTTACTGGAGTTTCTTCTTTTAAGTTTGACATCTCTTCTCACTCCATTTCATTATTTTCTTTTTATTTTATTTTTAAAAAAATTTTGAATCTCAAAACAGTGAGGAAAAAAAAACCTTTTCTGTTTGGCTTAAACTTTGACCTTGTAAAGATTAAAATTTCACATAGTGATCTAACATATGGAAGATAAATGAGTTTTCTTCAAATAGATCTCTCTTTCTTTAAAAGAATTTTCAGAGACGCCAAAATTGCAAAAAAATTGGTAGTATATGTATGTCACAGATTTACATGAAAAAGTTAACGAAGAGTTAATTTTTGTGTAAAACTAGTGTAATGGTTTAGGTTTGTCTTGTTTTTCTTTTTTTTTTTTCAAAGATTTGTCTTGTTTTTTTGTGTTCCCAAGCTCTTGAGATAATGTGCTTGAAAATTTTAAATTCAGGAGGGGCTTGTTGTCTAAAAGCTCATAAGTCACTCATAAATTTATGAATCTTTTTGTGCTCAAAGTAAAAGTTGAGAGAAAGAGAGGAGTAATGGAGGTGAAGGCAATGGGGAACAATGTCCACCGACTGGGAAAATGGGGTGGAAGAAGGGAATAAGAAAAGGAAAGGGGGAAGACTTTGTGAAGGAGGCAGAGTGTTGTCCTTGTGGGGGAACAAGATAAAAAACCTTTTTCTTTTCTTCTTCTTTCTTCCTCTTCTTCCTCCTCTGTTTTTCTTCTCTGTTTTTTTTCTTCTTCTTTTTTCATCTTCTTCCTCCTCTGTTCTTCTCTCCTCTGAGTTATGGAAGAAAAAAAAAAAAAAGGTGCCAAAACGACGTCATTTTGGCACCTCGAGCCATTCAAGCCAAAAGTCATTCGGGCTACCTAGCAGAACTGAGGAGGGAATTGCCTTGTTTCTTCTTCTATCTTTTATTTTGAGATTTTTTGGCTTGGTTGATGATTGTTCCAGCCCTATTTAAGCAAAATTCTGGGTTGGCAATCGATCGCATTTGGGAGCGATTGATCGTTCTTCATTAGAAAATAGAGTAGCTCCGATCGAAAGGAGATCAATCGCTGTACCTATTTGAATTGGTTGAAATTTCAGTAGAGTGCTCCAATCCGATCAATAGTCGATCGATTGATCGCTCTTGAAAGTGCAATTGATCGCGTTGACTAAAAATATGACTTAAACGTCTTTTTTCCTCACTTTCCCCACTTCATTCTCTTCTCTCTCTCTCTCTCTCTCTCCCCGAAAACCTTCTCTATCTCTAAAACATTTATCCATTTTACACAAATCTTTCGATCCACCACACCTAGAGTCAAAATATGACCTTGCTCCTTTGAGTTAGATTGTAGAGTGCGTCAAGAGTTTCATTCTAACCGGAGCTGAGGTAAGGATTATATTACTCTTGTATATTTGTTTTACTGTGTTTATGTGGTATTTTTATTAGATATAAAATTTAGAGAAATTGGGAGTTTTGATATATGTATATGGTATAAAAATAGAGTTTGGTCTTTCAATTTTAAATTTAGAGTATTTGCTCCCAAAGTGATAAATGGAACTTCAATTTCAAGGTTTGGTGTTAAAATTGAAAGAATCCCTAATTTTGTTCAAGAGCCTAAATTATTGGAATTGGGGAAAATTTGTGTTTTGTGTGTATAACATTGAGAAATAGATAATCGTGGTGGGAATTGTAAATTTCCTTGGATATATTGAGTATTATTGTAATTGTTGAGATTGTCAAACATCTTTTGAGATATTGGAGATTTTGGAAAATTATGAAAAATATTGGAAATGTTAATTTAGTTATGCTCTCGTATTGCCTTAGTGGAATACTTTGATAGAGATAACTATTCTTGGCAATCGGTGATGGATTGCATGTTTATTGTAGAAATGGGTTGGAAACTAGGAAAATTAAAACTTTTTAATTCATGCATCGCATTGACATTTTCATGCTTTGTGCATTTGCCATGGAACTATTTTGGTAAAAAATGAAAATTTGTTGAATTATTTAAGTAAATAATGTGGTCAAATTTGGGATACGTAGAAAACGTTTGTAAATTGAATTAAGTTGGCTTGAGGTCCTCGGCGAAAGGTCGAAAACCAGCGCAAAGTCAGGTGTCCAATTGCTCTTCTGGTTAATAACCAGAGAATGTGGATTTTTGGTAGTTCTGTATAGACTACTGGCAGACACATGCTTAGGGATTTCTAGTGTATTATTTATTGTTTAATAATTGGTTTACTGAATTGGTGGAACTTGAAATATTTTGGAAAGCTTGCATTGTTGCATGATTGCATCCATTAACAAACAAAACATTTTTGGCATGAAATGACATCACTTGCATTTATGATCATATTAAATGCGAATCTTAAATACTTCGGTAATATTATCTCTACTGGACAATTGTGCTCATCCCTTAGTGGAAAACAATTTTTAGATACTCGTGATATGCCTCCGCATCGTTGAAGGTTCGGGAGATTTGTGGAGAACAATGGCTCACTTTGTCGTTTAAATTGTAAAGTTTTGGCATATATGTTTGGGGTAGAGCCCATCTTTTTGTAACAAGGTTCCAACCTTGAAATATGTACGCCGATAGGGCACTTTTATTTGATTATTTACGTAGTTTTGTAATTGTACCACATGTTATAGATTCAGGCTTAGAAGGTTGTGAATGTAAAAGTGCATGCGATCACTTTTTAAAAAAAAATTAGTTTTTATGGAATGGAATATATGGAAATGGAGATTATTTCGACTATGATCATGGTTGTTATTTAGTATTCTATTGACTTTTGCATTTATAAATGGATTGAATTTCACATTAAAGGATAAATATAGATAATATAAATCGGATCCTATAGAAATTGGGGCGTTATAGGTAAAGTGGGGTATTTAGTAGTGCTTTGAGAGACCACTAGTAAACACGTACCTAGGGATTTTCAGTATTATATTTACCGCCCAATGTTTTGATGAAATGGAAGTTGTGATTAGTATGTTTTTGGAAAGTGCATGACATAACCTGTAGGGAACAAAACATATATTTTGAGCATGACATATCATTACATCTCATGATCATGATAATGTGAAAACTCATGCATTTTGTTAAAATTATCTCTGCTGGACTATATGCTCATCTCTATGTGCAAATCATTATTCAAGTGTTGACGGTATGCCTCCGCCAAGATGAAGGCCAAGGAAGATTTTTGGAGCTAAGACTCATATTTTGTGTACTATTTTGTAAAGCCTAGGGCTTTACTTGTATTGAGTTAAAACCCTTATTTTATTTGTAATAGGGCTAATCCCTTGAAACATGTAAACCATTAGGCCATTCCTTAGTTATTTACTTTTGTATTACATGCAATAGATTCAAACTTATAGGATTATGAATATATCAATGCATGTAATCCGCCTTTTGAAATCTCAAAGGACTTTGTAAATGGATATTGGATGGGATTTGCTTTACCTATGAATGTTAACTCACCTTGATAATTATTATCGACTTCCGATTAATGGAAATCGATAATATATATGGGTTAGACTTGATAAATCGGGTCTAATGAAACTAAGGGCGTTACAGTACTTCATTACAATTCAATCTCATAATGCATTCCAGTCAAGTTTTCAATTGAGTCAAAGTCGGTAGATAGATTCGACTTGCAATGTCAGGGCTCCAATTGAGATTTGAGGTAAGTAAACAAAATTCCACTTGTGAATTAGGGCGCCAAATTGTCGCGACTCAAAGTTAAATCTATCCAATTCATGCAATCAACTTGTGAACAAAACAAAGGATCATGCTCAAATGCTCTGATACCAAATAATGGAATGAAACATCGTGATAAATAGGAATTCTAGACAAAAGGCTAGATCAACCATCAACTAACACAACAAACTACCAAATAATGGAATGAAACATCATGATAAATTGGAATTCTAGACAAAAGGCTAGTTCAACCATCAACTAACACAACAAACTACGCACATCAAAGAAGATCAGAACACGTGTAGAGGCCCTAAATTTTGTAATTTACTTTTGAAACTCTAACTTTCAGTTAATGCTAGATTCGCCCGGTTTTTCGTCTGGTTTTTTGCCTTTCTTCTCAATTTGGTCCAACGAGACCCAAATTAATTCTTTTAATCATTTTCTTATAAAAATATATTGACAATAATTGATTACTTTTCATAAATTAGGATTCGGCCCTTAATTTTCAATTTTATTGCATTTATAACCCTATATTTTATTATTAAATAAATAAGTGTACCTCTTTCCATTTTTAAATTATTTTTAAATATTATATATATATACATGTTGTACCGTGTAAGGGGGTGCCTGCCAAGCATGGCCACCCTTGATGGATTGATTGTAAAATAAAAATAAAAATAAAAAGAAAAGAAAAGCATGGCAAAGGCATGGTGCCATCCATGATTTAGGGGAATGGTGTCCCTCTGTCCCCTAATTAGTATCCTAAGCCAACCAAAGCCTTAATTAAACCATAACTAGGTCCCTAATCCTTCTCCATTCCATTCCAATTTAACCAAATGCCAACCAAGTCAATTGAAAACCAACCGAGGGTATTTTAGACAATTCAACACCTAATCCTCTTCTATAAATAAGACCACACCCCTCATTCTCTACACATTTTGGACCGGCCAAGAGAGAGAGAGAGAGAGAGAACAAGAAAGATTATAAAAAAAAAAAAAGGCTTCAAGGGAGAGAAGAGAAAAAGAAGAAAGAAAGAGAAGGAAAGATTGTGCAACAAATATAAGACACTACCCCCTCATCTCTTCACCATTTCTCTCCTATATTTTCTTCTCCTAAGTGATTATATCTATATTACTTCTGTTGTAATGTGTTGATATGATAGTTTGCTCTTGAATCAGTTTAAGTTAGTGTTTTCGCCTTATTTTTTCCTCGTTACCGGTACGTTACACCTTGTTTCTTTGATTTTATTTTTATATCAATTCTTCATGAACTTTAGACCTGTTTCAATGGGGGTATTATATGATGTATGTATAGTATGTGTGAACTTTTGTAGAGCCTAAATATTTATTTTTATAGCCTAACCAATTTCTTCAAGCTTTTGACAAAAGGTTCCTAAAAAACAACCTATTTTGTGTATTTTTATAAAATTCCAAAAAACTCCCCTTTGGTTGGTTTTTGTGTCTAAAGATGTTTTTGGATGTTATCTTTCATCTAAATTTATTTAAGAAAATAGGATAGAGCGGATTGCGAGAAAATCCATTTCCAACGGTTGCCAAACTTTCGACAAATTCTTGAGTTCTGAAAGTGATTTTCTGGTTTTGTAAATTGGAGATGAAACTAGATTCTTTGTTTTACAATCTCAACAAATTTCAGCCCCAAAGGAGTCCCGAAAGTATTTTTACCGATTTAAACTTTTTGTTCCTACGATTTAAACTTTTTGTTCCTATGAATCCGAAATATTGAAAGTAGTTGTATATTATCAATGGCTTGTCTATTATTGGTTTTGCCTCCATGACATCATATATGTCCCTCTATTAGTTATATTTGCTCGTGAATTACATATCAAAAAAATAAAAAATAAAAAAAAATATTTGCTCGTGTATTATTTGCCTCACGCTCAAATATAGTATCAGTTCATTGTTGCTAATTATTCATAATAAACATAATAAATGGAAAACTTAATTGGAATGGTAATGGGTTTTGCGCTCACTTTACATATCTTGGAAAGATAATTGAAATTAATGATTTGGAAATGAAAGTTGGCAGAATGTACTCCTTTTTTGAGTTAAGTCTTACGCAAGTGGTTGAATCGGAATCCTAGGATGAAACGGGTGTATTCGGACTCTATATGGCGGTTTAATTTTCAGAGGGATAAGGTTGGGTCCGTTTTGAGGACTTTCAGGGTGTTGACCCTTGTTTTTGCCATCCCTTTTGTGATCCTCAGTTGGCACTACTCGGTAGATAACCAGTGTAGGCATCCGGGATAAGGTCTGCAAAGCAACAAAAAGAGGAGTACCGAATAACTCAAATCCAATCCTTGTGGTCGGGAGGAAAGGATCTCTTTGGAGGATTCAAGAATTATGCGCTAACATCTAACATGTTCGAATCACTATGTTATTATTGTCGTATATTTCCATTATATTGTCTTGTATCATGCTTGTTTGCCTGTGTTGGATCAAGCTCATAGGTTTTCATGCCAAGTGAAGAAGACTATGACGCAACAAAAGGAGTAACCAAAGCTTTTGAAGATCGGTGGTTGCCTTAGATGCTAGGTTTTTCTTGTAATTTGAAAGACTCTGAAAGTTTGGTTTTGTAATTAACTTAGACAAACTCTTATGTATATAAATTATTATTAATATCTGCTATTTTGTGATTTTATTTATGTATTATGGTAATACGTTCGTGAAACCCTTTTGCACTATGTTATATTGTAACCTTGATGTTCTCGAAATTTAAGGCATCACAACATGGGTTCTGGTAATATTATTTATGTCTACAGCACGCCAGAATTAACAACTCTCTACAAGATAAAAGAGTGAAAAGCTCTCCTCACAAGGCATTCACCTTGGTTGTTGAGCTTGCCCAAGCTAAGGCAAAATGGCAAGACTTAGGGAAGTCCCATAGGACTTGGCATGCAATAGAGTGTGATCGATATAGGCTCTGCTCTAGCCCATCATAGGATGTTGGGAATTATTTAGTTTGGTGGCTAAAAGTAAGGGAACATAGACACAATGAAAATTAGGGCTACCTCTCATAGCTCTAGAGCAAGGGGGGAAAACTAAGCATGAAGAATAATTCAATGCATAGCGATAAAAATCTAAGAGCAAAATTGGGGATGGAAAACTCTGCCATTTTTTCCCCTCTTGTCCTATCTGTCTTACTTTTCACCCAACAACTAATTCTCTTCATCTCAGCTGACCATCTGCTATTTCCACCTCTCCAATACCATATAGTCATTTTATTGTTCCTAACTTTTTAGACAGTCTACAGAAACCTCTACAAAGCCGAAATCGAAACACTGAAATTAGTTTCACCTTCAGTTTCACCTTCAGAATATGAAAAAAGTAAGTAAACACAAAATAAGTTATATACTAATCTCACCACTAGCCTTGGTGAGTTGTGAGTCATGTGGAACTAGTTGACCTTCATGTCTAAGGAGTAAATTCCACTTTCTGCCTAGTTAAAAAGCAGGGGAAACGGTATTAAACAAAACAAAATTATAACAACCTCGTCAGCCTCCTCCTGCTGCAGCTTCTTCGCTTTTATTATGCTGTATTTGTTATATTATATTATCCCGAGGCACTATACATTCTTTATTATAAGGGTTATTTATACTAAAACCCCCTAAACTATTGAAAGTATCACTTTGACCTCCTAAATTATGAAAGCATACATATGGACTTTCTAAACTGTTGAGAAGTATCACTTTTACCTCTTAAACTATAAAAACATATACATAGACCCCCTAAACTATTAAAACGTACTGGTTTGACCCCCTAATGGAAGGGATTAAAGTGAAACATGTCAATAGTTTAGAGGATCCATTTGTATGGTTTTATAATTTAGGAGACAAAGTGATATTTCTCAAGAGTTTAGGGAGTCTATTTGTACACTTTTATAATTCAAGGGGTCAAAGTGATACTTTTCAATAGTTTGGGAGTTTTCATGTAAATAACCCGTACTATAACTATCAAATTCTTACTCCAATTGAGACTTTAATCTAACATCTCCATTAATCTAACATCTCCATTTTAGGGTGGCAAAAAATAAAACTAAAGCTAATAGTTAGTTTATTATTACGCACCAATTGTGTTACGGTCAACACTGTTTTTTCACATTAAGTTAATTATCCGTTTCCCCCATAAACGCTGAACAAATACTTTAGGGGTCACCTACACATCATAAGAACCACTAAGAAAAGGAAGCTCTTTCACATATTATACACTGAAAGGCACTGTTCCAGCTCCTTAGAAAAAAAAGAAAAGAAACGACACTAATTTCTTTTAGACCTGGTTCATCTTTTCCAAAATCCTTCAATATTTAATTTAAATTCATAATATATAACCTGAAGCTCCCTAAGCGCCAAAACTCTTTTTGTCAACAAGGACTGCTGTGAGAACCCGAATATAAAAATAAGTAAATAATTAAGTAATAATAATCTTAAAATCTCAAATATTTTGATGGTGAATCCTAAAGTACAAATTAAATATTTGAAGGGTCTTTTAATTAATTTTAAACCTAAAATAAATTTATGGTGGAAATCTCTAATTTAGAGGCAAGATTTACTATTAAAATAAATAAAAATAATAATGTTAGACAATAATAATAAGTGGATTGCTGGTTGTGTATATAAAGATAACAAAACCCTAACTCTTATTATAATTGTTTTCCACAACACTAGTAGCCCTAGCAGCCGTGGGTTTATGAAGGAAAGAGAGGAGTGATTCAATCATCAAGATTATTGTTGTAGCCAAGAAAGAGAGCTTTGGGTGTGTTGTGCTGTGTGGCGTCTTAGGTTTTCTTCTCTTCTTGCTTTTTCTTTTTATCCTTATTCATTTTTTTTTTCAATTCATTTATGTAGAGGTTGTAGGTGTGTGTATTTTGTATATATCTGAGGAGTTAAATTCATATGTAAAGAATGGATGTAATTCTTAGTCCGAAAATTCTGCACAAACTTAGAAATTAAGAAACCATATTAAACGAATGAATTTTAAGTTGAAATTTTTACAGTAACTTAATTATATTTTGAATTTCATACCAGATTTTTTTAATAATTTTTTGGAGTCAAAATCCATATAAATTGATGCGTTCAAATTTGTTCAGAAAACTAGTGTACAACAGTAACTTCGAAATTGTCGTTCTCTTAGGATATAAATCTGAAAATTATCAAATCAGTGTCATCAGAACCGGTTACGAGTCTAATTTTTACATTTTTGGCCTTGCATTGATTGCTCGTGTATATTAAGAGAACCGTCAATTTCTTTAAAGTGCTGCAAAAAGCAACTTGTTTGGACATAATTAATTGTAAATAATTATATCTATAAGCAAATTAAGTAAAACCAATTGGATTTGAAACTTAGGATATGTTAGTTGATAGCTGGAGGGTTTTGAAAATTTTCTAACAGCGTGGAGTGGGTTTTTAATTTTCAAATTTAGCAAATAGATTGGAAAAACTTGTTTAAAATTCTGTTTTATCTTAAAGTTACTTTTAATTAAGTTTCGATTTGAACCCATGTCTTGGGTAATTTTAAATCTTGAAGAACATGAATTTAGGTATTATTTAATAGTAACGGTGAGTTGGGTTAAGCCGTGATAGTGTATTTTAGCTTGGAGTTACTTAGTTTCCTATTCTTTTTAGTATTTTTGAGTTACTAGTGACGTGGTTTTCATGGTTCAAGGCACTAGTTGGGCTTTCCTATTCGGTTTAAGGATTATATTATACCGTGTTCAGGTGAGTAGTTGCATGCCACATATTTTTATAAATGTTTTCCTACCCTGAACTGTTGGAAAATTAAATTGTTGTTTCATGACTGTTTTGATAAATTATTAAAGTATACTGGAATTAAATTATTTCTGAAATATGTGTAAACTTGGCATACTGTAAACTATTTGTTATGGACTAATGTTTATAATGGTGAACTACCATGTTTTGCGAAAATGAATTGTATTGATTATTGGGACCATCTGTATATAAAAGTCCAGGGAAATTATTCCACTGTATGTGGTGACGCAAGCCATTAGGGAACATATCCGAGTTGGGCTGTGATGACTTTAATGCTCAACGATTGTAAGAAAAAACCTAACCTTCAATTGGGTCGTCTTAGAGAAAAGGCCCGGGTTGCCACTCCAAGGATGACTCTTGGTTCGATATTGGATCCAACGAGCTTATGACCTTGAGAACTTTGTGGCGTGTTATTTGTTATTCTTGGTACCCAAAAAATTATTGATGATCATGTTATAATCTGTTCTAAGTGGAGAATGTCATTTGTAATGTTCTTAAGAGACATGAGTATTTTAACTGTTGAACTATGGAACCTTCTTTTTGAAACAGATTGTCTTTACCAAAACTGTACGCCAATCTAATTTCTGTGATATATATCTTATATTGAAATTGAACTCTGTTTTTCAAAACTGTATTTACTATCCATGCTTCTATTCACTGAGCTATCAGCTGACTTAGTTGCTTATCATTTCTAGATGGTAGGACTAAGACTGGACTCGTGGCGTAGCAGGGACTCAATTGCATAGACCTCTAGGACATTCATTATTTTGTTTAGCTTGTTAAGTCGATTTTGTGCATACATTGTGGTTGGGTTTTATTTAGAACTATGTTATTTTGTGGGCGGTTTGTGTTCCATTTAGTATATATTTTTGGAAGTTGGTTATGGATGATTTTACCATTTCTACTTGCGACATGTCACATTATTAGGTTTTGATTTATTTATTTCTAGACTATCGTTACATTTATTCTTTATGATATTAGGTTCGTGTTTAGGCTTACGTTACATGTGCCTTGGGCTGTGTCCCTGTGGGTCACAGCCGGTCATGCCTGAATTTGGGATGTGACAATTGCCCAATATGGATCTTTTCTGGAGAAATTACACATCAGTTGGATGTTTACAAAATATTTACAGATAAGGGGAAAAGTTTATGAATTTAATTATTAATATTTATAATTTGTCATTGATTTAAAAATATTTTTGAAAGATACAGTGTAGTAATTCCCCCATCTTTTTTCTCCCACAGCCGATATTAAGTGAAGGCCTCTTCTTAAGTCCTGCAAAACAATCAATTGTTTATTGTTAAGAGACAAAGCATAAGTTTCTGGTTAAAACAACAGGCAAGTTAGAATCCAGTCATTTTACTATCCCTAGACCTACATTACCATCCACCCGAATTATTTTGGATTCTCCTGTCAATATGACTGAAATTAATAATGATCAATTCACTTTACTATCGCCTAGACATGCGTTACCATCCACCCGAATCATTTTCCATTCTCCTGTCAATATGACTGAAATTAATAATGAACCCATTTTTTGTAGTTATGTTGAGTAATTGCTGCTTATATTATAATTTTTTTGTATGTTACCACTGAAATCATAGAATTTATCCTATTAACAGACCTACCAGCAGTGGTGTTCATATTCTAGGTAAGACAATTCTTTTCAGAAGCAATAATTCTTCTTTTGTAAGTGTGCCAAGTTCTAGCAGGTATGAAATGGCTAGTCTTGTTGCTGATTATTTTCCTCTATTTGGAACTGTGAATAGAATACATTAGTGGTTAGCGGGGAAAAAAACAAGAGGAATCTTCAATTGATCACTACTTGGTTCAGTGTGGGTTTGAGGTTCAATATTGCACAGTATCAACCTCCTAAGAAACACAAGCACTCCTAAATAAATAGTGTGCCGTGTCAGATACCAACATGACACAACACTCATGGAACACTTCTCAACCCTTGAGAGACGCACCTCAAAATGTCTTACTATTTTTTAAAATTTTCTAGATTTAGACATGCTTTAGACACTTGGAGAACATAGGCACATCACTTAGGCACATATAAAATACAATACAAATTTGGATAAAATAACTTGAAATTCAATAATAATAAAAAAGCAATGTAAATTTATACTTACTGTGATGTTTTGAGTTTTAGACCTGACTTGAACTAGTGTTTTCGGACCTACCATTTTACTTTCAAAGTCCTTGCACACTGTTTAATATCTTAATGATCATGGTTGGAACCGTACCTTGTATCTCCAAGTATTTGGCGAGCATGATTTTAGAGTTTCAAGCATAAGGATGAAACGGCGAAGCGTAGAATCACTTTAGCAAAGCTGTTCCTACACCAGGCATTGCTGCACATGTAGCCGGTAGGCCCACATGGGCGGATTAGTGCAGGCCGCGAGAGGTTCTAAGGATGGAGCTTCGCACATGTGGTAGGGTGTGTCCACACGTGCAGCGATGGGGAAAAATTTGAGATTTTCTCCCCCTTCTCTCTAAAACCTAACCTAACCCAAACTATTGCCCTAGTTTTTTGGACCAAAGTGAAGAGCACGTTGAGGGCATTATTTTCACCGGAGCGATCGTCGATTAGGTGAACTCAAAAATTCCAGATTTCTTCCTTCTCCCTCTCGATCTTTGAGATAGGGATTTTCTTAACCTAGTACATATATTTTAGTAAGATTATGTGATATTTTGATAGCTAGAATTGTTTGAGAAATTAGGATTTTGTTAATATTACTATTAATGTATAAATTGGAGGAAATTCTTAGACGTCTACAAAATGTTTCAATTGTTTTACCTGTGATTGATACGTGGCATATGAATTTGAGAAATTTACACTTTGAATAAGAAATCTCCAAAATTTTCAAACCCTAGAAAATGTGAAAATTGAGAATGTGGTTGTGTATGAGAAATTCATGAAAATTCTTGAAAAAAAATTGAATGTTTGCAAGTATTGAGAATGTTGTTCTTGGAAATCATATTTTATTTTGAGAAGTGTTGAGAATTGTGAATTATGCTCTAAATATTGCCTTATTGGAATATTTTGAAAGAGATAAATGTTTTGGCAATTGGTCGAGTATTGCATTGACTTGTTGTAGAATTGATATGGGAATTAGGAAAATAGAAACATTTGGAAAAGCATGCATAGCATTGACATCCCATGTTTCATGTTTTTACTTTGTCGCATTTTTTTATTTATTTTTTATTCTTTGATAAATGTTTTTACTTATTGCATTTTAAGAAATGCATTGTGTTGAATTATCCAGAAATTTTAGAAAATGTTGAGAAATGGGGTAAATACCTTAGTAAATCAAGTTAGGGGGATGTAGTTATGTTTATGAGAATTAAGTTGGCTTGAGGTTCTCAATGAAAGTCCGGAAAACTGGGGGTAGGTTCAAATTTCCTTCCAATTAATAACAGGTAAAGTGGGGTATTTGGTTGGTAGTGCTTTGTGAGACTACTAGCAAACACGTACTTACGGATGTCCGGTGTTGTATTTACCCAATGTTTTGATGAAATGAAAGTTGTTGAATCGTTTATGATTTTTGAAAGTGCATGGCATGATCTCTCGGAAACAAAACTTTTTTTTTTTAGCATGGCACATCATTGCATCTCATGATCATGATAATGTTAAAACTCATGCACTTTGCTAAGATTATCTCCATTGGGCTATATGCTCATCCCTATGTGGAAAACTATTTTCAGGTATTGATGACATGCCTCCACCGAAGTGAAGGAGGATTTTGGAGCATGAAACTTGTAAGCCTTTAGGGCATGTATTTGGATATTGTTCACTTTTGTAATTAATACATTACATGCAATAGATTCAAACTTTTAGGGTTATGAATGTATCATTGCATGTAATTCACATTTTGTATTCTCAATGATCAGTTGAAATGAAATATAGTGAGAGATTTATTTCATCTTTGTATATTGACTTATTTTAGGAAATATTATCAGCTTCAGCATGTCTAATTCGAATTGATTAATGAGAATGGTTAGTGAACATGGCTTTGTCTCAAGTTAAGCGGGTTTATGAAATTAGAGGCGTTACACCTATTCTCCTCCTTTAGAGTTTAGAAATTAGTGTTACATAGCATTATGTTATTATCTTTGAATGAAATAGCATTCTACGTGGTATATATTAAATGCTTACCCTCATATATGACATAAATAAATATATAAAACAATGCGGGTCACCCAAGTATTGTGTCCTATATTTTTGAATACTTATGTCAGCATCTCAATGTCGCATCATGTGTTGGTGCTTCTTAGTCAGTCTATTACCAGTCATGTTTTCGAGGACTAACATACATTCATGGTCGAAGCTCTACTTCATTGTTCTTCCCCACAAATGTGGTGGCTAGCCCTTGTTCCAGATTTGGTTTGGTTTTTGCCTCTCTCACATTTAAATTGCTACTGCATGACAGTCCAACGATCATCAAAACTGGTTTCCATATGGCTCAAAGTTAAGGCCCTTAGACTTGACACAAAGTTCTTTTTTGCATATTTAGTAATGCAGCCAATGAATTGCCAACAAAAGGCATATTTTGTTGCCCATAGTTCCTTTCCAAGAAATTCATATAGGATTCAAACTTTTTTTTTTTTTTGGGTTCAACCTAATAATACTACCATTTTGTTTCAGTTTGACATTGCTCTCTCAGATCTTTAGCTTCCATTTGGATAGATTAATTTCAAATGAAAAGGATTTGAGGTCAAACTTCATAAAAATATAGGAAAGTTGGCTATTATAGATAGATTGAGAAACTGAAGGGGACGATAGAGTAGAGTAGAAGTGAAGTATTTTATTATGATCTTTGTACAATTATAATCCTTAGTACATTTACATTATTATTGACTTATTTTAAATCCGTCATGATAAAGCTCTCAAATTCAATCTTGAAATCCATATTTAAACTATCATATCTAATTCGAGCTATTTTCCTTGATTGATTAGTGTCCAAATCCTTTCATTTCAAATCCATAAATTCAAACATAACCTTATTATCTTTCAGTCAAACTAAGAAAATGTATTAGCAACTACACAGATGTGCAAACATGTGTTTGCACATAGCATGTATAGTATGTATTCATACTAAATAACATCATTTAACTGCATTTCTAGTATGTATTCATACTTCTGATCATATAGAAATAACACAAACCCATACTTCTTATCAAGTATGAATGCACGCTTGACCCATCTCATGCATCTTAAAACAACGCACTACTTTGTAAAAACTATGCATCTCTAATAAATCCCTGACTTGGGAGATTCAAATGCCCACACCACCTATCGCCATCACTCTTCCTTGCTTACAGCATAAACGACTTCCTTTTTTTTTTTTTCTTTTTCCTTCTTTTTTTCTTTTTTTTTTTGAAATTACCATTCTTAACTTCCACATGGGTCACTGGGGAGTGGTTAAAACTCGGCCTATTAACCTCGAGGTTGTAGGTTTAGACCTAAGGGAAGCTACTTTGTGCAAACTATGCCAAAGGTTAGGTCAGTACCCAATTTCCCCCCTCCTATAGACCAGGATCAAATGAAATGGGGACTAAATTGGGTGCAGTTTACCATGCTTAACACCCAATATTTTTTAAAACTAAAGTAGAAGGCTAACCAACAGAAAAAATTGGGTGCCCAGGTTTTAGTTTGTTTCTTGGTTTGGTTCATATATGAAATTCAGTAAATTAACGCAAACCCCTCCACCCCCCCCCCCCCCCCCCCAAAAAAAAAAAAAAAAAAAAAAAAAAAACAGTAACAAAAAATTTGTTAAACAAATAGATCTAGAGCCTTGAAATTTCTCCAATGTGTAAAATGTCGACCATCTTTACACTGATAATGTTGTATCTTTTGTATGTCTTCAGAAAAGCCATATATATATGAAATAGGGAATAAAAAATAAGATACTCAGAAAAAGACGGAACAGACACATACCAAGGCAGCTTAAAAGTGTCTTTCCACCATCCATGATTAGAGCAGTTTGCAAAAATTCTGTCCAACCTTACGATTATCTCAGAAAAAGTTGGTCTTACAACAGATTCTGGATCCCAACATTCTTCAATCACCCTATGCATGCAAGAAAGTAAAAAGAAAAGCTTGAGATATTTTCTTGTAATTTCAATTCAGAGGACTATAAAGCCATCAAAACAACAAACCATTACCGTGACTGAAAAAGACAAATAAGAATATACAATTCAAGAATAGTAACAATTTGATTTACAACTTGGCACCATTCAAGTTTACCAAAATAAGGGGAAAAAAAGGGAAACAAAACACTGAATTATGACTTGGCACAAATTCCCTTTTGCTTACATTGAACTTGGAAAAATTCAATAAAGGGAGAATGATGGTTATCAAACAGACCCTTTGACGAAACGCAATGCAAAAGGCCATCCCAGTGTTATAAAGAATCACCAATCTGATTTGCCCACACTGATCGTAACAAATATCATCATCCCATATATTGATGATCATGTGGCAAAAAGAAATGCAATGGACCTAGTCACTCTTAATTCCTTAAACTTTTTGGTTATAAGTTTAGACTTGTAGCAGCTAATCTTTACAGATGCATGCACTCACCTATTAACCATGGTGACCAGATAAGCCTGGATAGAGTCAAACCCGAGACATCTGGTTCCTTAATATGTTGTTGGAGTTGTTTAAAATATAACGAACCCACATCTCAACAGAAGATGCTAGAAGAACAAAAACATGGCATTAAAAGTAAATCAATTATTTAACATCGACTTCTACATGTTAATATGGAAAGTAAAAACATCAAGAAAAGGCTCGTGTGAGGGGTCACCCTAACTCGTTGACCCCAATTTTTATTCCTTTCTTTTAGAAAGGCAATCCCGAATTTTAATAAATCTTTTTAGTGACTTCTAAAATAAATATCCAATAATTATGACTTCCAATTGAGCAATCTTTCAGGTACAATTTCACTTTCATGGAAGGATCTTGGCATCTTGCTATGAAGTTAATCGGTTTCTTTACAAACTAGCATATAACAAACTTGTAAAATTGTATGTCTTAGCACCACTGCATTAAGCTATGAAGATTGAATAGCTTGAAACTGTTGCAAATTTGGTAACTTCACTCAGGAAATCAGCTTACTCTTTCAGATCTGGAGGATAGTATTTAGATTTTGTCTTGAATGTTGGTCTCTTTCCTTCCAAACACATCAATTTAGCAGCATCTTCTGGGGACCTGGGGTGGAATGGTTGGACTCCCTCCACCATCTGAAACCCAATCAGAAAAGAAATGCAATCGTTAACCATTTTGTTGTCGACAAATATATGTGATAAATGCTAGCATGATGTATAAAAATTGTCACAAATTCTCCAAATTCCACTAGATATGTACATAGTTGCAGTACTAGATAGTGCAGCAGAAAAGCACCAAAGAAATGGTACATGTAATGAAACAAACAGGGAAAGTAGTCATCATTTCAGGAAGATAAATTACATTCAAAGAAGCAAACATCTGGAAAAAAGTACTAATTAGGTAACTATTATGAATGAAAGGAAAACAAATAAATAAAAGATACCTCATAAAGAATGAGACCGAAAGAGTATGCATCCACGCTTCTGTCAAATATTTCATTTTTATAAACCTCAGGTGCCACATATAAACCTACAACAATATGGATAAAACCTTATTAAGAAGTGCATGGTGATGGGAAACCAAGGCTTCTTTTGCCTAATATACTGTTTGGGGTAAAATTCTTGTGTTAATGTACCTCCTTAAATATAAACTTACTTTTACTCCTTAAAATATTGTCTTACTTTGACATACTACAATGAAATGAAAATTCGTAAACTTCACAATGGTAGTCAACCAATCAGATCTATCAAATCCAAAAATATACATTTTTTAATAGAGAAAAGACACAAGATTACAAGTTTTAATTACTCTCAGTTTGATAACCGCCAAATTCAGTCAAACGTGCCTTCACCCATGTACTCAATGCCCCAAAACTAACAATAGCATTGGTGAATGCTTGATCAACCAAGGCCTCAACCTCAATAAAATCATTTGCTGGAGTGCCAATAACCAGTCAGTTTCACACACACACACACACACACAGAGGATTGGGCACTTCTTGAAGTTAACAGTTCTGAATACAAATGCATCATTCTGATTCCATTCCAAAAGGCAAGATTTGGTCCGAATAAATATAGTCTATCTACTGATGTCTGTGGAACACATAAAGCAATTTATAGGGTGCACCAGAACTTACTTGAACAATCAATTTGAGCATCAGGCTGCAACAGTTTTGCCCTGTCAGGTGACACTTTAGATAATCTTATCAAACCAAATCCAGATACCTTCAACAGACCTCCAGAGTCCAGCAAAATATTTCTGGCACCTTACCAAAATTTCAAATATTAAAAACAGCAGATCGATCTGATGATTGGAAACAAACTTGAAATTCACAAATATACATATTAGAATCAAGTCTTGCATGTAGTTGCCTTACTTGGGCTTTAAATCGCAGTGGAAAATTGGGTCCGGTTTACATTCATGAAGATAATTCATGCCCCTGTTTACAAGAAATCAAGCAACGACGTCAACATAAACAAGATGGAGACTCGTGAAAAAAAAAAAAAGTTTAGATGGAACAACAAGCATTTCAAGTAGTTTGATATGTATAGGCAAACTGAAATGGAACAAAAGGACATATAAGTGCACATTTACAAGAAAGAAACGAGAAAAAAATAAGAAGAAATATTGATTCAAATGATAATATTCAAGGAAATTTCAATAAATTTCTTTAAGAAAAAATGCACATGCCTCGCAATATCTAGAGCAAATTTTAGAGCTCTAGATGGGGATAGACGCCCTTTCTTTTGAAGATAGTTCCCCAAGTCACCCTGAAAAATCACCATTCAGAAGAGCAATGTTAAACCTGCAATATAAGGCATATACAAAATCAATATAGCCAATGCACTCCTACTATAGCAACGCCCAGATCAAAATAAACCCACAGTAGCATTATGGTTACCAAATCCAAACTTGCATTTAAACTTCTAGACACAGGACACACACAAAGATGCTTACTTTTGAATGATACTCTGAAACAATCATCATTGGTAAATTCTGGGTGACAGCTCCAACAAACTGAACCACATTAGGATGCCGGACCTTCTCTAACAAAGTTAACTCATGTTTGAAAGCATTTCTGCATAGAAAAGTATAAGATGCAATGTTTGACGCAGGCAATTAGATGAACTTCGTAATCTAAGCAGTAAGGATCAAGTCATCACCCAAAACAAAATATAAGATAAAACTGTCAAGGAATAGAGAGCAACTTAAAACAAGAAGACTACCATAAACATTAAATGCAATTGCTTAAAGAAGAAAAATATGTACTTTCCTAAACAATATTAGACTTCAAAACAGCCCATACTTCATCCAAAAATTTTTCTTATCACTCATCAAACATAAATGACACATCATGTTGAAAGGCAAATTTTCATGTCCATTTAAAATTAAAAGGTCAAGTTCATTAAATGTAATATGACCCTAGGAAGGATGCTACAAGGCCATTAATATGGTCCTAAAATTAATTTACTAGTGACCATAGCCACCCAATTAAAATTGTGGCAATAAAAAAGATCCCACTAATCAATAATGGGTTAACACTCATTTTCCATTAACATAGAAACCGATTGGTCTAAAATTGTGGGCCCTACAATTAAAAAAAAAAAAAAAAAGGTAGTGTATTGACCCCACCTAAATTTTTGGATTCCATTGTTTTAAATCAATCAGAATTTGAGTTTCGTTTACACATTTTAAGAGTGTGAACAAAATCAGACTCTACTTCCGTAGCATTTGATGTATTTTAAACATCACATACAAACACAAAATTTATGGATTGATTAGATGGTCATGGTCCATACATGTGTACATGATTAGTATATTTATGTAACTTGATACAAATAAAAATGCTGTGCATGGGTCCATGTATAGATGGTTGTAAAACTAACCAAATAATGGGAAGACCAAATGGTTGTTTTGTTAAAACACACCAACAATGAATCTGTGACTAAATTTCTCACTAACTAACGCGGGCTCACCGAAAAAAAAAAAAAATTAACTGCTAGAAGCTACCCACTTATATAAAGTGGGAGTTTTATTTCTCAAACTTCCCTGCTACCCACAGGGGTAGCAAGGAAAACTACCCCCTCCTCTCTCTATATAAGCAGGAGATGCAATGAGGAAAGGAGAGCAGTTAGTAAATGGGAGAGGAAGAAAAGTTAGGCGGGGAGAAGAAAAAAAGGAGAGACAGAGAGCAACGGCAACAAATCAGTCAGTAAAGGAGTGAACAGAAAGATCACAGTGAGGCAAAATATATATATATACAGAAAGAAAAAAGAAGAGAGCATTCTGCTAAGAGAAAACAAGAGTAATGCTATACAAACAAAAAACTTATACATAATGATGTGGCTCAATGTGGATCTTTCTCTTCAAAACAAAACACCATCAAAGATGAATTTATTTACAATAATGGGGATTGCCACATCATTCTTGTCAAGTTTTTTGTATGAATTTTGTGTAAGAATAGAATTTTCTGAGAAACAAATACAGAGAGAGTATTTGAAGTGAGGGAAACAACGAAGCTGTTCTAAAGAGAATTTCTACAAGTTATATTTTCTCTCTTCCTCCTCTCCCCCTCTCTTGTTTTTGTCTCTTCTAAACGAAAATTTTGCCTGAAGCTTTTTTTCTCAAATCTGTGTTAAAATTTTCATTTGGGTGAATCTTCTCTCGTTCACAGTTTAAAAAAAAAAAGAGTATGGTGCCTTCTGTTAAGCTTTCTCGTTTGCAAAACTTTTCTTCCCTTTGACAAATGTTTTAAACAAATGATGATTGCTCACGGTAGAAGAGTGCTTTTGTTTTCTATGCAAAAGAAAAGTAATGTTTTAACAAGTGTATTTCACACACAACAAAATAAAAGTGTAATAAAAGTGTGGGCTTCCTTCTAGCAAATAATTTTGTTCAAGTATACCACATCACATCTATAGGGTGTTCTTGAATAAATGTGGTTTATCCAGCTCACGTGATTCACCAGTTCCACCGACTAGACCCTTAGTCTATAGGAAATTTTACATAATTACAGGTCCGCCCTAGGTCACATAATTCGTCTATGATGGGTGCCATAGCGCGCTCCGATTCACATATTCATGAATTGAAAGCCAAACACATCAAACTCGCAAATTACTGAAGTCAAATCTGCTAAATGAATTTGAACGGGAGCTTTAACAAACTTTATAATGTCAAGACTTGGCTACAAGCATTTAATAATGCATAGCTCAGCCATACCCCCTTGTAAAGGCTACTTTAGTGCCACCAGCTATTTCACAATTGACAAGATTGGTGCAAACTCCTAGGGTATGATAAGTGAGAGTTATATAGAGGGGAAAAAGACAAAAAACAAAAAAATGCTTCCAATGCTATCTCGATGTGGAATTCTAAGAGTTTATCAAAAACTTAAAGTTTCATGCTTTCTGTGTTGCATCAACGTGTGATTATGTAAAACATAAAATATAACTTTTTATGCACACTTTGAAGTGCTCCCACTCTCAAGATATTTTTACAAAGTACGCTCTCACCCACTAATTAGTGACTTTTAGGGGTCTGCCTATTGTTCTCTTGTCATAGAAGCACTAGATGCAACAGACACAACTCTTCAAGCAAGCGCTCTTCTACCAAGGTTTTAAAAAGCGGCCATTACCGTTACATAACACCATTATGTAATGATATGATTCATAGAAACAGAGACACTTTAAAAAAAAACTAACACGAAATGTGGAGAAAAGAGGCATTTGTGGGTACATACATGCTTTCAGGGTCTGAATGACTGTCCTTATCCAGTATCTTTACAGCAACTTTTGTGCCATTCCATTTGGCCACTTGATATGTCCCCTGTCAAAAGATATGGAAAATATCTATTACCAATCCATCACTAAAGAGACTATTTGAGAGCAGATCAGTCAAAAATCGCAATATCAACACACACACACACACACACACACACACACAGAGAACTGAAAATAAATAAAAGTTTCATTCTGACAGAAACACCACAATTGCAGAGCTGAAGTCATAGGAATGTTTTAGCCACAAGATGAACAGCATTACAGAAAAGATTAAAAAAAAAAATGAATGTACAAGCAAACTAAACAGGACATTGCATCAAAGCAAGAAACATGGCTTTGATCATTTTATGCCATGAAAAAGTACTATCCAAATAATTGGCAGAAAATTCATAATCAACAGGAGTACTATTTCATTATGGTCCTAAAAAGAAAACTGAAATATGTTAAAAGGAAAATTATTTCAGAGTTTGTTTTCAGAGTGGGATGGCCGTAGTTAGTCAGGATTAATGGGGTAATAATGTGGGCCAGTTTGTACATAGCCTGTTGACATTGTTCGCTAATAAGGAAGTTTGGGTCTATTTGGAAGGTCCAATATACACCCATCAGGTTGATAACACCATCTCAGTTGGAGATGAATTTGGACTGACTTGAAGGAATTAATACCTCAAATTGCACATCACCAAACTACTAAGTTAATGAATCCAGGCAAAATTCCCACCCTAATTCATGGAAATGACATAAAAGGGACATAATGGGAACCATTCTAAGTTCTCCTTGAGAAATACTAGTCTAAAATTAGAAGAGTACTATAGTTCTTGCTACACTCAAGTCAATTAGTTATATAATAACATGTTTCCTCTTCATAATAAAAATAATGAGAGAGAGAGAGAGAGAGAGAGAGAGAGAGAACAGGAGCCACTAAGTTCCCTTCGACTATAGGTTTTTTCTAAATGTCAGTAATTCAAGCAACTTAACATGAATTAACTTTCAAATAATGATGATCATGTACAACAAAACTATGATAGATAACACCTATTAGTAACTTTAAATGTACACAAATTAAGAATTTTTAAAATAAAATGTAAGAAATAATAAAATGACAAAAAGAAAATCTCAGTTTCAAATCATTTGAAAAAAAAAAAAATTTGATGCACCAAAATCTATATAGCAGAAGAAAACCAGTAGCGCTTCTCATAACAAATTGGATGTCAAATTAACAAGAATGCACACTTAACAAGAATGTACTGAGTTCAACAATATGCTTTTTCAGGAAAGAGCATTACCGATTGGAAAAAAGAGTCCATCCCAAAATGAGAAAGCTTGGAAAGGGGATGTAGAAATAGGATTACCAAAAAAGCATTGTAAAGATTTGACATTGGATCATACACATAAAATAGAAGTAATCTACTTATATTGAAGAAGATAAAGAACATACCTTTGTGATACCATCACTTCTGCGAATTTGAAGCTCTAATGGATTGAGTTCATACTCAGGAACTTCTCGAGGATTTGCAACAGCCATTGGTGTCTTTCCAAATTTCTACCAATATGCGAAACATGATTGCCTTTAAATTCACAGAGGTCAAAGCTTTTCAATTTAAAATAGGGAATTAATTTGGAGTACCGGAATTTTAGCTCCATGGGCCTTCAAAGTATTATAAACTTCTACATTTCCATAGTATTTCGCATCAGCAGCCGCCTGTCATATGACAAGAAACTCCTTGTAAAAAAGCAATATTTGGCAGAACACAACATGGGAAGAAAAGACAGATATAACTTTGGAACTCCCGTACAATGTAATGCTCCATTAATTTGTAACAGACACTGAATCATAACAAGGTAGAAAGGTGACATTGGTATAAAAACAATATTATCTCGTTCCCAGTTTCCCATCACTTGGAGTCTTGGATAATTTATTACATCACACAAATTTGACATGGCAAATATTAGTCCAACTTAAAAGGTTAAAATTAAAAGTATAGTGTATATTGAAGAAAGGATGTCTAAAAACTATTCAAGGCAACAAAGGTTATCAAAACCAACTTGGTCACTGATAAATTATTTTTTAATGGCTTTGAACCATTTTAGGATCATATCAAACTTAATGAACTTGACCCTTTAATACAAAATAAATGTGAAAATTTGTATTTCAACAACACGCAATATGGTACTAAAAAAGAATATGAACTTATTTTAGTTTAACTAAACATATAGCCCTCAAATGAGAGGAATGGCAAAGAAGGATTATGTGGCCAACCTCACTTAAATGTGACACAAGGCTGGCTTAGCTATTCTTCTATAACTAAATTAGTACTATTATATACTCACTACTATTGGTTTTGGATTGGCACTAAACCCGACCGGACCAGACCAGGGCACATTTCTGCTTCTATAAATGAGGCCACAATAGTCTACAACCATAAATATAAAATTCCATATTTGATAAGAAATGAAAACAATATACATGAATGCAAGAACTTATTGATATCGAATCAATAATGCATTAACTAACTAGAGCATCATAATTTCCTGAGTAACTAGTGCAGCAATAGTTTGTGGAAGCAACCACATTGAACGATTAGTGATAATAAACTAGGAACATAGCAAATTAGTAATGCATGACTCAACAAAGAAAAATGAGAAATACCCACCGTACTGCCCCAGCGATCACGAGCATTAATATTGACCCTCCGATTGACCAAGAGCTTCACAACCTCGAGGTGGCCTTCGCAGGCGGCAATGTGCAAAGCAGTCCTCCCATCCAAGTCAACGCTATTTACATCAATGCCATCGTCCAGCAAATCCTGGACTCCCTTCACGTCACCTCTACAGGCCATGAACAATAACTGCATCGTAGAGTCGAGGTTTTCAGGCACAGAGAGCTCATCTTGAGCGGCACTATGACGAATCGGATCAAGCGAGGACTGGCGTCCGAAGCTAAATCGCCGGGTGTTGCGCCTTGGATCGAGAGAATTCTGCCGCTTGAAGCTGAATCTCCCGCTCATCCTCACCGAACCTGTCGAGAATTGCCGGGAGATTACCCGTGTCAACTGAACAGCTATCTCCATTCTCTCTCTCTCTCTCTCGACTCTGATTTCTCAAATCAAATCGCGTCAAACAAATTAATTGCTAAGAATTCAAATTCGACAAGCCACATGACGAGATGTGAATCAAAACCGTGAAATTTACAGGATCGTAGTTGAATGATTGGATCAAACAAGGAAATTGAACGTATATGTGTATATATGAATATGATGTGTGTGTATAATCGATATGATGGCGTGACGATGGAAAGAAGAACACAGATGACAGCTCGATCGAGAACTCTGGCAAAAATCTCAATGGTCCAGCAACAACCAGGAGAGAGAGATTACATTAGACATAAAGAGAGAGAGAGAGAGAGAGAGAGAGCGAGAGAATGTCAGAGGTTCCTTCCCAAGAAGGATGGAGGGAGAAGAGAGAAAAATCAGGTGAACATGGTTGAAAATTGAAATGAATGGAGAGAGACGAGGGTATGACTCTCAAACCAGGATAGGATCCTGAAATGAATAAAGATCCTCAAATTAGTCAACAGAGGATCTCATGCCTCTCAAACCAGGATAGGATCCTCAGATTAGTCAACAGAGGATCTCATGCCTCTCAAACCAGGATAGGATCTTGAAATGGATAAAGATCCTCAAATTAGTCAACAGAGGATCTCATGCCTACTCCCCAAATCAGATTTTTTTTTTCTTTTTTTTTTTTGGCAATTTTATTTGACACATAAATCATTGAATAAAAGTCAAATATTTAAATATTAATTTATAAATTTATTTTTTTTCATAACTTTAAATTTGGATACTTTATATTTATTCAAAAATTTATATCCAAACACATCTGGAGTGTATACGGAGAGTTTGTATAGTATACAAATAAAATTTCTTTTTTTGTATTATTTATTTTTATTATAATAATAATCTCAAACAAAATTATTAAAAAGAACATTAATTATTTTAGAATATCTCATTTCACAATTAAACTCAACTCATTAATTCATAACATAAAGTTTATCAGAGCAGCTACTTCTATCACCACTCACACACGTTAAAACCCTCAAAACCCTCTGATGACTAATCTTCCAACAACTTCTGGCGGCAACTATTCAATAGCATACACTTCTCTGATAATGGCGATGAGTGAAAGCTTTTTTGACAACCCGAATATCATAAGATAAATGGAGCATCACAATAGAAGTTTAGAGGAGGTTCACAACTTAGATGATGTTTGCAGGTCGGAAGAGGTTAACCTTATAATGATAAGTTTTTTTCAAAAGCAAAAAAAAATGATAAAAATGGTTTGATTTTTTTTTGGATTCTAAAGCTTCGAACATATGCCCAAAATGGCAACACAAGGCATTAATTCAACAAAATCTACCCGGCCAATATTCATATGTATGGCACTTTGGATATAATCTTAATGCATACTTCTGTTTTGGTTATTCAATTAACTTTAATTTTATTTGTTAATCAAACTATTTGATGCATACTTATCTTTATTTGTTAAACTTTGATGGGTCAAACTTGTTCATAGACGTAAGATTTTACGTTTTTATAATGTTCAGCAACACATGTCCAAACAAGTACAAATTGTTCTATAAAACATGTTCGAACATGGCAGCAAAGAGATTGACGGGGGAGAGAGGTCGACAGTGAAAGATTGCCTGTGAGGGAGATCGACGACGAAGAGAGGTCAGCTGTAAGAGATCACTTATGACAAAGATCGACAATAAAGAGATCAACGGCGAACAAAGATTGATGACAAAGCTCTGTCAACAGTTGAGTTCAATATTAAGGGTTTTGAAAGATGAGAAGTTTTTAAAAAGTACGCATTTTGGTGGGTGTGATTTTTTTTTTTAGATCGAGAATAAAATCTTCATTGCAAAATTGATAAAAGATCGAATCAATCTGGTACAACAGTATCATAAGATCTCAAAAAGAGATAAATAACTTCTATAGAATGAAGAATCCAATCCTCCAGAGACGAGAAGAAAAAGCCCCCCACGAAAGGAAACAAACTTCTACACATAAAGGATTATTACATCAACAAAGTAAAAATTAAGAAAACAAAAACAAAAAAGAAAAAAGAAAAAAAAAAACCAGATCCAAGTCGCCACCGAACTCATAAAAAACTCCATTGCTTTGCAGCCATCAACTTGAAATCGAAAAATCCTCCTCCGCTAGTCAAGATAGAACATTGAGGTTGAAATGGTCATCTAGCGTGAAACAAACGCGTCATCTAGTATCGGCCTTCGGATTATGAGAAAATTTGAAACTAAATCTTAAAGTTTTGGGCTCGAGAGTGGAGAAGGTAAGGTGAGGATGGCCGAACTTATGAGGCAAACATCAGATCTAGGTTAAGGACCAGATCTAAAGGAGGATCAAAGAGAGGGAAAGAAGACAAGCGGGTGATGAAGAAATAGGGGAACCATCCTCGTCTCCCTCTCTCCTTACAAGAAAATTAAAGAGCAAAGTAAGAGGATTTTAGGGTTTAGGGAGAGGCCATTCAAATGTGGGTGTGATGTTTTTAGAATGGTACTTTTGGAATTATTTGGAGGGTTCTTAGTAATTTTTGGAGTTGAAGGTCTAAAGAAAATGAGGGTTTAAAGCATTAATTGGGGTGCTAATAGCAACACTTAATTACATTACCTGTGAGGAAATAAACAATAAATCAATGGTGAGTTTTTAAAATATCAAAAGCAATGGCAAGTGAAAAAATATTACAAAGACATGAATATGGAAAATTCTATTTCTGCACACCCTTTAGTCTCTGTGTACATACTTAATGAAAGAAATTTTTATGACAATTTTACTATAAAGCACAAGGACCATAATGGACATCAATATATACTAAATATCAAAACCAAGTTTCCTTTGTACATATCTTTTGAAAATGATATTTCTCAGCGCACATCTTTTGAAAAAACAAAAAACTAAAGCCTATATTGTTCCCCCATTGTTTATCACTTCCTCCATTGTTATACTCCATTGCTACACTCTAGTGTCCTCTATTGCTTGCCATAAAATACTCTGATATTGCTACGTTGTTTACTTTCTAGGTTTGTGTAAGTTCATACTCCATTGTTTACCATTTTCCATTAGAATCCACCATCATTCTTGATTTTTGTGATGGAAGGTTTGCAAAAAAATGGAAGTTCATATTCAAATAAAAATATGCCTAGTTACAATCAATGCAAATCATGAAAAAGTGAGTTTTTTGTGCAAAAGTTGATTTTTTTTTTTTTCCTTGTTCGTGATTCTCATTCAGCTAACCAGTGCCAAAAAATTTTTATGAGTTTGGAAATTAACTTCCGAAAAATATAAATTAATTCTGTTGTAAACTACTGTAACGCCCCGAAATAAATAACACTAACCCATCTCATAACATTACTTACAAATGATCAACAACATCACATCTTCTATTCCTTTCATAACTTTGATCATACAAAAAATAACATATGGCATATACATTCATAAATCCTAGATCCTGAATTTATAGCATATTACATGGATACATGATTTAAAGTAGAAGTAGAACCAATTAGTTATATACCCTAATGGATACATCTTTCCAAGTCGATACTTGGGTACAACAAAATGAGTTTAACTCAATACAAGTATAGCCCAAGGCTTATACAAAATTAATTACAACAAATAAACAAAATGAAGCCCTTGGCTCCAAGACCTCCCAACCTATGTCATTGGCGGAGGCATATCATCAACACCTAAATGTTGTTTTCCACATAGGGTGAGCCAAAACCCAGCAAAGATAATAACACAATATATGAATCTTAACAAAGTTATAAGGTGAATGCACATTCATGCCATTTGTCAAACATTCCTCATTTTCTTTCTTAAAACAATGCAATGCCACATTATAAATCAATTCATGAAAATAATTCTTTTATAACAGAAAACAGGGCAGTGGATGGTGAGTCTATCATTTGTCTCTTCATTTGAGCAACTAGCTGATATGTTCATCAAATCTGTTAGATCAACCTTGTTATTGTCTTCCATTGTCAAGCTTGGTTTAGTGAATATTTTTTAACCAACTTGAGGGGGAGTGTTGGAATAAGTGAATAAGTTAGGATCCCGTAAATCATGTATTACGAGATATTAAGCTATTTTTCTTTATTCTACCTTTCTAATTTGTAATCTCTCAAATTTAGTATATATATATACAAGGCTAGTCATGAATTATGATTAAGCTATTATTGTACAAAATTCTTCTGCTGGTACGAGTACGACAACATTTTTGGAGTACCCCTGCTTCATAGGTGACAGGCACAATCTTACTTACATCTACATCGAACAACTCTTTACCATCAAGCCAACAAGCATCAAGAGGAGGACGAGATCTTCTTTTTCAGTAATCTATTCATCATCCAAATCAATTTAATCAATTAGTATTGGATTAATCTTTTGTCTTCTTTTGATACTCCTCTCTCTTAGTTTAGTGTTGTACTTCTCATAAACCAAAGCACTCAAACATTTGTACTCAAGCCTATTTGTCTTTTTGTATGAATCTAATATTACACCATTAATATAAGAAACGGAATATAAACAAGTTAGAATATTAGATGGATTCTCCTTCTTAGGAATCAATGCCACAGAGGAGCAATTTAATCCACTCACCAATTTACCATTCCCATGAAACTCCATAAAAATTAATGATTTCAAATTTCATAAATTTCCAACCCTTATGAAAATAGGTCAGATTAAAACCATCTGGCCCAGAAGCTTTATTGCCATCACACTCCTTAACAACAGCCCAAATTTCTGCTTTTGAGAATTCCTTTTCCAATAGGTCAGTAGCATGATTTGGGCCAATGGACTTAAATGATCCAGAAGCTTAGGTCTATCCTTCCAGTGTTATGTGAACAAGCTCTTAAAATGGTTAAACACTACTTGCTTTATCTCCATAGGATCATCATAAGTCATTCCATTCATAGTAATGGAATCAAGCAAAATTTTGTTCTTTCTTTTGCTAGCAGCTAGCTATGATGTGAAAATATTTGGTATTCCTATCTTCTTTTAAAGCCCAGTTCAATCTAGATTCTTGGAGCTATAACCATTCTTTCATTTTCCTTAGTTTTTCATATCTCTCCTTGAATCTCCCTTCTTCTACTAACTTCAAACTCGCGTAAAGATCTAACTTCAACAACCAGATCCATAGAATGTAATTCCTCTTTGGCTGCCTTGAGTTTGGTAGCCACATTATCAAACACTTCAAAATTCCACTTCTTGAGAGCCAATTTTAGTGCTTGCAACTTTTTCATAATTCTGGAAAATAAGTTTTGTAACTTCTGGGAAATTTTAATAACATAGTCATTGGTGTATTCATGATCAGTATTATGAGATTATAGTATGATATTTCATTTAATAACATATTATCACAATTAATCTAGAGATATACCTAATTTCATAAATTGTTCCAACGGGTAAAGTTTTATTTTGTAATTGTTTTGATTTCTAATATTTGTTTTAATCTGAGGTGAGGTTAAAATTTGGTGTGTGCTTTCTAGATATAAACTGAGACAAAATAAATTGATTTAATATGTTAGTTGTAGCATGCACACAATATATTGTGTGGGTGTGAACTTACTGCTGTGATTCGAGGCACCACAATTTTATTGTTGGTCCATATTTACATCTTATGAATTTTAAACTAAAGGCATGGTGCCATCCATGATTTAGGGAAATGATGTCCCTTTGTCGCCTTATTAGTATCCTAAGCCAACTAAAGCCTTAATTAAACCATAACTAGGTCTCCCTAATCCTTCTCTATTCCATTCCGTTTCATCCAAATGCCATCCAATTTAATTGAAAACCAACCGAGGGTATTTTAGACAATTCAACACCCAATCCTCTTCTATAAATAAGACCACAATCCCCCTCATTTTGACACACTAGAACCGGCCATAAGGAGAGAGAGAAAGCAAGAGAGTAAAACAAATAGTAAGGAAGAGAAAAGAAGAAGAAAGGAAAGAAAGAAAGAAAATTTTGCTAGAAAGGTATGACACTATCCCCTCCTTCCTTCTCCACCATTTCTCTCTATATTTTCTTCTCCTAAATGATATTACATCTATATTACTCATTTTATAGTGTGTTGGTATGATAGCTTGCTCTTGAATCAGTTTAAGTTAGTGTTTTCACCTTGTTTTTCCTTGATACCGGTATGTTGCACCTTGTTTCCTTGATTTTATTTCAATATCAATTCTTCATGAACTTCAAAACTATTTCAATGGGGTATTATATGATGTATGTAGAGTATTTGTGATTTTATGTAAAGCCTATAAGTATTTGTTTATAGCCCATCCAATTTCTTCAAGTTTTTGACAAAAGGTTCCTGAAAAACAGCCTACTTTGTGTATTTTTATAAAATTCAAGAATAATCCCCTTAAGTTGAATTTTGTGTCAAAAGTTTCCTTTCGATATTATCTTTCATCTAAAATTTATTTGAGTAAAAATGATCGAGCGAATTGTGGGAAAATCCATTTTTCCAAACGGTCATCAAATCTGGACAGAACTAAAGCAGTGTCAATTTCCTGGAGCTATGGTTATCCTTTTCTATTTTTGTAAATTGGAGATGAAACTAGACTATTTTTCTTACAATCTCAACAAATTTCAGACCCATAGGAGTCCTAGAAGTATTTTTACCGTTTTAATCTTTTTGTCCCTGTGAATCTGAAATACTAAGTAGTTGTGGTTATGTGCTTTCTTGCCTTGTATATTATCAATGACTTGTCTATTATTAGTTTTGCCTCCATGATATCATATATGCCCCTTTATTAGTTATATTTGCTCATGTATTATTTGTCTCGTGCTCAAATATAGTATCAGTTCATTGTTGCTAATTGTATTTCATAATAAACTTAAGAATGGGGAAACTTAATTGGGGTAGTGACAGTGTGGAGGGATAAAAATTAACCCATGTGAAGTGGGCCCACCCAATGCCTACATGGAAATAGAAATAAGGTAATAGAATAATATCTTGCAATGCAACTTGCCAACTTGCCAAGTTGGTCTGACATACATGTAAAATGGCTTATTTTCATTGGATCAAATTGGTCACTTAAGCTCATTGGGCAAAATGAGTAGCAAGTTTGTATATATAAAGGGATCTAATCTTCATCTCCAAGGGGGGAGGTATGCCTAAACCATTTTCTTTACTTATTCAGTCTCATTTAGATATATGCTATCTAACTTGATCGTCGGAGTGCCCTCCGGCCGGCAACTGCCGGTCGGGAGGCACTAACCATTCATTATTTTGTAGTCATTTTGCAGATTCGGAACGATGCGGCTCAATTCTTCATTGATCTCTTGATTGATATATGTGGGATAATTTCCGCGTCCACAATTGGTGCCGTCTGTGAGAACGAAAAAGATTAACTAAGAAGATGACAAAACATTGTTCTGAATTTCTATTAATCATCAATATAGTGCTTATCATTATTGCAAATATATTATGCTTTCTTATTAACACGCGGTCTGTTGTTCCAAGCTCCATAAGAATAACATCGAGTGCATATATGGTAATATTTGATCCGCTTTGTATTTTGTCAGTTGCATATATAAAGTTTTATTTTTTATTTTTAAAGACTAATAAATATTTGCATCTCATAAATAGCTTTAGCAGTGGCTTGTTTGGCAAAATAAAATGTTGTAAATAGATCCATGATTGAGTACTAACTTTCTCTCTCTATATTTTTGGTTTTTGGTGAACTCAAAAGCATAAGCATAAATAGATATACATATCACATCACGTAGTTATGGGCTTAAAATTGATCAAAACTATCCTTTGAAAATATCAAGCTCCAATATCTTGACAGTTCGTTTGGCAAAAACGGAAAAAAGTTGTAGCTAGCCAAGAATCACTACCTGACTGGACTGCATCGACCACAACGCTAACCAAAAGTAAGGAAGTGCCGACCAAGGCAACCCACTTCAATTTGTTTTTCGACTGGCCTGGTAGGCTCAATCCCAATGTTAGAAGTCAACCAAATCATATCTTGAACTGTAAATATGTAGTATATTTTGCTTGTCATCATATTCATGCTTATGCATCCGTGTTTCAAGCCTTAAGATACGACTAAATTTGCATATGTGGATTTAATTTTTTATTTTGTGATTTTGTGCACTACTTCATGTTCTTGAGATGATTCACATGTCATATATTAGAAACCGGATCTTTAATTGCATTTCATGAGTGAATTGCATTAGGATCTTGTATATAGGATCATGCATATGTTTACTAACTTTGTTTTGTAATTATTGGCGGGACATCAATAAATATGTAATTTTTTGTGCTTTAGCTTCCCGCTTGTATATGTTTTTCTTATTATGTTTCGCATCCTACCATGTGGTTATGTGCTTATTTGATATAACTCTATGCATGCCAGTGGGTGAAAGTTGTGTTGTTTAATTTGGAATAAAATTGATTTTTATAATTGCACTATTCAAAACATTTTCGAAATTATGTGTAGACACTCCATTTTGCCCGTCCTTAAGACTTGGGTGCTTCACTCTAAACACTTGATGATGAAATGTTACGCTGTGCAATCGTTCGATCCTTCAGCAAAAAGATTCTGTTTTGAGCTTTAAAACCTAAACTTTGCACCCCCTTTGGACCAAAAACCTTATTTTTTCTAGCCCGACCACTCAGAGAATAGCTAACCAACAGATGACTGGCAGGCCATTTTCTTTGGGCCGACCGTACATCCTCATGGCCGGCCAGCCATGTTCAGCGTAGTAGATATTTTCACGCCTGCCAGTTGCTCCCATGCACATGCTTTGGATCAGCTGTCCTTTTTGTAAATATTTCGGACGTAAGAAGCTGTTTTTCTATAAATACAACACCCCCTTCATGGTTTGGGGTTAGAAAAAATCTCCAATAGTCTGAAGCTTGTTCAACACACTTTTCTCCTCTATTTTAATGTAGATACACAATACGTACATTGTAATAACCCGACCCTCTCATATGCTTTAATTCCCTCATTATATGTGTGATTATATGTGTGCTTACGTGTTAGATGTGAAATTCATGTTTTAATGTGTGAATTACGTGTTTATAACTTTGAATTTGTTGGTTATGAGAAAGTATGCTAAAATTACAACATTTGGACTGAAAATTGAAAGCCTCAAAGGCACGATAAATTGAAATTGACTTTACAGTTATGATTAGCATGATTTTTAGAACATAATATGAAATTTTGTAAATATTTTATTCGTAACGAATTAATTGAATTAATTTAGGTTAACCCTTAATTAAGCTTGATATAAGCTCAATAAGCTAAGCCTTAGTAGATATAATACATACACTTGACCCTTAGTGTTGGGACGTGAACTCCAAGACACAAATATCTCCTGGAAAGACTTAGAAGAGAGAAGAAGTGAAAATGAAAGGAAGAAGAAGAACTTCAACCTTAAGCTTGGAGATTGGAAGAAATTAAAAGAGTAACTCAAAGATTGGCTCAAGGTAAGTATAAATCAACTAGAATACTCTAAATCTTGCTTTAATTGGTTCAAATCAAGACTAAAATGAAGCTTTGACACCCATGGAAGTTAGGGTTTATGAGTTATGATTAACACATCTCATGAAAATTTGGATTTGGTTAATTAAATGGTTGATTCTTGTGTTTTGAGTAGTCTTGCATTAGATTATGAACCATTGCCTTTTTATCTTTAGTTTTTGCATGCTTTGAACTCATGTATGTATATATGTTTGTATATACCATGAAAAGATGATGAAAATGAAGGAATCATGGGAATTAGAGTTGTATATGTCAGTTAAAGTAGGTTTTGATCTAAGTGAGTTTGGGTTTCATGTTTATTATGTTCATAAGTCATATTTTTGAAGTGAAATTACTTGAATTGAGCCTTAGAAATGCCTTTGGAAAGCTTGAATTTGTTAGATTTTGGACTGCACAACAAAGCCCATAACCGCACATACGGGGCTCATAGCCATATGTGCAAGATGTACAGCTGTACGTGCGGGGCTCAAAGCTACACGTGCAGAAAATAGGGGAAGCAAGTCGAACATTCTGAAATAAAAGCAACTGCGGGCCGCACGTGCGGCACACCTTTCCGCACGTACGGTGAGGGTCTTCTGCACATGCGAGAAATATGAAGGAAAACTGTATCATTTTGTTCATTTTTTTGACCCTCTGAATCTGTTAATATGTATGTTTAATCCCTCCGAAATGCTTAAAGACAAATAGGAATTGAACAAAATGGAAGAATGATTAAAGAGATGAAACTAAGAAAAGAATGAAGTGCTTATCCATTTGCGTGTGTGCTATGTGTAGGTCGCTCGCCGGAAGGGACCATTGTGCGACCAAATCACTGTGAGTAATAATAGTGTAACGATATATTATGCTTAAGTATTTTAGCGTGCTTTACACAAGTTATGTTTTATTGAGATGATTGAGCATTTGACAACAATAGTATATGAAATGGACCTGAGGTCGTTCTATTTCTGTTATATATAATGGGCCCGATTCCGTTATGCCTAATATGGATTACTTGGTCCCAAGGCCAAGGGAGATGGAGACGTGTCGATGTTCCATCTACCCTATAATGTTCAGAACAACTATTGACATGTTGGGCCTAAGGCCACTCTGTATTATTTATATTGGGCCTAGGGTCGTTCTGTATCATGTTGGGCCCAAGGCCGTTCCGTTTTATGTGGGCCCAGGCTATTCTGGAATGTGATTATGACTAAGATATGTGTTATATATATATATTCTCCAAGGCATATGCTCACTCATACGAACCTCCTTATATTATTATTACTCACTGAGCTTTGCTCACTCCATATTTATATTTATTTATGTAGGTGATCAGCTTGGAGGTCAGCCCTAGGTCAGCTTCAGGAAACTTTTGATGGACCTGTTTTGTTAAGTCTCCAAAGTTGGAGCCTTTTGTCTTTTTGAGGAGTTCCTTTGATGCTACATTTTTGTTAAGTCTTTAGTGGCTTTTATTGAACACTTGGTTAATATGTAAATTTTGGGTTATTAACTCTTTGTATATACCTACATGACTTGGACTTGTATTTATATGAATCATGTATGTGAACTCTCTATATATGACATGATGTTTTAAGATCTTGGTATTTAAGCACTGCTCAATGAACGTTCTGTTATTTTATTTGCTTCCACTCAGGCCCCGTTATGATAAATTGTTTGTAATCTGTATGAGACCGTAAGTAATCAAGAGATCACCGGCCGGTCACGATCCAAACTTTTAGGAGCGGATTTGAGTTGTGACATACACCTTACAAGCTTAAACTTCAAGCTTTTGCTGAGGTTCTTGAACACAATTTCAGTTGCTTGAGAGCATTTGGATTGTGGTTTGTGAACTAAGAACAACATCCTCTCTTTCAAGAGGTGATCTTTGAACTTTTTCACCATATTTTCCCTCTCTTTTCTCTTACTTTCATACTGATTTCAGAGTTGTTTTTAAGTTTAAAATGTAATTAAAACTTTGTTAAAAGTGAGTGAGCTAGCCACATTTCCATTGGTTAACTCACTAGTTGTGCACCACTTTGTTTTCTTCTTCTTTTTTTTTTACTTTCTTTTCACTTCATTTGGTTAAATTTTAGTACCTTTTTAGCATTGTTTTTAGGTTGTTTTTGTATGATATGACTTGAATATGGGCTTATAAAAAGGTTCTAGTCCTCCCAACTACATGTGCTCTTACTTCCTATGCTTTAAATATCATATTTGTGTTATTGTAAGTCCTCCCAGATTTGGCGTGTTTATGACATTGCAGCCAATCCGTTGGAGTTAATTGTTTTACCTTGTTATAGCGTAACTTGGAACCTTGTGGCCATGGGAGGATTAGAGCTTAGGCTTAGCCACCTCGCCTCAAGTTTAGTTATCTAGCATTAGATTTCTTTCTTTCATAGGTGTTGTCCACCTTGAAGCTAGGTAATAGCTTCCATATTCAAATTGTGGAAAAACTCTTTTGTCGATCATTTTTGAAACATGGAAATAGATGTTTCATCCTTGTTCCATGAAAAGAGGAGGTGTCAACAATTTTGGCAAGTTGTGTGTTTAAGTTTTGATAGATAGTTTGTTTCTTGTTTTGTTCCCTTACTTGCTTTGTTGCTCTTGAAGAGCTCTTTATTGAGAAGTGTTGAAAACTTTCTCCTAGTTTCACTTTGAAGCATGGAAATGGATGTTTCATCCTTATTCCATGGGTAGGGATATGAGTTGACAACACTTTTTGAATGGTTACTTTTGTTCATTTTGGTTGCTCTATGATCATCACGTATTATCTTGTGACTTGATAAGTTATGAGTTAAGCATGTCTACCTCTTCCATGAATAAATTTCATGATAGGAAGGAGGTAAGGAGAATAGCTTTGTTTTGTGTTTAGTTAAGTCTTTTCCTTTTTCTTTCAAAGATTATCATGCAACAACCTTGCTATGGTTAATGATTTGGGAAGCAAACCTACTCCCTGCTTGAAAATCCTCATGACAGGAAGGAGCAGGAAGGATGAACAGCTTTTGGAAACCCTCTGTCTTGCTCTATTCCAGTTTTGTTACAGCAGGGTATTCTCTAGAAATAGTGGCTAGCCGGCCATTATTCTGTACGGCCGACCACTTAATCAGGCCGGCCAACCAAGAATGTTGTACGGCAGTGGTATTTTCTCGCAAAACAAAGCAGATTTTTCAGAACAAAATAGAACTATTTTCTGATTGTAAATAGAACAGCTTCCAGTAGCAAACATAGAGGTTTCTAGAGGATGTTCTCGCTTGTGCGCATGCAACTCGCCGCTTATTCAAGTCCATTAGATTAGCTTCGAGATTCATATTATGTACTTAATTAGTTGCTTTCATTCAGACTTGTAATAATTAATTAGTTCATTCATTTGTGTTTGAAATAATTAGTTAATTAGGACATTCGGATACTCTTGTGCGAGGGTAAACTTGCAATATTTGTATGTCTTCTAACCCCTATTTATCTCTCCCTTTTATTTACATGCTTACCGTAGTTGTATATAGTATCATGTTTCGTTTCATATCATTACCATGCTTTGTATCTATTTTTTTATGCATTAAGGTTCGGTTCATCATTTTTGAATATCATTGTTATTTCCTACTTACTTGAATACGTGTGTTACCGCATGTTTTAAGTTAATCCATATGACATGTTAATAAGCCGAACTTAATAGTTGCATTATTATATGTGTTGCATTAGTTATGTGCATTGTTAGGGTCATACATTTTTCTAATTGCTTTCTTTTTCTTTGGCTTACCTCGAAGTACTAGGTGAGCATTTTTTTTTTTTTTACTTTAGCATATTCATGTGTGTGATTGTTGCCATGCTTAGCATCTTACCATAAGGCTACGTGCTTACTCAAAATAAACTGTTTGAATGCCTATGAATGAAGGTTATTTTACTTGCATTGGAGATGATTTTAATCAAACGTGTTACTCAAACGTGTTACCCAAAAGACAACCTAAGAGGGAGTGAATTAGGTTTTTACAAATAAAAATAATAATACCCTAATAAAAATTATGACTAGCACAATAGATAAATATAGTTAATGAAATAAAAATAATTAAAACAAGTGTTCTAACAACTATGTCAATTAATGATTTTAGCACAATAAAAATATGCAATATAGTTATGGCAATTTAAATAAAATAAAGAGATAAGGGAGAGAGAGGCAAACAAATTTATAGTAATTCGGCTTCAACTCGACCTACGTCTACTCCTCAAGCTTCACTTAAGATTTTCCACTATTCTCTAACTTCACAAGGTGCTAGCAACCTTTTCACAGATGGAGCAATCTTCCATAGATTTTACACAGACTTTCTAAGTCCAAAAAACACTAAGAGTACTACACTCTTACAGGATTGAAAAGAATGTGCTTTTGCTTTCATAGAAAACTATAAGAATTATCTCTCAAAGATAGATATAAAAATGAGACTCTGATTTTTCTGTAATCCTCACACAGGAAAGATGGGTTTAAAGCTATACGACTTAATGTATAATTTTTGAGAAAGGATGTAAACAAAAATTGAAGAACACTTCTCAGAAAATTTTTCAGAGAATAGATGAGAGTGATTTTAGATCAAACAATATTTTTTGGTTTTTTTTGTCACTTGTTTACATTAGAGGCTTTGGTATATATAATGAAACTTATAGCCGTTTATAGACGTTTATAGTCGTTGTACTCCATCATTACTAATTTGAATATCTTCCACTCCATCATTACTAATTTAAATATCTTCCACTCCATCATTACTAATTTAAATATCTTCCACTTGAACCTTTTGGCCTACTGCTGTACTGGGCTGTTTGAACCTCTGGTTTGGGCATTATTTTTGGGTTGAAATGAACTTCTGATTTAAGCAAATATTAAATACATTCAAACAATATTGGAAAAAAGTTTAGGTGAGAAATAATGGGACAAAATAAATTTAGATTCTATTTTTCTCTTTCAAATAAATTAAAACATAATTAAATAAATCATCAAAATAAATTTGGATTCTATTTTTCTCTTTCAACTAAATTAAAACATAATTAAATAAATCATCAAAATAAATTTTGGATTCTATTTTTTTCTTTCAAATAAATTAAAACATAATTAAATAAATCATCAAAATAAATAAGTTTAACAAAATGTATGTACGAGCTCATTTCTTTCCTTTTGAGTTGTGTGCACTCAAAACTCTTTTAAAACAAAAATCACATAAAATTAAGTCATTTCCAAAGCAAGCGAAATAGTCTATACTTGTGTGCCTCACATAGTAAGTTAGCATAATAAAATCAGATCAATAGCATATAATGTTGATAAAATTCATATCATGATTAGTAGAGGCCGATCTTTGATCGGGTGAGAGGGGGTGCTCAATTCATGACCTTCCCCTCTCATATCTAAGTTTCCAAACTGAGACAACTTTGGTTACGATAGATAAGTGGCCTTTGGCACAAGTCACAGGCTTCTTAAATTTTCTAAAAATATTTAGGTGGCAACTCTAAAATCTGACAATGCAGTCCATTTTTGGCATCTCTGATGATTGATGGATTTGCCAGATTTGGACTCTCATTTATTTTATTTTTTTCTATTTCACATTGCACTTGTGAATCCAGATTCAGAACCACAAGAGTTGGAACTGTAAGACTATCGTACCTGAGGAGACTAAACCCCTCCGAGGGGGACCAGTTACAATATGAAATCAAATTGTTCCAAAACAAATGACACAATCTATATTTGCTTGCTTCACATAGTAATTTTAGCATTTATTAAATAACCAGAATATGAACATGTAAAGTTAATAAAATTCATATTATGGTTTAGTAGAGGTTGATCTTTGATCAGGTGAGCAGGGTGCTCAATTAATGACCTTCCTCTCTCATACCTAAGGTTCTGAGCCAAGCATCCTAAGTTACGACGAACAGTGGCCTTGGCACGAGTCACAGGCTTCCTATTTTTTCCAAAACATTAGGTGGCGACTTTGAGATCTGATGACGTTGTCCATTTCGGGTAAATATTTTTGCAATAAAATGGATTTTCTATAAAGTTGTCAAATCTGAACTCTCATTTATGTTTCACATTGCACTCGTGAGACTAGATTAAAGAAATCGATGATCTGAACTATTTAACGGGCTCGGGTACCTCCCGGTTTGGACCCTCTATTTATTTGATCTAGTTTGACAAATGCAATATGAAACATAGATGAGAGTCCAGATTTGACAACTTTTTAGAAAATCCATTTTTATTGTAAAAACATTTATCAAAAATGGACTGCATCATCAGATCTCAAAGTCGCCACCTAATATTTTAGAAAATTAGGAAACTTGTGACTCATGCCAAGGCTACTGTTTGTCGTAACCAAAGATGCTTGGCTCGGAACCTTAGGTATGAGAATGGAAAGGTCATTAATTGAGTACCCCCGCTCACCCGATCAAAAGATCGGCCTCTATTAAGCCATAATATGATTTTTATTAATTTTATATGTTCATATTCCAATTATTTAATAAATGCTAAAATTATTATGTGAAGCAAACAAATATAGACTGTGTCATCCATTTTGTAACAATTTGATTTCATTATCTTGAAAATATTTTGAATAGTGCAATCATAAAAATCAAGTTTATTCCAAATTAATTAATATAACCTTCACCCACTAGCATGCATAGAGTTATATCAAATAAGCAACTAGCCACATGGTATGATGCTAAACATAGTAGAAAAACACACATAAGCGGGATGCTAAAGTATAAAAGTTTACATATTTACCGACATCCCGCGAACAATTACAAAACAAAGTTAGTAAAAACATGCATGATAATATTCTATATACATGATCCTAATGCAATTCACTTATGAAATGAAACTACAGATCCGACTTCTAATATGTATGACATGTGAAACATCTAAAACCATGAGGTAGTGCACAAAATCATATAATAATCAATTAAACCCACAAATACAAATTTAGCCGGATCTTAAGGCATAAAGCATGGATGCAAAGTATGAATGTGACGCCCCGAAATGTACCCTAAGGGTTGTAGTCAAGGAAGGTCACAAGTGAATCCTACAGCCAATAACCAAGTAAAATCCCAAATCGCCGGAGGAGTCAAATTAGCCTTCCTTCTAAGTCCAACTTTCTTAGGTAGCGCACTACCCTTTTGACAGATCTTAAAAGGCATTGATTCAAGGGCTCATAAGCAACGTAGGGAACTATATTTGTGTTTAAAATATAAGTACATAATAATAATAGAATAGTTACTAATATCCTTAGTTACAAAAGTTAGTTCCATCAACATTATAGCCCAAAATAAAATTTTAGATGGGCTTTAACAAAACAATAAAAAGAAATTTCTAACTTTTCTAGGATAGCCAAATGTCTTCGAAGATTTTTAGCTTGTCGTCTTCTGTTGCAAGCTCCTCTTCGGCACCTCGTATGATACGCCGTGAGCTTTGAATGCCCAGTAAACACACACACACCCCGTCCCTTTTTTCCCATCTAATACACAATTGCAATTATAACAATAGAGAAAGGGAACATGACATTTAAATAAATAACAAAGATTACAAGGTTAGTTGTTAGTAGTCTAGAAATCCCCCAAAAAGATTTCATCCTCCCAACCACAAGAATTAGACGTGGATTATTCGGTATGTCCCCTCTTTTGCTACTTTGTTGCAAAACTTACCTCGAATGCCTACCAACGGTTACATACCACGTAGCGCCAACCACAAAGCCTTAAAAGAGATGGTAATAATGGGCCTTGCCCAAATCCCTCCTCACACCAAATACCTAGGGTCCAAATATAACCACTCCGTTTAAGGATTCCAAAAACCACTTGTGCAAGATTTTACTTCCAAAAGGGAACACGTCTCGTTAACCAATTCAATTATAACTTCATCTCACAATAATACCCATGTGATCAGAACCCCATTAGCCGCCCCATTAAGTTTTTCATTTAGATTAACGTTTTAAGTTAGTTAGTACAAGCCAGTAACAAGAATAAATTAGCATAAGTGTAAGCATCGTCGATGGACTAAAATAAAGGATATACAACCATGACATGTGTAATAGCATACCAAGACATGATCATATGTTAATAAGTATATTCATGAATACAAGAGCATAAAATACCAATGCCAACAGAATTTCTAGATTCAGTACCACTTAGAGATTAAGATCAAATAGGTTATTTCAATTTTTTCCCGAACTCAGCCTTTCTATGGTTCGTTGAGAATTCAATCTAGTTTTCAGAACATGTTTTAGAAATGGAATAGATTTTTCTAGATTTTTACTTATTTAAGAAAAGCTCCAGCCTTATCCAGATTCATCAACCGTTACGAAAATCAGAGTTTCTCACAAACTGCTCACTCTTTTTTGATGAAACCAGTTTTTCTTGAAAGCTAACTCTTTAAGGAAGATTTTGACATAAAACCAAAGTCCAGGAGATTTTTCTACATTTTTCTAGAATTTTTGAAAGTTGGTGGTAAAACAGGGTTTTTATGCACAATACTTAAAATAAGAAGGTTGGTGAGAAAAGAGGCTAACCAAAGAAAATTTTTCACTTCTTTTGTGATGAAAATATGCTAAATAATATATAATAAACTCAAAAATTTCAATTGAAGGTATGCCTTTGGAAATTTTGAGAAAACGGTGCAGAAGAAGATAGTTTGTTACCGATTAAGGAAAAACACAAGAAGGGTGGAACAAGACACAACTCTTTTCTTTTTTCTTTTTACACAAGAATACCATTTAAAACACATCTGAAATTAATGTTTAGAACCTCTAAGAGCATGTATTTGAAAGAAAAAAATGAAAGAGAGAGTTGTGTTATGGCTTACTTGAGGCTTGATTGAATTGCTAGCAACTTTCTCTTTTTCTCCTATCCTCCACCAAGCTCACTCTCTTCCCTCTCTTTTCTTCCAGCCATGTGGTGTGATGTGTGTATTGTTCTTGTGTGCAAAATGCTAAGGTTGAGATTTCTTTTATAGGAAAATTGGTGCAAAAGGTCCACTTTGCCCATTGGTTGGAATTGGATTGGATATTTTGGATTTAGTTTGAATTCAATGGAATAGTGGATGGTTAGAGGACTTAATTGAGTACCTAAGCATAATCTAGTTGGGGCTTTATCTTAATCAAACCAACCTAGTTACAAGTACAATACATATATACATATATATATATAAGTTTGTACCTAAGGTCAAAGATTTTTTCCTTAATTCATGCAAGTTTGTCTCAAAAGTACACTCATTGTATCTATATAGGTAATGGCCGGCCATAGATGGTGATTTGAGGGACTTATTTTATTATTTTTTGTGTACAAATGTTGGAAATTGTAAAGTATGGTGTACAAAATAGATTTTAGGGTACAAGTGTATATATATAATGGTACTTATTTGGAGTTAATTTGTTATTTAGAAAAAAATGTGAGGGCTTTAGGTTTAAAGCAGAACAACTTACATATATACCGACGTCCCGCGAATAGCTACAAAACAAAATTAGTAAAATATGCATGATCCTATATATAAAATCCTAATGCAATACATACATAAGAATGATTCTAAAGATCCAGCTTCTAAAACATGACATGTTGCAAAACATGCGCTAGCGCACAAAACTATGTAATTATCAATTAAAGTACAAACATGCAAATTTAGTCGAATTTACACATGAATCATGTATGTAAAAGAATGAATATCCCTGGCATGCAAGATATATACATATGTACAGTTAGGGAAAACGATTAAAGAATGGGATAGATAAGAAGTAGGAAGGGGGAATTATTACAATACTTTAAATATTACAAATCCGAGGGAGATAAATAAATATTACAACACAATATAAAAATCCTTACAAACACTCAAAATAAAATAAACATAATAAAATAACAACTTCAAGCGCCTCAAAGACCATTAGAGGTTGATTTTCTCAACGTCGAAAGACTACTCAGTTTTGCCTAGAGGTCGCGGGTACGTCATGAAGGTCATGCGCGTGATGCTGTACTTTTAGGTGGCTACCCGACCAACTAACGAGTTGGGTAGCCCAGTAGGCTCGGCCAAACTCTGTTTTCTTAAATTTTCACAACAAAAATATAACTAAAAACAATATATATGGGAGCCGTAACTCACCACTTTCAATTAGACTACAACAATATATAATATAATAAGAAATCAAAGCAAAAGAGCAAAATAAGTAAGAAATGCAAGAAAATAAAATAAATTTAAAATTTACCTCTTCAAGAAAGGATGAACTTCATGATTTCCAAACTTCCTTTTGATCCCCTCAAGTATATGAATTATGTTCTCAATCCTCAATTTAAAAGTTTGGAATTCTTGCTAGAATGATGGCTTGGGGGTGTATGTGGTAAAAAGTGATTATCTCTATTGTTTTTGTTCACTTTTATCAACACCCACCCTTCATCTTGATCAAAGCTACTGAAATTCAAGTATTTCAGAATTTTTGGAGGAGTTTTGGGTGTAGAAAAGATGGAATTTCAGTTTGTGTAAAAAGTATGAGGTGTATATAGAAGGTATGGAATTTCAGTTTTTGAGTTTTTAGCTCAAAAACTCAACTTTTCTCTCTTTTTTTACTCTTTTCTCTAGCTCAAATGTTCTCTCCTTACTCTATTCCCTTGCTCGTCTCAACAATCTGATGTATACATATAGGCTAAGCAAGTAGAGAAATGATAGAAGACAAGATGGAAGACAAAAGGAAGATAATGGAGCTAATGGAGCATTGATGGAGCTAATAAGACACAAAAGTGGAGCCTTATCTCTAATGGATCAAGCACTGGATAATGGAGGCTGAGTGTATATGCATGTGGTGATAAATATATCATAAATTGGGTCAATGAGGTGTCCCAACCAAACCAAAACCAAAAAAAAATGGGTCTTTTGTTGTTTCAAGTTTGGTCAACAAAATCTGCACATAAGCCCAACTTCAAACAGGCATATCTCCCTTATCCGGACTCGATTTTAGGTCATTCTTGGTTCTAAATTGAAGCCCCAGAAGTATGCTTTCCAATGGTAGTGGCCCCAAATCTAAATTCTAAGTATAGAAAGAGATTATTCCTAATTTAGTGAAGGTTGTTCATTTCTCTCGGGCCAGGTCAACAAAATCTGATCTTAAGCCCAACTTCAAATGGATATATCTCCCTTATCCGGATTCGGTTTTAGATGATTCTAAGGTCTAAATTGAAGTCCCAGAAGTCTACTTTCCAATAGTAGTGGCCTCACATATAAATTCAAAGTGTACAAAAAGATATGCCTAATTTAGTGAAATCTATTCATTTCCTTCTTAACGATTTGATGCTCATCCTTTTCCTAAACTAATTTTCTTCCATCCCCTCCTATTTCCTTCAACTCTAAACCTATAAACAATGTATGAAATATTTTTCAAAAAGTTCACCTCCATTCCATTTATTTCCACTTTGTCCTTACTCGATTTATTGAAAAGTGCAATATTTTAATTGAAATGGGTGCTCGAAACATAGTAGAAACATTTGGAAAAGTATTTTGAAAATAGGGTTTTAAGGTCTAAAATAGTTTAGCCAAAAATATGTGAAGGTTGGGATTAAAGCTCAAATTCCATCTCTTTTCTAAGGATTCTGTGAGAAATACATTCTGATTGTCATCATTGGATAATTAACAGAAAGCACCCAAGTCTTAGGGCCGGTCAAAATGGGGTGTCTATAGTTACCCCTATTTGATAGAGCTCAAAGTCATTTTATGACGTGAATGAATGTCAAAACCCGAAGATGACCCTTTTGACAAGGCCGTAAGACTCGGACAAACAAACAAGATGCAATGCTATGGTTGAACCTGAAGGTTGCCTACATATCCCATTGCAAGGAAAACCAACGTAGTTCAGGAGCAAGATGCTAATGATATGCAGGAAGATTTTGGGAACTGGACTTATACACTACATGAAGCTGATTATTTTTGAAAAATTTATGATCATTTAATGAGCAATTTGATAACATGAATGAAAAACTTAAATTAAAACAAAAAGCAAGCCATGTCTCACACAGAAAGAAGTAAGCGAATAACGAAACGGTGCAACCAATCAAAAACATCTCCCCGCGTTGCATACGGAAAGAGAGGGAAAACCTCACCAAAGGAAATCAACAACCTAACGCGTCTCACGTGAAAGGAGGAAAGGTGGTGTGAACAACAGGTGCACTTGATGTTTCTAACCAAGTGAAACAACAACCTAACGTGTCTCACGCGAAAGAAGGAAAGATGGTGTGAACAATAGGCGTACCTGATGTTTTTAACGGAGTGAAACAATAACCTAACGCGTCTCATGCAAAAGGAGGAAAGATGATGTGAACAACAGACATACCTAATGTTTTTAATCGAATAAATCAACAACCTAATGTGTCTCACGCGGAAGGAGGAAAGATGGTGTGAACAACAGACGCACCTGATGTTTTTAACCGAGTGAAACAACAACCTAATGCGTCTCACGCAAAAGGAGGAAAGATGGTGTGAACAACAGGCACGCCTGATTTTTAACTGAGTAAATCAACAACCTAACGCGTCTTACGCAAAATGAGGAAAGATGGTGTGAACAACAGGTGCACCTGATGTCTTTAACTGAGGTAAAACAACAACCTAATATGTCTCATGCAAAAGGAGGAAAGATAGTGTGAACAACAGGCGCACCTTATTTTTTAACTGAGTAAATCAACAACGTAACACGTCTCACGCGAAAGGAGAAAAGATGGTGTGAACAACAGGCACACTTGATGTCTTTAATCGAGGTTAAACAACAACCTAACGTGTCTTACGTGAAAGGAGGAAATATGGTGTGAAGAAAAGGCGCACATGATGTTTTTAACCAAATGAAACAACAACATAACGCGTCTCACGCGAAAGGAGGAAAGATAGTGTGAACACCAGACGCACTTGATGTTTTTAACCGAGTAAATCAACAACCAAACGTGCCTCACGCAAAAGGAGGAAATGGTGAACAAATCCAAACACATCTCATGCGAGAGGAGAAAGGTGAACTTGAAATCCAAACGCATCTCACGCGAAAGGAAAAAAGGTGAACAAATCCAAATGCGTCTCATACAAGAGGAGAAATAGTAAACAAATCCAAACATGTCTCACGTAAGAGGAGAAAGGTGAACTAACCAACAGACATACCTAACCGTTTCCTACGGGAGGAGAAAGATTTTAACCGGGTAAACGTCACATCCTAACACATTTCTCGTGAAAAAAGCGAAGGTAAATTCGAAGTCCAAGCGTGTCTCACGCGAGTGAAGAAGGTATAGTAGAATGATTTCTCTTTTCTTTTCTTTTTTTCAAAAATCAAAATCATTATTATTGTTATTATTATTTATATAAATACCAAATATCGTATACATATACACAACATATACATAATACAAATACGTATACAGGCACACACAGGTAAGCTATATATATATACGGAGACACATACACATATGTATATATATATATGAACAAAAACACATATACGGTATACACATATTCACATATAGACAAAATACATACAGATATGTATATACAACATATATATACACATTCGGGGAATAATCCATTACCGATAAGGAATATTCTATTTGTTGACATCAACGTACGCAAAACACACAAAACTAAAGGAAAAACACAAATGCGTTGATACGGAGGTTCGAACCCCCAATCTAAAGCTCAACCTCCCAGCCCTTAACCGTCGAACCAGATTACCTAACCAAGCCACTCTTGTGACAAAATATTCAAACAAATATGTATATAATACATAGGTACATATATACATGTACATGTAACTCTCTTGCCTCTCCTGTTTTGTCTCTCTCTCCCTTCGAATGCCGCACCTGACACGCGGCTTCGACTTTTGCACCAGCCGGCTGACAAAGCTAGACCCTTCCCAATTTTTTTATAACAATTGCCTTGGCTCTCTCTCTCTCTCTCTTTGTCTTCTTTTTTCTCTTCCATCTTCTTCTTCTCTTCTATCTTCTTCTTAATCATTGCTTGAGAGAGATAGAACAGAGAGACTGAGCGGAGAAGAAAGGCTGCCAAAACTCAGTCTACTCTCTGCTATTACTCTGTGACTCCTTTTTTTTACACCTCTCTTCTCTAACACATGGCCTCATCCCGTCCCCTCGCTTTCTTCCCAGACCTTAATGATCCCATAAGCTCCCGTGGACGGAGTGCCCCTGCTCCTACTCCTCTTAACTTTCATATACTGTTAATCGAGCAAATAATGGCTGCTCAATCTGACATTGAAACCAACCACTACACGCTGAAGTCCTGCATAGAGACAATGACTACGGTCTCCAATTTATCTCATCAGCTGCAGAACAGGACAACTGAGGTACAACAGTTAAACGCCCAACTCTCTCTGCTCCAGCACATGTACAAGGATGTGTGAGCAGAGATTAACGCACTAAAGGCGGAGAATAAAGAGTTAAAATAGCAGGCCACCTTCATAGCCTGATTTGGAGTACCTTTGTACTTTGCCTTTGATAGTCGGCAAGGAGTCGACTCTCTCGGCGAAAGCACTAAGGCGGGGTCTCCAAGTCCTAAGACGAAATCAAGATAAAGAGATCGGTGGGAGAGTTGAGTAAGTGAGGTCGGCGTGTGGCCTTCATTGGAAAAGAAAATCAAAGAAAATCCTTTCTTTTTTTTGTGTTTGTGTTTGTTTGTTTGTTTTGTTTTATTTATTTATTTTTTTTGTATATATTCTTGGGAGTGGGCACTTATAGCTTTAACTCTCTTTTGTACAAATTTGATCGGGGCTTGATCCTTGAAGCTTTAATAAAAAAGAGTTTTGTTCTGTAAATCCGGATGGCATGAATGGCACAATACTGAACATAAAAATCATTTTGTTTTGAATTTTGAACTTGAAAATCGCTGCATTGTAATGAATTCTGAACTGAATATTGAGCCTATCACTGACCAAAACACAAAACATAACTCAACGAAATGAAAATGAAGCAAAAACCATCCCAAACACACCCCTTTTGCGCTTGCCAGAGCAAAATGAACTCAAAATAGAGTAACACTAGTCGATCGCCCAACGGAAAAGCATCGCCAGTGAGGACAACTACTGTGCATTTCCCGACGATTGCTTGATTAAGGTGACGAGAACTCGATAGTGCAGGTAAAGGACAAAAAACTGACTCAACTGTGCCCCCTAGTTCATCACTTTGCCCCTTTTGTTTTTTTTTTTTTTTTGTTGTTTTTGTTGTTTTTGTTATTTTTTTTTATTTTTTGTATATATGCTTGGGAGTGGCACCTATAGCTTCAACTCTCTTTTGTACAAATTTGATAGGGGCTTGATCCCTAAAGCTTTGTTCTGTAAATCCGGATGGCATGAATGGTACAACATTGAGCATAAAAATCATTTTGTTTTGAATTTTGAACTTGAAAATCGCTGCATTGTAATGAATTCCGAACTGAATATTGAGCCTGTCACTGACCAAACACAAAACATAACTCAACGAAATGAAAATGAAGCAAAAACCATCCCTAACACATCCTTTTTGCACTTGCAGAGGCAAAATGAACTCAAAACAGAGTAACGCCAGTCGACTGCCTGGTAGATCGCCCAATGGAAAAGCATCGCCGGTGACAACTACTGTGCATTTTTCGACAATTGCTTGATTGGGTGATGAGAACTCGATAGTGCGGGTAAAGGACAAAAAACCTAACTCAACTGGGCCCTAGTTCATCACTTTGCCCTTTTTGTTTTGTTTTTTTTTGTTTTTTTATGAAGGAGCACCAATCCTTCAAAATTTTCTCTCTTTTGTTTCGAATTTCTTCTCTTTTTGCAATGCTGTAATCATGGGGACTTCACCTTGGATTTGAATAAAAGAAATTTTGCTTTTGCACATCATAACGTGAATGGCTTTGCACTTGAGTTTGAAAATATTTTATTGAATTTGAATTTGAGAATGATCGAATTTGAATGAATTTTGAATTGGATATTGAGCCCTCAACTGACCAGAAATCAAAGAATAACTCAATGGAAGAAGAACAAAGCAAAAACAATCCAAACAAACCTATTTACATTCATTGTAATGAATATACTCAAAACAAAACTCTAAAAGACAAGCCATTGAGCTTTACACAAATTCTGTAGTTTTCCCATTTTGGGTTCATAAATTGTCCTATTGGCAGATTGAGTGACCAGTCGATTTGACACAAACAGGAAACACACCTGGAGTCAACTAAAATCATGATGGCCGACTGAATGGTTAGCCGGCCAACTGAAATATGAACATGGGACTCGAGAGTACGAGAAGAAGATAGAGTTCTTGACTCTACTATGCCCCTAGTTCATTGCTTTGACTCTTTTTGACTAAAAAGATTTTGACCAACATAAGAGTTAGATTAACATGCTTGTTCCACTCTCTGTTTTGAAATCATGTAAGCTAGGTTGTGAGTACTGAAAAATTTCTCTTTTTAGTCCAAAGAATGGTATGAGTTTTGCAAAAATGGAATAATTTTTTAGAAAATCAGTTAACTTCATTAAAAGTCCTCAAAATCTATTTTCACAAATGACCATTACCCGATTAACATGAAATCAACCTTTCTAATCTGAATCACATCCGATCTTATTGCCCCTAGTTCAAGGGCTGCCTCCATTCTGGTTATGCAAGCCTTATACTTTGGTTGATTACTGAACATTCTGAATCAAGGTTTGAAAGCTAAGGCGGTCGGACCTCAAGTCGAGAGGGATCCTATGTTGTACAATCTCAAGATCAATTCCAGGCATGTCTTCATAGGACCACGCAAAAATATTTTTTGAAATCTTTTAACAAAGTGACTAATCGCTCTTGCTCTTACGAAGACAATATAGAACCAATCTGGACCAAGCCAGGATCATTCTCAGTACCCACATTAATAGAAATGATCTCTTTCATCAAGGGCTTAGCACACCTCTCTCCATCTCAGTCGATCAAAATTTACAAATCCTGAGGAATTTCTTCCTTTTAATTTTTATCAGAATTTTGGAAATTTTTTTTGTAATTTTTGGTCAATGCAATGAATTAAAGGCACAGAGAAGTAAGCAGAATCTATGGCACTTTTATTGAAAAGAAACTAAGACTCAGCGATGACAACAGACTCAAAAGAAAATAACAAAGAAGACCTAGAGAGGACAGAAATGTCTAGGTTAGCACTCCCGAAATCAACAGACTTTAACTCACTAAAATGACTCGAGCCTGATCCCAACTCTACAAACTTGGTGGAATCAAACTTAGACTTAATACTCAATTCAGAACTCAGAATAAAACCATTCTCAAATTGCTAGTCAAAGTGTAGGCCATCCATAACATTCAAAATAAAGCTTATGCAATCAACAGGTGGTCACTCCCTAATCACAAAAATGGTCAGATATCCCACAAGCTCTATTTATTTACATTGGTAGACTTTGTGGGATTTCGGACTTTTCTGAAGCAATAGTGCTACAACAACTTAGCAAAAACAAAATGGAACTTCCAATCTGAACTATGGCAGCACTTTAGCCCAATTCGCACAACTGATCGTTGTATGCCCCCCACTGGAAAAAAAAAAAACTAAACCCCACAAACTGACATGCTTAAAGCATTGTTCAGAATTTGAGAACCCTAGATCCCATACATTGCACATAGCAGGAAAAAGAACAAACACCCCTATGGGGGTTAGGGTTATCTTGTCCTAGCTTTGAAATGATCTAGGGTTTCACTATTCAAACAAGCGGTATTATACATCCTAGAAATAGGAGAGCATCTTGTCCTAATTTTGAAAGGTACTATAGCTCATTATATGCACAAGGTTGGCTCTGCTCTAGGGGTTAAAGTCAAGGTGACATTACCAAAGAGTTCTTTAGGTCATAACCAATGAAGATTCTAGGAAATCAAAAGAGTCAATATAGCCTCTCTTTGAAGTCTGAGAACCTTAGATAGCAAAGCTTAGATAGCAGAGCCACATTTTTGGCAAATCTCAAAAGGTTATAACACAAGGCCTCCAAAGTAACGTAGAGATAGGTGTAGTGTCACAAAAAATGTGTCTGTACTCCCACCAGTATCTGGGCAATAGAGGGACTTTAAGTGCACCAATGCATGCAATGCAATAAACATATAATTGAAAATAAAAGTCATATCATGGAGTTCGAGTCAAGATTTCATAAAATCCTCAGCAAGTCACCAGAAACTATAACATGCCCTGGGGGTACCCGTGCGCGTTAAACATTTCGGACCCTTGATTTCTTTGATATAATCTCACGAGTGCAATGTGAAACAAAGATGAGAGTCCAGATTTGGCAACTTTATAGAAAATCCATTTTATTACAAAGTTATGGCCACAAATGGATTGTATCATCAGATCTCAGAGTCGCCACCTAATATTTATTTTGAGAAAATTACGAAACCCATGACTCGTGCCAAGGCCACTGTTCGTCGTAACCAAGGATACTTGGCTCGGAACCTTAGGTATGAAGGGGGAAGGTCCTTAATTGAGCACCCTTGCTCACTCGATCAAAAGATCGGCCTTTACTAAACCATGATATGAAATTTATTTTCTTTATATATTCATGTTCTAATTATTTAATAAATCCTAAAATTTACTATGTGAAGCATACAAGTATAGACTATGTCATTCATTTTGGAACAATTTGATTTCATACATTTTGAAAGAGTTTTGAAGATGTACAACTCAAATAAATTGAGTTTACAAATATGAAAAATCAACATCATTCCAAATTAAGCGACACAACCTCCATCCACTAACATTCATATAGTTATATCAAATAAACAAGTAGCCACAAGGTAGGATGCTCAAACATAATAAGAAAAACACACACAAATGGGATGCTTAAGCATAACAACTTACATATTTACTAACATTCCGCGAATAATTACAAAACAAAATTAGTAAAATATGCATGATCCTATATACAAAATTCTAATGCAATACATACATAAGAGTGCTTCTAAAGATCTGGCTTCTAAAACATGACATGTTGTAAAACATGCGATAGCGCACAAAATTATATAATAATCAATTAAAGCACAAAGATGTAAATTTAGCCGGATCCAGGCATGAATCATGTATGTAAAAGCATGAATATGCATGACATGCAAGATATATACATATGTACAGTTAGGGAAAGTAATTAAAGAATGGAATAGATAAGAAGTGGGGATGGGGAATTATTACAACACTTTAAATATTACAAATCCGAGGGAGATGAATAAATATTATAACACAATATAAAAATCCTCACAAACACTTAAAATAAAATAAACATAACAAAATAACAACTTCAAGTGCCTCGAAGACCATCAGAGGTTGATCTTCTCAATGTTGGAAGACTGCCCGATTTTGCCTAGAGGCCACGGGTACGGTCATGAAGGTCACGGGCGTAATGGTGTACTTTTAGGTGGCTACCCAACCAACTAATGGGTCGCGTGGCCCGATAGACTCAGCCAAACTCTATTTTCTTAGATTTCCACAACAAAAACAGAACTAAAAATAATATATATGGGAGTCTCAACTCACCACTTTCATTTAGATTACAACAATATATAATATAACAAGAAATCAAAGCAAAAGAGAAAAATAAGTAAGAAATGCAAGAAAATAAAATAAATTTAACATTTACCTCTTCAAGAAAGGATGAACTTCATGATTTTTGAACTTCATGATTTTCAAATTTCCTTTTGATCTCCTCAAGTATATGAATTATGTTCTTAATCCTCAATTTGAAAGCTTGGAATTTTTGCTAGAATGATGGCTTCGGGGGTGTATGTGATAAAAAGTGATTATCTCTATTGTTTTTGTTCACTTTTACTAACACCCACCCTTCCTCTTAATCAAAGCTACTAAAATTCAAGTATTTCAGAATTTTTAGAGGAGTTTTAGGTGTAGAAAAGATGAAATTTCAGTTTGTATGGAAGGTATTAGGTGTATATAGAAGGTATGGAATTTTAGTTTTTGAGTTTTTAGCTCAAAAACTCAACTTTTCTCTCTTTTTTTACTCTTTTCTCAAGCTCAAATGTTCTCTCCTTAATCTATCCCCTTGCTCCTCTTAACAATCTGATGTGTACATATAGGCTAAGCAAGTAGAGAAATGGTGGAAAACAAGGTGGAAGACAAAAGGAAGATAATGGAGCTAATGGGAGACAAAAGTGAAGCCTTATCTCTAATGGATCAAGCGCTAGATAATGGAAGTTGAGTGTATATGCATGTGGTGATGAATATATCAGAAATTGGGTCAATAAGGTGTCCCAACCGAACCAAAAAAAAAAAAAAAAAGGGTTTGATACTGCTTTGGGTCTGGTCAACAAAATCTACTCTTAAGCCCAACTTCAAACGGGCATATCTCCCTTATCCAAACTCGATTTTTGGTGATTCTTGGGTCTAAATTGAAACCCCAGTCCAATGGTGGTAGCCTCACATTTAAATTCCAAGCGTAGAAAGAGATATGCTTAATTTAGTGAAGGTTGTTCATTTTTCTCAGGCCAGGTCAACAAAATGTGCTCTTAAGCCTAATTTCAAACAGGCATATCTCCTTTATCCAGACTCAGTTTTAGGTGAGTGTTAAGTCTATATTGAAACCCCAGAAGTTTACTTTCCAATGGTGGTAGCCTCACATCTAAATTACAAGTGTACAAAGAGATATGCCTAATTTAGTGAAATATATTCATTTCTTTCTTAACGATTTGATACTTAGACCAGTTTTCTTTCATCCCCTCCTATTTCCTTCAACTCTAAACCTATAAAGAATTATGTTTTTAAATATTTGACCCAGAGTCAATGAGGACATGAGCTAAATGACCACAGACAGAAAGTGTACCTAACACAACATTTTCAAGAACTTCTGGTTTTCCAAGTACCACGGCAAAAGCCCGTCCTTGACGTTTTTGGCCGTTCCTCTCTCCTCTAGGTCCTGCGGGTTTCCTGACTAGGCCAGAGGAGCTGGCTATAGGATTAGTCAGCTTTGGACAATCCCTCAGCAAGTGGCCAACTTGACCGCATTTAAAATATGCTCCCGTGTCTCGATGGCATTGTCCCCAATGAGCCTTCCCACAAGTGGGACAAATTGAAACAGTGCCACTTCGGGGGTGGGTAGGACCTTGATGGCCTGAACTGATTGTGCCCATATTCACCTTTTTGGGAGGCACGACACCGGGTCTTCTGTTGTCTCTTTTCCAGAATCGCTTCTTGTGGCTTGGTTCCCCAGAACGCGAGGCTTAAATCCTCTTTTCTGCAATGTACGCCCGGTCTACCACTTCTGCATAGATTGGCAGTTTCAAGACCTTGAGCCTGTCTTTAATTTCAGCATCCAATCCTACTTCAAATTTTCTTGCTTTTTGAGTTTCGGTGGGGATGACGTATGTTGCAAACCTAGCGAGTTGAGTGAACCTGCTCTCATATTCGGCCACCGTCATGGTTTCTTGCTTTAGATGTATGAATTCGGATGCCTTCTGTTTCCGCAATGAATCTGGGAAGTATTTTTCGTATAATACTTCCAAGAACCTTGCCCAAGTCGTAATTTCTTCTTTGGCCAGAGTGAGAAGCGACCATTCCTGTGCATTGTCTTTGAAAGTGAAAGTGGCGAAAGTTACCTTTTGTCTTTCGGTGCAGGGTAGGGCGCGAAATTTTTTTTTCCATGTCTTTAACCCAAGCGTCTGCTACCATTGGGGTCTGGGTCGCCGGTAAATGTGGTGGGTTTCAGTTCCTGAAACTGTTTTATGGTAATTGGCTTCTCTCGCCGTTCTGGCATCCCATTATTGATGTTAGTTTGCAAGGCTTGCAAAAAGCTAGTAACCACTCTTTCCATTATTCTTTCCATCGATTCAGTGTCACTGACGATGACTCGCTTCCGTTACCATTATTGGCCATTCTACAAAGTAATAAACGAGGCATTACATTCACAACATAGCATATGTGTAAGCATGTGTAGCGCAATCTATATCTATATAAAATGCCAACTTTACTATTTCTACAATTAATATTACATCTTTGTTTCAAACATCAAAAAATTTGTTAGTGTCTCATCCTTGTGGTAAACAAAAACAAAAAGACAACAAAAAGCGATCAGAACACATCGTGGTCAACATACAAAAAGATTTTCTTCTACCAAATCTAGAGTGGTGGGTCAAATGGGCCAAAAAACCATGGGAAATAGTGTTGCATAAAAAGCTCAAATTCCCATCCTAACTGGACTACACCAAAACACATCCATGCTGTCTGGACTGTGAAAATGGGGATAGACTGTATGTATTCCAAAAATGCTCGATCGACAATCCAGCCAGGTGTCTCAACATATGACAAGTCATCATTAAAGTCAACATTTTGAATATTAATTATCTCCAACGGGTTAGGGATTGTGGTGAAAATATAGTCCTCAGGATACACGTTCCCCCTTCTGACCACAAAATCTGGGGGTAGAGGGCCTATGATATAGTGCGGGCGGTCATGTCCCGGGGCAACGCCAAGGACACAAGTGGGTCCATGAAAACACCTACGTGTATCGGTACAGCTTTGCCTTCACAGTAAATGTGGGACATCGGTAGGATCAGCCTGGATATAAACTGGCCGACCCATCAACTGGACAAGGCCTGGATGCAGTCCTCTGATTATGTCCTCTGAATCTCTCCAACTCTCAGGTGAGGCGAGGGCGGGGTGTTCGGCTAAAATCTCATCTAAATTAATGGCCTCGAGCTCATCCCAAAACGCATCATCAAGATTAATCTCTGATATTCCTACAACATCAAGATAAATGTGAGATTTTACACAAAAGGACTAATGTTGCAGGTAAATATTTATTATTATTATTATTATTTTATCTTATTTTACTTTGTTATGTTTATTTAGCTATATAGTTTTATTTATAGATTTATTTATAACTTTTCGAACTTCTTGATCAAATTAAAATAGTTTTTTTTTTTTTTGAACCGTTGTTCTAATACCACCTTTGTCACGACCCGACCCCAGGGGCTTAGGGTTGGAATCACAACTTACTAACTCATTCTATTTGTAGCAAATTAAACTACGCAAATGGAAATAAAAATAATTAAGCAAGAAATTACTCCTATTTTACTATTTCAATAAGAGAAAATACATTTATAGGGCTTTTATTATTTTATTATTCAGTGACCGGTCCTGAGTAGAACAAAAGGGAGCAAAAATATATATTAAAAAAAAGAAAGAAAGACAAAATAGTGGTTCAATATCAATTCATGTGCGTGTTCCATTTCGTGAGGTTATGGGTTTCTCCTACATCTCGTCACTTGAAAGGGTAACAGCTATAAGCACACAACAGAGTGAGAAATTTATGCCAAGAGTATAGGGAATACAAAATAACCATGGATAGTTAGTTACGCAAAACATTTACATAACTCAATTTAATAAATAAATCATTTAAGTGGCAGAAACTATGGTAACTCAAGGTATAATATAACTCACTTTAAGATTGAGTCTTACTATTTCCTTTCTATTTTTCTTATCTTTTCGAAACTGTTCTTTCTCCTTTCGGTTTCTCTTTATTTTACTCTCTTATGGTAAGTCAAAATATACGTAAAATATACTATGGTAACTCAAGGTATAATATAACTTACCTTAAGATTGAGTCTTACTATTTCATTTTTATTTTTCCTATCTTTTTGAAACTGTTCTTCCTCCTTTCGGTTTTTCTTTATTTTACTCTCTTATTTCCCTCATTCCTTTACCGCAATCATAGTTCCCGCCCCCCCCCCCCCCCCCCCGCCCCAACTTCTTATATACATGCAAACTCATGATACCTCCATAGGGTGACTCATTCTCCCTAAAGCTAGGTGGCACAGATGGCATCCAACCTCTCTCCTGAGAGATTATAATCTAAGATTATAATCTACTAATTAATGGCGAGTAATTGATTGTCTTTATCTCATCAGCAGGTTTATTATTATTATTTATTTACTCTAACTTTTACATTTATTTATTTACTATCTTTAACTCTAATTTGGCTCAACTAGTATTATAATTCTATATTTGTGTTTCCCATATTTGATAACCCAATGTCAATATTAGATTCTATATTATTATTATTTATTTAATAATATATTATCACATACACCCACAATTATATATATTAATAAATATTTATGTGATATTTAATAAAACGTTCAGGGTGTCACAGCAAGTCCAAAGATGCTGATCTCGGACCCTATCAAGTGCCCCACAACCAAATCTATGAATGGAGCTTTCGAAACAACATTTGGTGCATAACCCTATTTTGGTGCAACACAAATTGGCAGAGATCGGCTGCCCAAAATGTTGATGGATATACCTCTTTATTGGAGTATGGGACCCAATTAGTTTATTAAAATATTTAGTTTTAGTTTGGTGTTGGTTATAATATATTTTTATATATTATATCTAACTTGTGGAGTCCTAATTCAATTTGGTAACAGTTAGGGTTTCTAACTTGTGGAGTCCTAATTCAATTTGGTAACAGTTAGGGGTTTTGATAACAAAACTCAAGAATCAATAATATATATATATATATTTGGTATTGTTTTTTCCCCAAAAAAAGAGGTGTTGTATGGCTGCTACAAGTTGGCTTCGGTGGGTTTTTGTTCTTAAACACAAGTTTGCTGTGTGATTGGTTTCTTGGGTGCATATTCAAGGTGTGGCAATGTATTGCTTGGACAAACAAGCAATAGTGCTCCTTGTTCGTCTGGTTCAATTTTTGGTTCTGATTTGGTTCGTTATTTTGAATCTTCTACAACTCTGTTTTGAAAATTTTTGTTCATCTATTTGGTGAGGTCTTTTCTCTTATTTATTTGTGATTATTTAGAATTCACTTAAGGGTGGTTTATGAGACCATTCGTGTCTCGTTTGTAATCATTTGAAAACTTTTTAGTTGATAGTGGAATCGGATTTCGATCCCCCGTGAACGTACCTCATGTCACGCCCCACTTTTTATTACTCGAAGTCATTACCAAATTCGTTAACTTAATTCAATTTCAGAGATAACATGCAGAAATAAACTCATACATTCAATCCGTAGAAGTGATTAACAATACTCTCATTCGTATGCAAAGTAAATACTACATGAACATACTTAATAAATTGCCCTTGGGCTTACATCACTTAAGGTACAAGTAGAAGGGTGTAACCCTTTCACAACAATGGCATTCTGCCAACATAACAGAGGCCCCGTGGCCAGTAAATAAGTAGATCCAAATCTTGCAGCTCAACCTGCTTAACACCTGAAAAAGATTCAACAACGTGGGATGAACATATAGTCCAATAGGGAACTCAACATGGTCCTTAACAATAACAACTTACAGATAGCTATGATCATGAACACTCATTCTCATACTAGAATAGTAATGTGACAGTTTATACAAAATATATATATGTATGAACTTTTTCTCGAAAACAACCATTTCATTCAACGCTACAAGTGATTTGCCTTTCCTTTTTCCTTTCATTAATCCCCGTTCCCAATCTTTCATAACATTAACAATTACTTAGGAAATAATCTCACTAAGCCCGGTACTCACTTCCTGTCCTATACGTACACAGAATGTACCCTTTTTAAACATGTTTATCTTTAAAACATTCGTTCTCCTACACACTTTCCAAAAGACAAAAATGACATTTTGGTTTGTTTCCACTACTATCATAACTATACATGCATAACCTTGTAAAATATAGATTTACAACCCACCAACATGTATACAATCAATCAATGGAGTAACTCGGTCCTCCGAACTGTAACCAATCAAATCCATGATATTTTCAGTTACAACAAAACAACAACAATTCCACTTTGCTCTACTAGCCATATGCTTAGCAAGCCAAAGATATACTGAAAACAACTACAACCAACTTCGCTCTACTAGCTATGTGCGTAGTAAGCGAAAATGCCAGTTTACCAGGCGCCAGCTGGAAGGGTATGGTGCCTTCTATTATTAGCGCATACAGTTCTCCAGGCGCTAGCTGGAAGGTAACGGTACCTTCGATTTTAAGCGCGGCATATAACGCCAACAACAACCATGCAACAAGGCATCTCCAACATGCGTACTACATACACATAACTAACAAGAATCCAACAACGTGTTAAAGTAGATGAACACATAGGTGTAATGCATACACGGCAATTCAACACAACCATGTCATCCTCCACCGATGACCAAGGACAAAACCTCTAGATGCATGTATATTGTACATCTATTAACAGACTCAATTATCATGAGACTACAAATCCATCAACAAAACTAACATGGTAGTATAAGATATAACAATCCAACATTCATACTCAATTCAAAGTACTTTTCCCATTCCACAAAACCAATCCCACTTCCTTTTATTTTCACAAAATCAATTCCATGGACAATAAAGCCATAACACATTTTAATCCACTACGTTCCTTTCAAGCCATTCCAAATTGATTATACAAATTAAGTCATAATCACTAAATTAGGGTTTTCCTCCCTTTTTTCTCAATATTGATTAAAAAGCTCAATCAACTACAACAAACAACAAACAACAATGACCTCACTTAAAAACCCAAAATACCTAAGTATTTATCCAAAGATCAAAACTCCTCTATTAAGTTATTAAATCAAATAAATATTAGGGTTTTCTCTCCTTTCAACAACAACATGCTAATTAACACTCCAATTAGCCCCAAAACACAACTAATGATAATAAACCCAAATCCAACAACTAACCCAAAGTTCATCCTCATGAGTTTCCACAAAATTCAACATGATATAGTTTTCATGCAATACAAAAATTACCACATGTCTATCTATAGACGGAGTATTGAAAAAGAACAAGGAGAATCCCTACCTCAAATGGAGAACTCAAATGGAGAAGATGGCCCGAAATCAAAGTGCTCCAAATCCACTATTTTTCCGATTAAAACGAAGCCCTCAACACCCTCTATCTTTTTAACAAAGGACCTAGGATGGATTCACACTAGAAGGAGATGAAATCTAGAGAGAGAACATGTTTAGAGAGAGAGGCTCTCGGTTGCTAGGGGTTTCAAAGATGAAAGAAGGAGAAAAATGATCTTTTTCCCCGC